>LT990243.1:2699874-2861684 GCA_900257145.2 Plasmodium billcollinsi
TATCATTTATGATGTGTAAAGGATTAAATATAATTAAATTAATAAACACCTTATTATTAATAGAATTTAGAAATTTGCATAAAAGTCAGATAAATTTTTTTTACCCTTTTATATTAACACATACTGAAATTAATAGAATATGTGAAGAAAAAAGTATATTAAATGATTACAATAATAGTCGTACCTTTAAAAATCATAATATACAAATAATAAAAAAAAAAGAAGATATAATACCAACAAACAAGATATATCTAATAACTGATAAAATGATATATAAAACATTGCTCGTTTCATTATTATATGAAAAAAAATGTTTTAAAAATTTGGATAATAATATATGTGAAAATAGAATTATAGATATATATAAAAAATTAATAAGATTAAATATAATTTGTGTAAAGGACAAAAAAGATTTATTTATTTTAAAGAATATCTTAAAAAAGAATTATGAAAAGTTAAATATCGACGAATTTGATAAATATTTTGTTTTTTCATTTGTTAATGCAAATATGAATGAAATAAATGTTCATAAATTAATCTATACATTGCAACAATATAATAAATTAATTAATGAAATGAATATAGTAAATGAAAGTACAAAAAAAAAAAAAAAAAAAAAATTCATATAAATGACTACGTTAGTAAATATATACACATATATATATATTATATACATATTTATTTTTTTGTGGTAATAATTCTTTTTTAATTTTTAGTAACATAAAAAATATATATATATATATATATATATATAACAAGAGACTCATATATTTGTTATAATTAGAGGTTTATTCATTAAATATATATATATATATATATATATATATATTTACTTATTTATACACATGTAATATATTCCTATATTTATGTGTCGATGTCAAAGTACTTATTCAAATACTGAGTATAATCTTCTTCTTCACTTGAATAGAAATTATAGTCATCGAAGTTTTCTTCCACATTATTATCTAATTTGTTATCCACATTTTGATTATCATTATTATTTTTGAATTGTTCATCTTTTATTGATGGTTGAGATGATTTAATATCTTGATTATTGATATTTGTGTTATTTGTAAGATCATTATTTTGAACATTTTGGTTACCAGAATTATCCATGTATGATTTTAAATTATTATTTTGATTATTCTTGGCTATATTTATTAATTTAAAAAAACTATCTGCTTTATTATATTTAAAGTCTAACTTAATAATATCTATAATACCATTAATAAACCATGGATAATTATTTTTTTTTATTAAATTATCTATATTTATTTTATGATTCGTATTATCAAAAGTATGATATTTATGAATTAATAACTCCATTATATAATTTTTATTATTATAAAGAAATCTAATTTTATCATCTTTTGTTAGAACATTATCTACTTCTTTGTTATATTCATCTGCATTATTAATACTATTATCGATTTTTACATGTTTAAATTTACATGCAGGATTATGACATGAATTATATATAACATTATTACGACAATAAAAAAGTTGATAATCATGAGAAAAGATACAATTTTGTTTATGACAGGTACCTTTAACTAAAAATTTACATAACTTTGATATTTTATATATTGGAATAACATCATGTGAATAAGTACATTTATCATTATGTATACATTTCCCTTTTTTAAAAAAAAATTTACATGTTTCTTTTTTTGGTTCATACTTAAAATTATCAAAAGTGTTTTCTGTCTTGTTAATTTTTTTATTTTTAATATTTTTAGTTTTATCTAGACTTATAAGTTTTTTTTTTTTCTTTTTCTTCTTTTTTTTAAAGCTAAGAAGAGCATTCTTGGTTGTATTACCTATAAAAAAGAAACGGAATATATATATATATATATATATATATGTATATATTTTATAATATTTTCCATATTATGGTATACCTGTTATGTCAGATATTTTCTCTAAAATGGCCTTGTCGTTTATTTTTTCCATCAAGTAATAATATTATAATATATATAATATTGTATATTTAAAAAAACAAGATAAACAAAATATTTACTACAAAAAATATTATTCAAAGTAAAAATTATATATATACTAATATTATGTTAATATTCATTTTTTAATTATTTTTATAAAACATATAAAAAATAAATATATTTGCATATATATATATTAAAATATATAATAAGAATTATTAATCAATGTATTTATTTATTAATCTATATTTTAGTTATTATTATATATTTTTGATAGCATTTCATTGGGTATAATTTATTAAACATTTATTTTTACATATTATATGAAATATATCTTATAAATATTGTATTTATAAATATATGATATTATAAAAAAGATAAATTAGTTATGATGCATAGGCGTATAAAAAAATTATATGTATAAATATATATATAAGATTGCATATATTATATATATATATATATATATATTTAATAGTATTATTAAAAAATATAGAATATATTTACATTGTGGGGTTATTATTATATACTTTATATAATATTGTATTGAATTATTATTTTTTTTTTTTTACAGCGTGATTTTTAAACTAATAAATTTGAACAATTTTATGTAAAAATATATATAACTTGAATTTTCTCCTTTTTAATAATATTTTTTCTTATATATTTAAAAAAAATAAAATTAAAAAAATAATATTTGTACGTATAACTTATTAAAAGTTAATATATATTTTATCTAATTATTAAAAAAAAAAAAAAATTAATAATGACAAACAAAATATTTATTTTACCTATATTTTATTATAATTTATTATAATTTAATATAATTTAGGGTTTCTTCTATAATTATTTTGGTATGTCTTTCAAATATATTGGTAGGAAAAATATATATATATATATATATTATATACTGATATTATCTATGCTCATAAATATATTCCTAAAAAATTTTAAATATTGTAATTATTTTTTAATATACAAAAAATATATACTGATTATAATGTCTAATTGTTCTTATTTTTTTTCTTCCCCTTTTTTTTTCGTTTTCGTTTTCTTTTTAATTTTTTCTCTTTTCTTTTTCTTGGTATTTTCTACATTATCCTTCTAACACACTATACATTCTAATTCTTTCTTTTTTATTTAAAACATAATACATATATATTATAAATATGTATTATTATTATTATTTTTTTTTTTTTTTTTTTGTCTATATATTTAAAAATAAAGAAAAATAACTAAATCTATAATATATATATTATAATATAAATTTAATAAAGGAAAAAAAAAAATTCCAATAAAATTATAAGAAATAAATAAAAAAAAAAAAAAAAAAAAATAAATAAATAAATAAATATATATATATATATATATATATATATATAAGGCATTAAAATGATAAGAAAAAAAAATGAAATTACTAAAATAGGTGCTGCGGTTAAAGATCCAATCAATGCAAAAATTAACACAAAAGAGAATAAAATAAATAATATAATGAATAATAAACCAACTGGTAATAAGAAGAAAAAAAATAAAAAGAAAAAAGTACCAAAAGATAAGATCCCAAAAGAAGAACATGTCGAAATAACTGAGAAAAAAGAACTAGTAGAAAATTATAGAATAAATGGATATGACGAAAGTGATAATAAATTATTAAGTCATATTGTATTACATATAAAATTAAGAGAAGAAGAAAAATTAAATAAATTGCTAAAAAAGTATTATAAGGATAAATACAATCCCTTATTTTATATTGAATGTGATATAGATATATGTATTTATAACATTTTTTTCACGTTATCTAATTCTAAAGGTGTATATATGAATAATACAAATAATTACACGTTTTTGAAAAAAAAACAATCCATTTACTTTTATAACATATTAAATTGTAAATGTTTAAATACTATATTATATTATTTGAAAGAATTCTTTAAGGATTATAAAATGGATGATTTTGAAAATGTTTGTGAAACTTTACAGTTAACTTATTTCTTTTTCTTTCTTTTATGGAAAGATACTTATGAATTATATAACAATATAATAAAAAGTTTTTGTTTAGATACATTTAAAATTATATCTATGTTTAAATATTATTTATATGAAAAATATATAAGCTACAAAAATAAATGTATCTTAAATAAATTTATGTTATTAAAAAAAATAGAGAATGAAAATTATCATAATGATTTTTTTTCATTTGAAAACAAAGTAATTTGTAATTTATCCTGTAGGAATGAAATCATATTTGAACATTTGAATATCAAGATATATTCTCCTGTAAATTTGCAGAAAAAGTATTTCATCAGTATACTTATAAAAAATAAGTCCTATGAATATATAAAGAATATGTTATTTTTGGATTTATTCCAAGTGCATATAATAACAAATTCTAACATGAATGATAAAGATAAATTAATTAATATACAGAATGATATATCAAATATATGTCATGAAACAATGTCTGCAGATATGAATAGTAATATAACCTTATCTTTCAATTTAAAGGATAGTTCAGATGCCTTGTTATTAAAAGATTATAAAAAAGGGATATTTCAGTTAGAGGAAAAGAATAATAATTTTAAATATGAATACATTATTGAAATGCCTGATTATATTTATGATAATGATGAGGTGGATGTATGTTTTATAGAATATAAGAATAAAGTAAAATATAAGCATTTGTGTGAAGCAGAAATTTTGTTACACACAAAAAATGAAACATTATTTGTCAACCCTAATATGATAAAAACGTGTAATGGAATGGATACAAATGAATATAAAGAAGAAAGTAAAAGAGAGGGATTTTTATTTTCATCAAAGGTGGAAGAAATGAATATTCTTAGTGCTCATGGAGAATATAAACAAGATATTTTTACAAAAATGAATGATGATATTTGTTTTAATACAAAAGTAGGTGATAATAAAAACATGCAAATGGGGATATTTTATGAAAAATTGGAAAATACCAATAATAATAATAATAATGATAATAATAATGATAATAATAATAATGATAATATTACTTATAATAATATTTATAATAATAATAATATTAATAATTGTTATATAAATACTCACAAGAGTTTAAATCTAAATGATGAATGTGAATCTAGCCTCTTATATAATGAAGGTTTAATTAATAATAACGAAATAAATATATGGAGGGTTCAAAATACAAAATTCAAATTAAATAATAAAACATATTTAAAAATACATTCGAAAAAAATAGGAAATTACTATATTAATTTAAATAATATTAAAAGTATTCCTTATAAATATTGGAGTATTGAATTTATGGATAATATTATAATAATAAAAATAAAAAATAAAATGAATATAGAATTTGAGTTTCATATAACGAGTGATGGTATATTACTTATAGATAACAAGATAGATATTTTAAAAGATTTATATAATATCCTTTTCGATGTACCCATGTTACTTTTATTAATGAAAAAAAAGGGAATAAACTTTTTGGTTACTAATATAGAAATACAGAAAATGATGAGCGAAAAATATTTTGTATTAAATGA
This sequence comes from Plasmodium billcollinsi, assembly GCA_900257145.2. Classification (NCBI taxonomy): domain Eukaryota; phylum Apicomplexa; class Aconoidasida; order Haemosporida; family Plasmodiidae; genus Plasmodium; species Plasmodium billcollinsi. The sequence continues at coordinate 2,705,348 of LT990243.1, forward strand.
TGAAACAGAGCAAGATATAATTCATGATATTTTATTATGTTTTAAATTTATGAATTTTTATTCAACTAATGAAAAATTAGATAACTCAAGAATGATAATAAAAATTAAGATACATGAAACAAGTATTATGGACAAACTAGGGGGTATATTAAATGAACCCATAGATATAATATATGAAAAGACACACTGCAAGTAATATAAATAATATAATAAATTAGAACAAATATATGCTATAACAATAATATTAAATATATATATATATATATATATATATATATATATATGTATATATTTTTTTTCAGAATTTCCATTATTGAAAGGAATGAATATCATAAGAAGCTTAAGAAACATTTAACAAAACATAAGTCTTTATTATTTTGCCTATTCGAATTATGTGAATACATATATTTGTTTCAAGATAAAAAAGAAAAAATAATAAATGAAAATAATAAACACGAAAAAAATATACAAGATCGAGAAGATGATAATCAAGAAGATAATAAAAATGATATAAAATATTTACAAAGTATATTAATTAATATATTTAATTATAATAACATTAGAAAAATTAAAAATGTAATAAAAGAAAATGATAACAATAATAATTGTAAAATACCAAATAAAAATATTAACATATTGGACGATCAATATAATGATATCCTCAAATTTAATGAAATGGAATATCATTTTTATTTATTTTTAAAACTCACCAAAATGGTTTTATTAACAAATATATATATATAAAATAATATACATATATATATATATATATATATATATATATATATACAATTCTTTATATATTAAATTTATACATTTCTTTTTATAAATTAAAAGGTTATTTCTGCAGCCCTCAATGCGTCCTTCTAAAAAAAAAAAAAAAATAATAAAAACAAAAATAATAAATATAGTAATATCTATCATATATTCTTATACATTTATTCGAAAATATTTATATAAATATTAATATTACGTAGGTATGTGCTTTTTCTTGTTTTAATTGTTTCACTCTTCTTTTGTGTTTTTTTGATTTTTCATGTTGTATTTTTGCATCGTTATTTATAAAATAAATATCACAAGCAAAGCACTTAAATTGTCCTATTTTGAAAAAAAAAAAAAAAAAAAAAAAAAAAGAACATGAATAATATATGTGATATATATAAAAAAAAAAAATTGTTATATATTTAATATAAGGACAAAATAAATAATCTTATAAATATTTTAATATATATGTAATATTTATTTATTATTATTATTTTTTTTCTGTTAAATTACCGCATCCTTTTTTATTTTCATCCAAAGGAAGTTCTGGTTGATTGAAATAATCGTTATACACTACAAAAAAGGAAACGTAAAAAAAGAAAATAAGAGAAAAAAAAAAGAAGATAATAATATATAAATAAATAAATATATATATATATATTACATGCATATAGGTTTATATATAAATATGAAAAAGACAAATATATATATATATATATATATATACATATATATACATACATATTGTAAACGACTGATTGTTTTCTGTTTTCACAAGAATAACTAATTTTTTCTAATTACCTTGATCGTAGTCTCTTTTCCTTTTCCTTGTTTTTAGAATTTTACTTTTTATAGTATTACGTGGATTTTTCTTTTTTCTTGTTGATAATGCCACTAAAAAGATAAAATATATAAACACACACATAAATATATATATATATATATATATATATATATATGGTAGTATAAATTATCACATTATGAATATATCATTCTTTAATTTTTTATCGAGGCAAGGATTCATAATATATTAAGGTCTTCATTTATTTTATTATATTATCACATTTTAACTTCTTTTTCTAATTGTTTTTTTTTTTCTTTCTTTTTTTTTTTATTAATTTACTTTGACTAGTTTTTATTTCTTAGGTTTTGGTATAAATTCTTAAGGATTATATTAAATGATACATTATACAATATATATTTATATATATTAAATTTAAGAATAATAATATTTTCTAATTTAACTATTTATATAAAACATGTTACTTTGTATTATATATATGATATATATTTCCCTACTAGTTATAATAAAAAAGAGAAAAAAAAAAAAAAAAAGAATACATAAAATTATATTTTAATTTTTGGATAAAAGCTTCCTTATCATACTAATTAAAATTATGTATAAAAAAAATAGATTATGTTTTAGAAATTAAAATTAAAAATATAAATAAAAAAATAATAAATGTAAAAATATATAAGATATATAATGAGAAAAATAGAAAAAGAAAAAAAAATATATATAATTTTTACTATTTGAAAATGGTTATTTATATTTCAATATTATTGTATATATATATATATATTATATACATTAAAAATTTTCAGTCACTTTTTTTTCCCCTTAAAAAAATGGACTATTAAAAAAATATAATATTCTTTTGGTTTTGAAAAGAAAAAATAGGAACGATGCAATTTAGTTTTTTAATTTTTTATTATTTTTTTTTTTTTTTTTATTATTTTATTATTTATTTATATTTTTTAATTTCTTCTCACATTTATATATACTTATTTTTAATTAGAATTATTGTGAAAATAAAAAAAATTTGTTTTTGGTAAATATGTTTTATAAAAAAAAAAATAAATATTTGTGAATATATTATGAAAAGGTATAATTTTGTTTTCTTTTTAAATATATATATATATATATATATATATTATATGTGTTTATAAATTTTTTTTTTTTTTTTTTTTTTTTTAATAAATATGGCTATTTTCCTAAATATTTCTGCTTTAAAAAAATAATGAATATGTTATATTATTATAAACATATCTTAGAATATCAAACTAAGAAAAAAAGAAATAAAAAAAAAAAATAAATAATGAAAAGAGATATTCATTTATAGTATATCCTTTTCATATTTCATTTATTATATATATATATATATATAATTATTTATATAAATTTGTGTGTCATATATATTATATATAATTTGGCGTTTGTGAATTATTATATGCAAATGAGTATGGTTATATCTATAATCATATTTACAAAATAAATGTGTTGCATTTTTTTTTTTTTTTTTCTTTAAATTTTATATTTGTCATAATTATATTTTTATATATATGCAATTTTAATATTTTCTTTTTTTTTTTTTTTTTTTTTTTTGCATTTTAATTTTGTCAAGATATATTATTATAATGGCATAATATAAAAGTGTTATACATTTAATTTTAATTTTTTTTTTCTTTTTTTATTTAATACAACATGGAATAATCATACAATTATAGTCAAGAAAAAAAAAAAAAAAAAATGTAATAAAATAAATAAAATAAGAGATATATTTAAAAAAAAAAATGAAACCGATATTTATAAGGCATTGTCTTATATGTAGTGTATATAATATATCCATTTGGTAGTTTTAATATATATGTATATTTTTCATTACATATATGTGTGTATATGTATATACAATTTGTGGATGTATATGTATTTTGTTGAAATTTCATAAGTCATACACACAGGTAATATATATTATAAGTACATATATATTGGTGGGAATAAGAAAATATATTATTTTTTTTTATAAAAAAAGAAAAAATAGAACTGTATTTGTGAAATTGATATCAATATACATTTATGTTATATTACTATGGATATAAAAACAGAAAAAGAAGATAGAAAAAAGAAAAAAGATAAGAATGGTCAAGATGTATTAAATAATAAGTTCATCAATCCTAAGGAGAAACATGAGAAATTTCAGAAACTTTTTTATTTTAATGAATCGTATGAAAATAAAAATTCGGATACAAATTCCAATATTATGAGTAATACATATGAAAATATGTATGAAGATTTTTCATCAAATTATGATGATAGTGCATGTAAATCTAATGATGATTTAACTGAATTTTATTTATATAATGAAATTAATAATCATAAATATAATAATAATTTATATGACTTTTATTTAAGTAAGTTTAATAAAAATGCTGAGGAAAAGCAAAAGTTGAAAAGCGCGAAACTTCATTTTATGGACAAATTAAATTATTTGAAAAAAAAAGAAAAGAACAACAAAGATGATCATAATAATACAATGAATAATAAAAGCATTAGTAAAAATAATTATAGTGAAAATAATAAGAATTATAGTAATAATTATAATAATAATAATAGTTGTATATACTTAGATAAAGAAAAAATATATAATTTTGAAAAAGATTATGTAAATCATGATGAATTTGAATACCATAAAATACAAAGCGAAAGAAATAAAAAAAATAATCCTAGTGAGAATGTATCATATCTAAATATTTCTCAAAAGGATGATCAAAATACTGTGTGTTTTGACTTTAATTTATCAGACTTAAAAAATGATCAAAAAAAAAAAAAAGAGAATAATGGTTATCCATATTATTTTAAGAACAAATATGATACTGATGAAAATGTGACTGAAAAAAGACATAAATTTTTAAATAATAATAGATATAACTTGAAATTAAATAATGATATATTGAGTATGGATAAAAGTGAAAATTATAATAATAACAAAAGTAATACTTTTAACAATAATAATAATAATAATAATAATATTAATATTAATAATAATAATAATAATAATAATATTAACCAAAATAATAAAAATAAAATTAACAATAATTTTAAGAATAATAATATTAATAATGTATATATTAATACATTAATAAATAAGTGCGATTATACCATCACTTGTTATATGTATAAAAAGACAAATGCTACACATATATATAGAAAGAAAATATTATTATTAAAGAAGAACTTTTTAATTATTAATAAATATAAACAAAATGTGAATAATATGGATAAACTAGTGCACAGTGATATTTTTGATATATCTTATTCTAGATATAGTAATATATGTAAAACTTCAAATAATATATATAAGTTCAGTTTGTACGCTAGAAGAGTATGTAGAAATAATAGTTGCAATAATAATAATAACAGCAATAATAATAATAATAATAATAACAGCAATAATAATAATAATAATAATAACAGCAATAATAATAATAATAATAATAACAGCAATAATAATAATAATAATAATAACAGCAATAATAATAATAATGACTACGATAATAATAATAATAATAATAATAATAATAATAGCAATAATAATAATAACAATAATAATAATAGCAATAATAATAATAACAACAATAATAATAGCAATAATAATAATAGCAATAACAATTATGGTAATAATTATAATATGAGCAACAATTATAATAACAATAGTTCCAGTTCAGATAATAGTAATTTTTTTTGCCTAAAAAAAATGAAGAAGAAAAGAAAAGGTAATTATTATAAAATATCCAATGATGGTTATAATTATAATGATGAATATATAAGATTAGCACATCATAATGTGAATGTTATTATTGAATTAATAAATTTAATGAAAATTATTTCTGTATATGGATCTATAAAAAAATATATGAAAATATTATTTTTGAAATTTACAAAAAATATATTTTTAAGAAATTATGAAATTTGTAATTCATCACCAAATTATTTAGCATTTCTTAAAAATTATTATAAATCCATAAATAGAGGATTATATAATTATATATATGTTAACATATTAAAGATTAAGAATACAGAGCATATAAAATATAATTACATATATGCTATAATAGATGTAGATGAATTTCTTTATTATTATAAATATGAGCATAATAGGGATATGTTTATACCACTATTTTCAGATAGACAGAACAAAATTATTTTCCATTTCTATACAGATACTAATTTATATTTAGGCAATTTTGTATTTAACAGTTATGAAATTGAAAAGCATATAGATTTTGATATTGATGAAATAGAGGAGATAAATGAGTTACGTCATAGACCTGATTTGTTTCTATACAAAAGTAAAATGATTGATAATATAAATGACAATAATAATAATGATGATGTTAATGATGTTAATGTTGTTAATGATGATAATATGAATAAGTTTAATATGAAGGATGAAAATAATAATAATAATAATAATAATAACAATAGTGTTGATAATAATAATAGTTTTAACGCGGAAAATAATACCCAGAATAACAATAATAGTTATAATAATCATGATTATTATAATAATATGAGTGAAGAATATGAACAGTTACACTATAGTTCCACGTCTTCTAATAAAACAGATATTTTATTCAGTTCACTTGATAAAGTTCATAATGACAAAATACCAAATGATAATTCTTTATTAAATCAGAAGAATATATTTTTTGATAGGAATTATTTTTTTGTAAAGAAATTATATAATGATCAAAAAAAGAATATTCAAAAGAGTAGTAGATATATGTCACAATTAAATGATAATAATATTATACATATCCATATATATATATATAAAAGTAAAAATAGATTTGAATATTTATTACCAACTCAAAAAAAAACTAATTTATTATGTAATGATGATTATTTATCTTTAAGTAAAAATAATTTAAATAATAATTATCAATTAATAAATTTATTTTTAAATAATTTTAAAAAAACTATGCAAATAAAATATCGATTTAAAGCAATCATAGGGAAAATAAATAGTATTTTTGAATTTCAAAATTTCTTATTTTCAATATTTTCTATTTTCTATATATTATTATGTTGTTATTATAAAAATTTTATACATTTTATTATATCATTTACTATAATATTTTTTATATGTATAAATAATGAAAAAAATTATGAATGTTATAGGAAAATTTTATATGAATTTCCAATATTATATTTATTTTTTCCAAATAAATTATTATGTAAGATATCAAAGAAATCCAATTTATATCATTTGCACACATTTTTACATATTTTTTTATTAAACAGATTTCCTTACTTTTTTCAATATTTATATAAGAACCACAGATGTAAGTGTTTATATTTTTTTGCTTATGCTCCAACATATTTGGGAAAATATTATAACCATTATTTTCTATCACCACCTGAGGAAAAGGAATTAAATAATAGCAAAATATCCATGTCTTTCAATATTCCTAAAGTTAGGGAACATAAAAAGAAAAGCCATGCACAAGAATTATGCAACAATCCAAAGTTTTTACCAAGAAGTGCCTTTTATAATATTATCGGAAAAATAGATAATAATCAATTAATGATTAGAAATTTAGATGAAAATATAAAGAGAAGGAATATTACGAGAGATCCATGTTATAATAATAAATTGGTATGCACAAAAATATCTGATGGTATTAATAAGAAATGTCTTTATCGTTATGAAAAGATGTTAAGTGGATGTATGGAATTGAATTTATTAAATAATAATCATGAAAATGAAGATATTAATTTTACCCCTATTAATAAAAATAATAATAATAATGATAATGATATTGATATTGATAATGATAATGATAATTATAATAATAATAATGATAATAACAATAATGATAATAATAATAATCATAATCATAATCATAATAATATTAAGTGTGCTAATTACGGTAATGGTGAAAAACATAACAGTGTATTACTAAATAATAAAGTTGTGAAAAACGATGAGGCAAATATTTATCTAGTAAATAATAATAAGACATCTGCAGAAGATATGAATAATAATAATGGCTCAGATAAATATTATGATACAGTAAATAAATATATGTTGAAAAATTTTAAATTTGAAGAAAAATATCAAAATTCTAGTAATATATATGATCTAAAAAATGGAACTGATAATGTGGAAATGTTTAATAAAAATTCATATGTTAAAGATGATCATGATAGAATTTTAGGTGACTATACTAATAATAATAGGATAAATGAATATCAAAAACAACATTCTAGTGTTATATCAAATGATATATCCCAAAATAAGGAATCTATAGTTATGAATGATAATAAGGAGGATGAAAAATTAGAGGAAAATTATAATTTAGTTCCTTTTTCACAACAATATTGTTCAGAAAACAAAAGATATGTATCTTCAATTAATAATAATTATAATACCCCTATAAACGATTGTCTATTGAAAAGAAGTTTCTCTGATGTGAGAAATGTTATAGAGGATGATATAATAAAAGAAGAAAGAAATATTTTTAGTGATACTGATAAAATTAAAAATATTTGTTCTAATATGGAATATAAGAAATTATCAGAGGACATGGAGTATTGTTTTTGTGGAAATAATGTGAATGATGCATATATAGAAAAATGTTCAATTTTATATGATAATAAAATAGTTGGACGTAACTCAGAAACTGTTATAAGTAATCATTTAGGTCTTAACGATATTGTACTAATGGATTTAGAAATAAAAATTATGAATAATATGAAGCGTAATTATTATGATTCAATAAATAATTTAGGAAATATAAAAAGTGTAGAAGATGATAAAGAAGTAGATGATGAGAAGAATAAAAGAAAAATGAATAATAAAGAATTTTCTTTTGAAATTAATAATGAAAAATATCATTTGGATTTGGATACATATGAAAATGAACAAATTAGATTTTCTAAATTTTATCATGATAATAATATATTAACCTGTGAAAATAATTATGATGGATATATGTATATGAATAATAAGAAAAATAGATATTCTTCTTGTAACCATACAAGGAACCATACATATAAAAGTAATTCTTTTCTTTGTGATATACTTAATTGTGATACCAAATATTCATTTTATAGTTTTATTGAATACTTTCCAAAATATTTCTATACATATATAGAAATGTTTTATATAAATATAATACTTATCTTTATGTATATATACTGTTTTTTTACAATAACTGTTCATGGTGGGTTAGAAAATGATCTCCCTTTATATTTTTATTTCTTAAATAAAAAAAAGAAAAGGTACAGAAAATCCAAACCAAAGGAAAATAAAAATTATTCTTATGAAGACCAACAAGACAAGGATATTAAAGAAGAATTCAAAAGAAAAAGGAATGAAGAAAAAAAGAAAAATTATAAATCCAATTTTTTATTTAAATCCAAGCGATTTTTTAATACATGGAAGGAGAAAGGGAAATGGTATACTAAAAATATTAAAATTAATTTAAGCAGAAATATATCAGATAATTCAAGTTCTTTAAAAAATGATGATATTTATGAAAATGATGTTAACTATATTGACAATAAGAATGTTATTAAAATGGAAGAATATGATATTAAAAATATAGAACAAGGTAATGATAATGTAAATAATAATTATAATATGGTAAGTTATAGTTCTTTTAAAGAAATTAGTTTAATACCTACATATTCAAAAGAAAAAATTGAACAATATGAAATTAACAAAATGGAAGCAACAATTAAAGATGCAAATATTTGTATGAAATATAGTAATGTAGATAACAACCATCATGATAATGATGATAATAAAGCTTTTGAGACTTCATTAGTTGATTCGAAAATGAATTTATCTTTCATTGAATTGAAAGATTTGAAAACCCAAAAGAACAACTTACAATATGATAATGATAATAATAATGATAATAATAATAATGATGATAATAATAATAATGATGATAATAATAATAATAATAATAATAACAATATTGGAAGAAAAAATTCTTCGTTATATATTGAAGACGTTGAGGCAAATAACAAATTAATTTATAAAATTAACGATTCTCATAATGTAAAGTTAAATACATGTAGATCACTTCCAATCGGGTCCTTAAACGAACTAAAGGCGTACAAATCCCTTTCATATGATGATGAGGCAAAGTATGAAAAGAGAACAAATATAAATGAAATTAATCTTAGAAATAAAGAAAAAAATACTGGAACTAAAGAAAGTGAGGAACATAAAAAAGGTTATATGAAATTAATTAACAAACTAAGGGATATTAAAGAAGAAAAAATGAATCAATTAAAAAATATGTACAAATCTGATAAGAATCCTCAACTTCTTAAAAGAGGTTTAGGTCTTTTAAGAAATCATCTACATAACGATAACCATACAGGTATTAGTAGGAAACCGAAAAATTCTTATGAACATGCTATTAATAATGATGAAAAAGAAAATAAATTAAAGAAAAAGAAGTTTAAAATAAAAAAAAAATATATATATGGTAGTTTTATAAATAACAACGATTCATCTATTTTAAAAGATTCATTTATATCTGATCCATTTATAAATTCAAAAGAATCCATGGAAGTAATAAAAAAAAAAAAAGAAAAAATGAATTGCATGAAACATATGAATGGAGTAAATAGTTATGAAAATAATACCGAATCATTTTTTAAAAAACATTTAAATAGGAGAAATAAAAATAAGAATCTTTTAATAAATGAAAATTTGTTAGATAGGAGTGTTGCTTCAAGTAGTTCAACATATAAAGATAATGTATTTGAAATAAAGAAAAATGATACAAATAATATATTTTATAATGTATATAAAAATTCTGAATTAGATATTGACCGAAGTAGTTTTAATACAGATGATTTATCACTTTTTCAAGAGAAAAAAATGTTATGCAATATATCTTTTAATTCTAAGAGGAAAGAATTAAGAGACAAAATTATTTCATATATGAGAAATAGAACAAATAAAGAACAGAAGAATAAATATTCAGAAATGAAACAAAAGAATAGTGTTGGTTCAATTACATTAAATGATGAAGGAATTATAAATTTAAGATATCCAAGAGATATTATATATTCAAAGAGAAATAATAATTTCGTACATTTAAAATACGAAAAGGATGTTGGTTATTTATATGATGATAAATGTGTTAACAAAATTAATGATGACAAAGAAAATTTAAGTTTATGTGATCATAATGAATATACAAATTATTGTGATAATGGAGATTTCACAAAATTATCTGATAATCAAGAGGACTTGACATTAAATGAATACAATGATATTATAAAAGCAAATGAGAATAAAATAATGGATAAAATTCATGATAATAATGAAATAATTGATATACATGCGAATAAGAAGAATTATTTTATGAAAGCAAATGTATCCTTTACAATATCCCATAGAATAATTAAAAGAAAATATGATTACCGCAAAATTAATGGGATAGGTTATTACAGTGAATATGACATGCGTAGAGTCATAAGAAATAGGATGAAGAAGAGCAAAAGAAAATTCTTTCATTCAAATAGTATATTAAAAATATTAGAACATACTAATGAAGAAGATGTAACAGTAGAAAAGGATGTTAATAATAGAATTAGTAGTTTTTATTCCATAAAAAATGATAAACAAATTGAGTACTGTTTATTTGACAAATCAGTGGAAAAGGAAACAAAAAACATAACATTAGAAATGAAAGAAAATATGAAAGATATTAAAAAAGAAAAAACAAGTGACATAAAAGAAGTGATAGATATAAGAAAGGATAAACAAGATATATCAACCACCTTATGTACAAAAGAAAAAAATATATTAAGTGAACATATGCAAGAAAATATTTCAAAAAAAACAAGTGAACCATTTTCAAATCAATTAAAAGCAGAAAATAATGTTCAATATGCTGTTAATGGGGAAATAAAAACACAAGATGAATTAAAAGATGATCAAGAACAGAACCATGAAACTATGAATGAAGAAGAGCATAATAATTTTTCTTGGATGAAAAAAAATAATTTATACCTTAGTATGAAAGAAAAATTTCTGAAATTAAAAAATATGAATAAAAATAATTTTGCTTTTAAGGACAAATTAAAACGATTATCATTAAATAAAAATAGAGCAAAATCAAATAATGAATTTGATCAAGGGAAAAAAAAAAATGCTGATTATTTTTGCAATTTAGGTGAACTGATAGAAGAAAAATGTATAAATAAATTAAAAAGGAATATATTATTTAGAAATTTATTAGAAAAAAATAATGATATGTTAGATAATCAGTTAGAAGAAAATAGAATTGCAAATACTTCAAATTATAATGATAATAAAATATATTATAATAGAAAACAAAACGAGTATAATAATAAATCATATAGTAATATAAAAAACAAAATGTATATGTTAAAAAAAAGTTCTACACAGACATGTAAAATTTTTCATAGTAATATTAAAAGTAATCAAATTATCTATAACGAATTTGATAAAAGAAATATATTCAATAATAATACATTCCTTAGCAAAGAATTTAATTATATTAATAAATCTATATTTTTAAGACATTCGAATTTAAGACGAAATTTATTTAGTAATAGTAGTTATAAGAGTAAACTAGAATTAATAAGTGACATTACATTTCATAATCATAAAAAAAAAAAAAAAAGACAAAAACATATTATAACAACTATAGTAAATAATTATTATAAATTGTTATTAAATAAAAAGAATTATTATAATTCCATAGCAAAAAATAATATATTGGATATATTATATTATTTATTATTAACTAATTGTGTTAATTTTCTTTTAATTTTTACCATAACGTATTTATATATGAACAAGATATATTATATTTTTATGTATTCAAAACATGTACATTTAAAAGAAATGAAAAAGGAAAAGAAAAGAAATGTTGATTTTAATCATATTGTTCGTATTATATATAACAAGAATGTATTTTCTTCAAATGCCTATACCTTAAATATTAGTAAGAATAAAAATATATATTTAAAAAAAAATATATTTAAACAAATATTTGTTCAGAATAAAAAGTCGAATATAAATAAAAATAATGAAAAATATGAAGAGAATGATATGTCATCAGACACTCTACAAATAGAACCAGATGAATTAAAATATAACTTTTCTCCAAGTAAATATGACGAAATTAAGGATAAAAAAAACATTCTCACAATTTATAAAAGTGCTAAAACGCATATAAAAAGTTTTATGTCAAAGCATATGATACTTAACAACTTCTTGGAGAAGTTTCTTAACCTTTTCAACTATAAAAATTTAAATTTAACCAAGGTATATATGGAAAAAAATGAAGATAAAAAGGCTACAATAAGAAAGGGATATATATATATATATATATATATTATTTATTTTGTAGGTCGTTATTGCCATTTTTGCATATTTTGCAATCATATTGTTTCCTATAAAATTTCACCATTTGGTTATTTTAAAGTTGCTACATTGGTATTATAAGGTGAGAAATAAATTCATATATATATATATATATATATATATATATGAATATATGTCGCTTATATAATTTATTTTTATATATTTCTTAGGGATACTTGAGGAGATATTACAAAAATATTATATTATATAGTATTTTGGAGAATATAAAAAATATTAAAAAGAATTTAAAATTGTATAAGCCTATATGCTCTTTAAATGTAATATATATGAAAAAATGGAAAATTATATGAATTAAAAAAAAAAAAATTTATATTGATCTTATTAAAAAGTTTTATTATTTTTTTAAAATAACATAAAATTATATATATATATATATATATATTTTTTTTTTTCTTATATTAGGAGGATGAATATTATGCTTTAATTGAAGAAATTAATAAAACCTGTAACCAGTGTTTAAATATATCCCAATTTAAAGTAAGCATAACCAATATTTGTAGTACAGCATGTAAAAGGGGATACATATTAATATACATACATATATATATATATATATATATATATATATATATTATATATATATGTATTAATATTTATTGCTTAATACATATTTTTTTTATCGACGCTCATTTTTTTTATAATTTAATATAAATTATATATGTAATATTATTTTATTTTATTATTTTTTTTTTAATAGGATATAAATGATGAGTATGATTTGGCTAATGTTATAATGAACAATTTGAAAGAATTTTCGGAAATAAAAAAAATTATAAGGCACGAATGGTACTACAATCTTTTAAATAATTCTCCACATGATAATACAAATATTATAAGTCAAAGAAATAATATTACTATATATTAATGGTGTAAAGTGGAAATTTATTTTTAATATTATATAATATAAATAAACATATATATATTATATATATATATATATGTATTATTTTTTTTTTTTAATATATTTATTTTTAAGCCTATAAAATATTATATGCTATATACTTATAGTAGAATATAGGAATTATTAATGATATCATTTCCTTTATTAGTTTTTTTAAATAAATATATAATATTTTATTATATAGCAATTTTGTAATGGTTCCTTCAAAATATTATATTATTATTATTATTATTTTTTTTTTTTTTTTGTTCATCGTATATAATAAAATATTATTAATAATATATATTTATTGTACATAAATTATATATACGTATTATTAATGAGTACTACCATTATATAATGAACATTTATATTTTTTAAATATATTTTTAATTTTTTCAAAAATATATTTTTTCAAATATATATTATGTATATATTTTTTTTTAAGCTATTTGAAGTATATATATATATATTTTTCTATGTTGTAAATTTGTTTGATATATTTATAGGATTATTATAAACTTATACTTTTATAAAATATACATCCGGTTATATTTATTATATAATAATTTTTACACTTTTTATTTTATTTATATATATTTATAATAATTATATAAATATATTATATATAAATTAAATAATTTTATATTATATTTCTTTAAATGTAATATTTATATATTAAAAGAAAACAAAAGTAAAAATAGAAATGGAAAAAAACAAAAAAAAGAAAAAAAAGAAAAAAAACAAAAAAAAAGAAATCAATACAAATTATATTAATTTTTACAAAAATTTTATTTTAATAAGATATATTTATATATATATATAAAAAAAAAAAAAAAAAAAAAAAAAAAATGAATTTATATTTTTCCTATAGTGTTTGAAAAAAAAAAAAAAAAAAAAAAAGGCTCTAATATATTCATAAATTATTAGCGCATATTTATATATACACTATATATTGTTATATTATATATATATATATATAAATAAATACATAAATAATTAATATAAATAATAAGGATAAATATTTTCAATATTATATATATAGAATAAAATTTGATAAAATTTAGGCTTATATTTTTATTTACATAATGTAGTAATATTTAAAAAAGTAAAAGAAAAAAAAAAAAAAAAAAAAAAAAAAAAAAAAAAAAGTGCCTTGAGTCTTAAAAAAATTATATATATATATAATAACATATTTGTGAAAATTATATATTTATATATATATATATTTATTTGCTACTTGATTCTTTTCATCATGCTTTTTTCCTTTTTTTTTTTTTTCTTTTTTTAATACTTATTTCATTGTTTACACGTTTATTTTAATTTATAATTATATGTCAATATATTAAAGAAAAAAGGAAAAAAAGTGAATAAGTTTACAAGAGATCATGCAGAAAATGAAAAGAGTGGTGACAATTTTTTTTATAGTATTTATATGAAATATAGTTTGAATATTATATAAAGTTATTGAAACTATTTTAATCATAAAAATAATAAAATAGTTGTTTTATATTTTTATAAGAACGTATATATTAACTATATTTTTTTTTTTTTTATGTAATTATATCAAATTAATGTTATATATATGTGCTATATATAAATATATTTATATGTTTCCATATATTAATTATTTGCTCATGTAGAACAATAATATGTATATATAATTTTAGATATATTTCACATTTATATGTATAATTATTTTAATGTCTACCGAGGAAAGTGAAATATCTATATATATATATATTTATTTATAGTTGTTCATATGTAGACTTATATATATATCATATATATATATATAAATTAATTCAATTTTTTGTATTTATTTGAATATATATATATATATTTATTTATTTTTATTCGTTTTAATTATTTCTTCATTTTCATTTATTGTTACATTTATTGATTAATTGTTAAATATATTATCCCCATATATATATATATATATATATTTATTTATTTATTTATTATTATTATTATTTATTTTATTTATTTATTTAAATGGAATTCTAATGAATATATTAAATCTTTTTATATGTTGTCTTTCTGTTACCCTGTTAAAGTTTATTGAATGGAAACAGTATTATTATGACTGTGTTGTAATAATAAATAAGAAGAATAATATTATAAAGAATGGACGAATTTTAGATGAATATGAAAATATTAATAATTCAGAAAATGAAGAAGATGAATATGAAGATTATTTAGATGATAAAGGTTCCAATGAATTTGAACAAGTGAATTACAAATATTTAGATTATGTAAATTTTACCATTGTTAAAAGTCAAAGTAGCTATCAACATGCTGTAAATGAATTATTTGTATTTTTAGGATCCCAATATAGTACGGATGAAAAGATTGTAGTACATGTAAAATTAATTGATATATTATCCCTTTTATTTGTTCATTATAGAGATAATTTAAGTAATTTTGAACATATTATAAATAGTTTTCAAGATAGAAATAAATTAATGAATTCTGTTGAAGGGGAATATTTCCGTGAATTTATTGATGAACGAGATAATTATATATTTGATGTAAAAAATACATATTATAACTCCCAATATGTAAATAAAGAAAGAGAAACCATATTGAATAAAAAAAAAACTATCTATGAAATATTCCAAAAAAATTGGAAAACTGATGGTTATCGTTTTTATAGTGTTAAAAATAAAAAAAAATATTATTATCCAAGAAAAATTAATCTTGATGAACCAAGAAAACGAAAAAACAAAAACAAAAAAAAACAAAAAAATATCAAATGTGTTAATATGGTATGTAAACCTGTAAAAATTGAATATAAAAGTTTAAACAAACCTGTCAATAGTCCTGTGGATGATAATACTGATATCAAAACTATGAAAGGAGAACAACACATTAAAGGACAAGGTGAAGATAAAAATGATGCAATACAGGGAATAGAAAATGTACAAGAAGAAAAAAAAGAAATTATGGACAGGTTTCATATTCAAAATGAAATACAAAATCAAGTACAAAATGATATAGAAAATGAAATAGAATATGAAGTTAAAAATGATGATAGTAATAATAATATAGAAGAAAGTGATGTTATGAAATCATATAAAAATCAAATATGTGATGCTGATGAAAATAAAACACCGAGTATTGGATATGTTAGAGAAAATAGTTTAGGTCCAGGAATTGTTTATCGTATGAGAAAAGATTTCTTCTTAAAAGATTCTTCATTTAATGTTATAACCCTTATAAACTCCATAACATCCAATAGAGATAATAAGGTTGTTACTAAATTACATGAAGGATTAATTAAATTAGGTATAACGACTATTGAACATTTAATTAGATACACCAACATTTTAGCTATATTTTTCTCTTATGATATTTTTGATGAATTGTACTTACAAATTAAATTAATAAAAGAATATTTTGGACTTGTAAAATATAAAAATGATATTTTAAGTACTGAAGAAAATGAATACGTAGTAGGTAAAAAAACATTTTATGGAAAATATAATATGATTGATGATGAAGTGTTCGTATCTCCTAATTGTTTAAGTGCTTATTGTAAGTTAAAATCTGTATGGATGCAAAATAGAAATATTACAGTTAAAGTGGAAAAAAGTACTACTAATAGTTTGAAAATTATGATGTTAGGAGATATTGGACAAGGTTTTGAAGAAGAAAAGAATTTTGATGTTCAGAATATTTATAACTTTATGGGTTTTAATGAATTAAAAAGTACTGTACAAAGTATGAAAAAATGGCATATGGAAAATAATGCAGATTTTGTTATTAATTTAGGTGACAATATACCTAATGATGGTAGCTACAATTTTATTGGAAACTTCCAATGGCACCGATTAATGAGAGAATTGTTTGTATTTAAAAAAAAAAGTGAAAAACAAGTTCAAAAGGATTTAGGAACGAATACACTAAGTGCTGAAAGTATAGCTAATTTTTATAATGACAAAATAAAAGAAATGAATGAAGGTAATTATGAAAATCACATAAATTATTATAATGATAAAAATATACATAAAATTAAAGTCCAAAATGAAAATAAAGAAAATGAAAATTCAAATGATAGCAATAACATGAATAATTCTAAAACTGCAAGTAATAAAGATAATGATTTACAAAACGTTTCAAATACGAATCAATATAATATTGATGTTGTAGATCATACCAAACCAGTAGAGCTTAAAACATCTATTAATGAAAAGAAAGAAAAATATATAAGTTCTGTAGAAGAACGTGCGAATTTATATGAATATGATGAGGAAAATGATGAAGATGAACATTCTAATGAATTTGCATCAGAAGCTATACCATTTTATTCTGTATTAGGTGAAAAAGATTATTTCTATTTCCCAAGTGAACAAATTCAAGAACATTATTCTAAAAGAATCCCTGGATATTTTATGCCTAATAATTATTATTGTGTTAATTATGATTTTACATATAATCCTGTTAAGAAAAACGTAAATGGTGATGAAGACGATGATGATGATGATGAAGAAGAACAAGGAGGAGGAGGTAGTGGAACCGATGGAAAAGTAAAAACTCAAGAAAAATTTAGAGCTTCGTTTATATTTATTGATACATGGGCATTAATGGTTGGATTTCCAATAATAAGAAATTATCGTGCATTCCGTGAACAATTTAATTGGTTAAGTAAGACATTATATGAAAGTGCTAAAAAGAGTGATTGGATTTTTGTTGTTGGTCATCATCCATTAATTTCAAGTGGCAGAAGATCTGATAATTATTCATATGAAGAACATTCGTTCCATGATATTATTAGAGATTTCTTATTTAATTATCATGTAGATGCATATTTTAGTGCCCATGACCATTTAATGGAATATATAAAATTTGGTAGTGTAGACTTATTTATTAATGGTTCTTCATCTAGAGTGTTATTTGATAATTCTAGTATGGGAAGGGGATATTTTGGGAAAATTATAGGGAAATTATATCCAGTAAGTTGTTATGTTTTAAAAACTATACATACTGGATTGAAACCTAAAGGTTGTAATATCAATAGATATTCCAAATGGTACAACAAATCAGATATAGGTTTTAGTACCCACAAATTGACAAAAGATGAATTAGTTACACAATTTATTAATAGTAGAACAGGGAAACCTCTGAGCGATAAGATTATTACAAAAAATAAAAAGCATGAGAGAAAGAAGTTTTATGATTTGGATGGATTTGCAGAAGATAGAATAAAAGAATTGGAAAAGAAAATAATTGATTTTAGTGTAAATAATCCAGATTTAATAAATTATAAAATTAAAGAATTTAATGAAAATGTGGAAAAACTTAATTTAATTATAAAAAAATTGAAATCAAAGGAAGAAAAAGAAATATTCAAAGAATTGATCCAAATGAATAATTTAATTTTTGATGTATCTGAACACCTTGATAACGTTCCTGTTGAAAAATTAAAAATTATGAGCCAACTTGTTTCAAAATATAATATCTTCTTTAATAAGGAATTAGTTGGTTTTATTGTAGCAGCTTTAGAAAGAGCAATCCAAATGGAAAGAAGGAAAACACATAGCGGAGATAAAGATTATAATAATCATAATGAAAATAAAGAAAATTATATTAATGATGAAAATAATTATAACATTTATTCTAATGTAGATGAAAATGGATCACCAAATGAAGAGGATAAAAATCTTATAAAATTAATTGAATCTTTGGGATATAAACCAGAGGAATTTTTACAAAAATATGAAAATATGACAAGTGAACAAAAAGTGGCTTTAAAAAACAAAATTGGTAGAAATATATCATTGGACGATTATGTAAATAGAATAAAATTTTATGTAGAAAAGAAAAAAAAAGAAAAGGAAAAAAATGGTAATGATAAAGGAGCTGAAGAGGAAACGGAAGTAGTTGAAGAAATTGATGAATTGAAAGAAATGGAAAAAAAAAGAAAACAAAGTGAAGGTGATATTACTGATGAAGATGAAAATGAAATAAAGGAAGATCAAAAAGATAATGAAAAAGAAGATGAAACACATGACGAACATTTAAATGAATTACAATATAATGATGACGAAATTCCATTAGTTAAACAAGTACATAAAGATTTTAAAAAATTAGCTAATCAAGAAAAAAAATTGAGTGAACAGAAATATATTCTTTTAATGTTAGCTTCTATGAGAAAATTTGATATTAATAAATATACATTAAACCTAGCAACGAAAAAAGAACGTATTAAAGATGTTACGACTTCTAACTATTTATCTAATATAGAACCACGTAAAACGTTTTTCCAACTATGTATTGAATTACCACCAGATATTAAAAGAATTATAAATAACTTTAGTGCTGTAGGAAAAAGATTACCCTTTTTTAATTTTATTAACAAATTATATGATGAAATAATAAAATTAAAAGATTCCCTTAATCGAATATCAAGATGATAGAAATCCTATTGTGATTATATTTTATTTTTAGTTTTAATTTTTTATGTTTTAACATTTTTTGATTCTGATGTTTGTATAAAAACATACATTTATATAAAGTAACATTGTTATATATTACGTACATATATATATATATATATGTATATATATATGTATTATTCAAAATTTTATATATTATAAAAAAAATTTTTAACCTACGTATATATATTTAGTGTATTATTTTCCTTATATTTGGAGTGTTACTTAATTAAAGCTGCATATATTTTAAATATTTGATTCTTTTATATGGTTAAAGGATTTGCAATTATATGTTACATATAAAACACCGAAATTTCTTTAATTTTATATACATATATACATATATATATATATTTATATATATTTTCTTTTTTTGTAATTCTAAATTCTATATAGATGTCCATGCAAAACGTTTATAAATAAAAAAAAAAAAAAAAAATTATATATAAATTTTAAGCATTTGTTATAAAAATTTTCAAGGGAAAACACTTATTTCATATATTTGTTTTCTTCAAATGTAACATATATAATTATTTCTTGAGGTATCTTTTAATATATAAAAAGAAAAACATACAAATTGATTTTTTTCTAAACACATTTTAGTACTATACATGTATATATATATATATATATATATATATATATATATATATATATTGAATTCCCTTTGGTTTTATTTTTCTAAAAATTTTCTTCTCTATTTTAATTTCTATAATTAATGCTACTCATTAATGTGTTTATTTACATTTCACATTTTATATTTTTACAAATTACAAAAATAAAAACATCAAACAAAAGGGAAAAGGGTTTTTTTTATTCAAAATTAAAAAAAAATATATTATAATTTGATACACATATGTACATATATATATATATATATATGTACAATGTATAATTAATATAAAAAATGAAATTTAATATTTAACAACAAAAAAAAAAAAAAAAAAAAAAAAAAAATATATATATATAAATAATAAATAATAAATAAATAAATAAAATGATAAAGTATAATATAAAAAGGAAATAAAAAAATTAATAATATTTATATATATGTCATCAATAAAATTTGCCTAAAATACTTAAAAAAATTAATGAACAAAAATTAAAACAAAAATTAAGATGTTATACAAAGTGATGATAAAATATGTACACACATTTTATACATTTTCTACTAGTAATAAATAAATATATAATAAATATATACATATACATGTATATATCTATATATAGTTGTGTGAGCATATAATTTTTTAGATATGTGGTTCAAATATAGGAACAATACTATCAATACAATCTTTCCTATTCATTAAAATCATATCTGATATCCACACAATATTTCTAATTTCTTGTTCCTTTAATTTGACCCAAGCATAAAAGATTCCAAAATGACAATGTTGATCAAAAGCCGTTTCACATAATTTGACAAGTTTAACATATAATATATCTTCCAATGATTTAATTTTATGATCTACAATTTTATTTTCATTAGCATTATCGTTTTTCATATAAAATTGTTTACATTCTTCATAAAGATTATAATAAGTTGGATAATGTTCTAATGCTGCTTGAACAGTTTCATTATTCCAACATTTTCTTATTCGATCTGTACCTTCAGGGTATAAATAACCAAAGCATGGGAACATATCATTCCTATCTTTTTGTAATTCTAGACTTAAACTAGAATTGATAGTATTTAAAGTAACAGAAAGTACACGAAAATCCGCTACACTTTTTAATATATGTCCCATTACTTCTTCAGTTTTTCCTCCTAATTTTCTTATAAAATTATAGAAATCTTCTAACCATGCTTTTTTTAAAGTATTTCTCAATATTTCAATATCCATATCGCTAAGTATAGTAGTAACATTATTATTTTCATTAGAAGAATTCGCTGAAATATATTGATCAAAATATGATCCTATAGGAGTTTCAATTAATAAAACTTTTAAAACATCATCATATGAATTTTGAACATCCATTGTAGTTATAGCTTTCATTTGTGGAAAATAACCTAAAGGATCTACTCGTGATAATAATTCATCTGCTGGTTTTTTATTTAAAGTTCCTTGAATTAAACTTATAACATTATCAATCATTTTTTCCTTTGCTATATAATCTAAAAATGTTCTTAAAGGTTCTTCTGCTTGAGCTCTTATATAATTAAATTCATGTGCCATTTTTTCTTTACATTTTTTAGCAATAGTTGTTACGGCAATTGGAGAAGGTTCATCCATCATAAAAGTACCATAGTCTGTGTCCTCTAACACAGACTTTAAATCTTCCAACGTGTCCGCTTCAGTTAATTTTTTATATTCTTCTGGTGTTAAAAAACTACTACGAAAACCTCTTAATAAGGCTTCCAAATAGCCATTTTTTGAATTATAAAAACATAACTCCATATTTCAAACTTTTATTTATAAAAAAAAAAAAAAATAAATAAATAATAATAAAATAACATATAATTAAATAAAATATATATTATAGGTATCTATCACTACTTATATTTGTAGATAATATAAATAGTATATATTCATCCCTGATCAAATAAGTTTGCATGTCAACAATGCAAATATAATATAAATATAAGTATGTTACATATATATAAGTAAATACAATTATTTATTTACTTAATTATTATATACATATATATATATATATATATATATATAAATTTACATTTTTTAATTATTTTATTTTTTTATCTTTATATATATCATATCATAAATGTATATATATTTTCATTTTTATATATTCGAATTATACAGCATCCGCTAACAATAATGTGCTTTTTTTTTTTGGTTTTAACTTTATTCTTTTTTCAGTACTCTCCTTAAAAATATACTTCAAACTTTATATTAACATAGAGTTAAATACTTTTATGATTCATACAAAATTATTTTAAAAGGCTTTTTTGATTTTTTTTTTTTTTTGTGTGCAGAAATATACTTAATTTGTTTCGATTTTTTTTTTTTTTTTTTTTTTTTGAAAAAATGCAAAATATGAAAATTTGTATATGTTAATTTTTTATACAGTTAAAATTCCCCCAAAAAAAAAAATAATAAAATAAAAAAAATAACATTTTTTTTTCTTTAATATAACTTGAATTATAAAAAGGTAATATTCACAGTAATATATTTATACTATAATATGCTATAATCATCATAAATATATATATAAAAACAAAAAAAATATATATAATATATATAATTATATAATAACATATTATAATTAATTTTTTCCTTTTTATTTTATTATATATATATTAAATAAAAAATTGAAAAAAAAAAAAATATATATATAAATATATATATAATATAAAATAAAATAATGAAGTATGTATATATATATATATATATATATATATATATATATATATATATATTGTATGTATTTATTAATGCCTTTTTATTATATAAAAAAAAATAAATAAATACAAAATATAATTATATATAAATATATATATTTATTTAATGCTTTGGAACATCGTAAAAATTATTATATATATATTATATTAAAATTTATATTTTAAAAATGAATTAGATCATTATAAAATTAGTCAAATATATAAAATATATTATATATGAAGATTTTTTATTTTGAAGCATTTGGAATTGTTTTTTATTGTTAAGATCATAAATATATTTTTTATATGTATAAAAGCTATTATAGGGAGAAAAATAAATACTACTATAATTCATAAATATAATAAATATTTTTTATTTTATTTATAGCAAAATTGAAATTAAAAGCAACATCAATATCCTTAATTTTTATGGATAACTAATAAATTCCTTTTTTTTTTTTTTTAAAAAAGAAAAAAGAATATATTATATTCTTAAATAATTATCCATTATATTGAAGGGGGGGAAATATATATGTATATATATATATATATATATTTGTCTTAATTTATGATAAATTAACCAGGAAAAAATTAAAAAAGAAGAATTATATATGTAGAGATATTTTTATATATGAATTATAAATAGTAAAAAATATTCCCACGTCATTTCCTATTCTATAGCAATATTATTATATCTCACGTAGCCATATTAATTATTTATTCTGTTATTATTATTTTTTTTTTTTTTTCATAAGCTTTTTGGAAAAATAATATATGAATAAAATTTATTAATATAATATATATATAATTTTTGAATAATATCCTTTTTTTTTTTAGAGGTACTAGTATAAATATTAAAATAAAAAAAAAAATTTATATCCTACAAATGATTATTTCTCAATTATTCAAATAAAAAATAGCTTTTATAACATTTTCAAAAAAAAAAAAAAAAAAAAAAAAAATTCGTTTAAGTATATTTTCTTTATATAATGTTTAAGTGATTCAATCATATATCATATAAATTTATTTATGTACATATTACTATTTTTTTTTAACCATTTAGTTAAAATTTTAGACAGAAAACTATATATAATAATAAAAATATATATATTAATATATAGTAGTGTTATGAATATATATATATATATATATATATATATATATATTACAAGAAATATTAAAAAATTATATATATTCCATTAAATGTATACATTATCATATAATGTTTATTTCATTTCTTTTAAAGCTTGAATTTTATTGTTTATATTATTAATATTTAATAAAAGAAAATTTTTTCATTTATAAAAAAAATAAAAGTTTTGATTCCAAAATAAAAATTATAAATATAGCTAATATGGATGGTATTTTAAAGGAAGATAAATATCATAATCATTACTCTATTTTATTTTTTACATAATAATAATTTAGCGATTTTTTTATTTTTTATATTTTTTTTTTGTTTTTTTTATTTTTGTCATATATTCGTAGACAATCAGGAATATATTAAGAATAAAAATGTTATAGAAATATTTGAGGTGTCCTAAAAAGAAATATATATATATATATATATATATATATGTAATATACATGTACATAATTATAAATTTACGTATTTAGGTTTTGTTAGGTTTCATCTACTTTAACAGACCAAGAAATATTATAGAATTCATAATTGATGAATTGAAAAGATTAGAAAAAAAAGTACAAAACAAATATATATATATATATATATTAATAAATATATATTATAAAGGATTAGATAAATATTAATTTACATTATACATTCCATTTTTAGAAGAATATTAAAAAAGTATTCAATGAAGAAGATATACAGTCAGTGTATGATTTTATTAATTTAGAAAATAAACAATCTATTAATAGAGAAGAATGTATTTTAGGTTCTACTTCATATATATATTATTCCTATTTGATATAAGTTTCATGATAAAAAAAAATTATATATATATATATATATATATATATTATTTATTTATAAGGATTGAGCCAATTTGTATTAAATAATAAACAAAGAGAATATTTAGAAAAGATAAATATTGGAATTAACACTAATATAAAAGAATTCACTTCTCATGCGTTAGACAAAAAAACATAAATATATAATATTACTTTGTAACTATAAATTATATTTATATACTCATGCCATATATATTTTATATGTGTAAACGCCTTTTCACCTTTTTTTTCTTAGGGAAAATATTATAAACATTTAAATATAATGACAAAAAATTATTATTTATTTAGAACATAATATATAACTCTTTATTTTTAAATACAAAAACATGTTCAAAAAAAAAAAAAAATAAAAAAAAAAAAATGAACAGATACAACTAAAGTGTGTCACTATACAATTCTTCTCTTTTTTTTTTAATTAAAACGGATTTATATTAATATGTAATTTATTAATTTGTATTTTTAACAATAAAAAAAAAAAAAAAAAAAAGAATTTTAATAATAAAAAAAATATATATAATTCGAATAATATATATATGAAACTAATTTTATAATGCAATAATGCTAATATTTATACGTATATGAATCTTCTTAATTGTAGTACACATTTTATAAACAAATATTAAAATAAAAATTAGGTAGAATCAATAAAATATAAATATATACATGTATACATATAATATATTAATTTAATAATAAATGTAAATGTTAAAAATATAAAATATAAATATATCTCATTTACATATAAAATTTGAATAAATAGAAAAAAAAAAAAATTAAATTCAATAAATTATAACATAAAAAAAAAAAATTAAAATAAAATTATTATAATTTTAAATTGCCATAATATGGATAATTACAAATTAGTTCATATATATATATATATATATATATATATATATATATATATACATATTTATATGTGTCTGTATTTATGTAGTTATTATTAAGATATTCTATTGTCTTTTAAATTATATTCCTTTTGCTTAATTTCTCTATTTTTTCTAATTTGATCACATTTTCCTTGCATTGCTAATTTAATTTCATCACTTGTTAAGGTTTCATACTCTACTAGTGCTGATGCAATTCTATGTAATTCATCAATGTGTTGATTTAAAACATTTTTTGCTCTATTATATGAATCTAATAGTATTCTTTGTATAGATTTATCAATTTTAATTTTCATTTCTTCACTAATATTTTGTTTGTCATGCAAAAACATAGATATGTTGTCTTCATTTATACCTACTCCATAATTCATAACTAGCGATTGAGCAATATGTGTTGCCTTTTGTAAATCACTTGAACATCCAGTCGTCACATTATTTTTTCCAAAAATTATTTCCTCAGAAACTAGACCTCCCATTAATATATCAATTTCACTTTGTACATCTTTAATTTTTTGACTATATTTATCACTAATAGGTATTTTCCATGTAACACCTAGAGACATTCCCCTTGGCATTATAGTAGCTTTATGAACAGGATCAGATCCTTTCGTATAAAAATTGACAAGTGTATGCCCTCCTTCATGATATGCAGTAATGTTTTTCTCTTCTTCATTTAATGGTGATTTTCTTTGTAAACCAACTACAACTCTATCAAAGGCTTGTTCAATCGAATTCATATCTACTGATTTTTTCCCTTCTACTGAACATTTAATAGCAGCAATATTTAATATATTATTTAAATCGGCACCTGTCATTCCTACAGTTCTCCTTGATAAAACATGTAAATCAACATCTTTCGATAATACAATTTTATTACTATACATTTTCAAAATTTCGTATCTCCCTTTAATATCAGGCAAAGGTACTACAATAGTTTTATCCAATCTACCTGGTCTAACTAAAGCTTTATCTAAACTTTGTGGAAAATTAGTTGCACATATTACAACAATACCTTCATTTTGTTCAAAACCATCTAATTCAACTAATAATTGATTAAGTGTCATACGTACAGCACTATTATCTCTACTACTTCTTTTTGATCCTACGGCATCGATTTCATCAATAAAAACAATACATGGCGCATGTTTCTTTGCTGCTTGAAAAAGTTCTCTTATTCTCCTTGCACCTACACCAACAAACATTTCTTCAAATTCTGAACCTGAGGCTTGTAAAAATGGAACATTAGCTTCTCCTGCAATAGCTCTAGCAATTAATGTTTTTCCGGTACCTGGTTCTCCTGATAATAGAATACCTTTTGGTAATTTGGCACCAATTTTGGTAAATTTATCTGAATTTTTTAAATAATCAATGATTTCTTCTAGTTCCTGTTTTACTTCATCACATCCTTTCACATCGGCAAATGTTACTTTTACATTTTCTACTGGAATAATTTTTTTATTTGAAACTCCTATACCTTTTTGAACATTTTGTGATACACCTTCCATGTATACACTTCCAGCAGCTACTAATATTAAAAATCCAATGGTAGACTTAAGTAAATTCCATAAACCTTTTTTATTACTATCTATCACAGAAACTTTTAGAGGTTTCTTTGGATCAATATGTAAACTATACATTTCGGGATGTTGATTTCTTTTTTTATCTATATATTCTACTTTGTGTGTTGAATGATTTGAGGACATATTATTATAATTATTTTCATTATTTACATTATTTCCTTCATATATATTATTTGAGCTTCCATTTGAATGCATTTCATTTATAGTAGTATCATGTATAGATCTATTATACATATTATGATTGCTATCATATTTAATATTATCAAGATTGGTATATTTTAATTTATTTGTATATACTAACGCTTTTATATATTCTTTTGTTATACTTTCATCTTTTACATAATTAGCATTTTCATAATGTTTTATGACTTCATTTGGATTATGCACATTTGCTTCTTTATAAAATTGTAATATTAAAAAGTTATCATTAGGCTTATTCCTTACTTCTCTTTTTAACCTATCTAATCTTTCATTTTTTAATAAAGAAAATCCCCTTCTTGTATTTAAGATACAAGCGATTTTTGGTAAATTATTAATATTAAGTAATTTATTACTCCTTTTTAAATCTAGTATTACAATATTCCGTAAAAGTAACATTTTTATATATATGTATATATTTTTTTTTTTCTATTTATTTTCTCTCCTGCTCTTTTTTGTGTTCTTTTGTACCCTTTCTGCTTTTATCTATATTTTTATTACAATATTTTTATGCTTTTTTTTTAATGATAAGGATATATTTATCTTTTGAACAAACAAAATGATATCCTTATATTGGTATAAAATAATACTTGAATATTATATTGTTATAATATATACATATAAACATATATATATATATATATATATATATATATTTATATATATATATTAATTTAAAATTGTTATTATATATATAATTATGGAATTCAATGTTTCCAATTGTTATATATATTTTTAATAATATTACATGTAATATATACATATATATATATATATATATATATATTAAATACATGTAATATATTATAATTTTTTTATTGTTGATTTATACATTATTCATTTCATTTTAAAAAAGGAACTTATATATTACATATTAAAAATATTTATAATAAAAAGGTTATAATATATAAAAACATCAAGGCATATAATTTTAAAAAACTGAAGAGATTAAGTAAAATAGTATATTAATGGTAACAAATGAAACATTTAAAGATATAAAAAAAATATTACATTATATAAATATATATAATAAATATATAATATATATATTATTTTTTGTTACAATTAATAAAGCACATTAAAATATTATATATGTAGAATTATATATTATATATATATATATTATAAAAATATCATATATAATAAATATCTCCCACAATAATCATATTATTATATATCATATATTTTTTTTATTTTATGTGTATAAAAATGAAGATTTATTATATTTAATAAATCTTTCTATAATATAAAAAAAAGTAAATATAAAATATATAATATAATAAATATTTTTTTATATGTTTTCATAATATAATTCATTCAAAATAATAATTGAAAATAAAATGATTAAACGTTGTGAATATTTTTTATTTGAATAATTTATTATATATTATTAATTTTGTTCATATTTTAATTATTTATATATGAACATTCATTTTTTAAAGAAAAAAAATATATATATATGATGTTATATATAAATAGGATTATTAATTATTATTAAAAGTTTCTGTATTTCAGTATGCAACATTCTTGTGTACAAAAATATGCATATATATAAGAGATCAATTATTTTTACTACACGATTATAAATAATTTTTTATAATATATATAGGTTTTTTTTTTTTTTTTTACTTTTTATACATATATATATATATACAATATTAATATTTAAGCGAAATAAAATAACTGTGGACTCAATTTAATTGTGTTTGTAAATAAATTCATTTTTTTTTTTTTTTTTTTTTTTATTTTAGTAAAGATTAAATATAAAATTCTTCACTTTATTCATTTCAAATAACATAGTAAACATAAATAAAAATATAAGATCAATGTTAGTCATTCCTTGAAATGCTTCCTTTTAGAATATATTACAGAAATATTTTGTCTTAACGAAACAAAAACTTCATTTTTACATTATGCAAGTGTTATTAAGATTTGACTTATAGATATATGATGAAATGATAATATAAATATTAAAAGGAAAATATTTATAAAAGATAAATATTATATATATATATATATATATATATATAACAAATATATGAATATATTATATATAAACTTAAATTTCATTATATACATTAATGATTATTTAGGAAAATATTCTTGTTCATATAATTCTTTTTGTAAATGATTAAAAAGAAAATTGGACATATTTTTTTAATATAATAAGACGTTATTTTTGATGGATATATATATAATAATTTGCGAATATGATTAGTTAAATAATATCTATAAAACAAATTTAAATAAAAATTTTATTGAAAAAATATTATATATACATGTATGTGTTCATATTATATTCAATATAATATCCTTAATATATGTTATATTTTCATATATAGAACATAAATGAACATATTTTCTATTCTTTATAATTATTTTTTTTTTTTAAATATAATATTAATACTTTTCTATTTTTACATTTCATAAAGTTCCAAATGTTTTAAAAATATATAAATAAATAAATAAATATATATATATATATATATTTATATTTATATTTATGTGTTTTTATTATTTCATTTTATTTTTTTTACAATGTAGAAATTTAATTTATTCATTCGTTCAAATTTGCAAAAAAGAAGAAAAAAAAAAAAAAAAAAATTAAATAATTAAAAAAAAAAAGTATATGAATAACTGTTATAATAATTTATTTCATCATATATTTCTTTTATTTTATACACATAAATGTATGTTAACACTTTTTTTTCATTTACATTTAGAAATGAAAATATTAAATATTTTGGAATCTATTATTTTTCATTATAAATTGTATTATATGTATAAATTATTTTAAATTTAATTCAAGTATAAAATATATATTTTTTTTTCTTTTAATTTCATGTACAATTTTTTTTTTTTTTCTTTTTCCTGTATGAATATTTGTGTGCATGGTATATAATTATGAAAAAAAATATATATTATACATATATAATACATATGTGCAACAAAATTTATATAATATATATATATATATATATATAATTTTTTTTTTTGTACTAAATAACTATATATGGAAACATGGAAACAAGGATATATATTCTTGGGTCATACACTTAACTTTTGAGAATGCTTTAAAAGAACATAATAAAAAAAATACATATATATAAATATATATGTGAGAATAAAAACTTTTAAATATATCATCCACTGAATCTGTTAATAACCAGTTTGATTTTATTTTTATTTTTTTTTTATTTTGTAGTATCCTTAAATGTAATATATATATATATATATATATATTTTTTTTTCATTTCAAATATTTTATGCAATATAATAAATATACATAAAGGCAAAATAATTCAATACAAGAAAAAGAAATGATATGAAACATATTTTTTTATGAATGATTAAATTATTATTATATACGAATCTTTATAGTTGACTGATTTAATAATAACAGAAAAAAAAGAAAAAAAGAAAGAGAAAAAGAAAGAAAATGTTATATATGAAGGAAACATATTTGTTATTAAAATATTGGAAATATGGAAAAAAGAATATTATTAGTAAAAATAATTTAAATATAAATGGAAAATGTCCAAATATGAAATCTTTTTGTACCTACCTATTAGATAGTAAGAATATTATGAGAAATACTTTTATGGATAAAGGAATATCTACTTTTTCTAATGAAACTAGTTACTTAATAATAAAAGATATAGGTAAACATTTCTTTACAACTACATCAAGAATTCATTTCAATATGACGACTAAAGATATTTCTAATAATAGTGTTACAAGAGCGTATTCAAAAGAAGTTTCCATATTTGAAAATCCAAATGTCTTAATTCTTTTTGATAAGAATACCCGTGAAACTATTGGACAAAGAATATATAGATATTTGGATATAACTGGATTTTTAACACGATATAATAATAGAAAAGAATGGTTACTTGATTTAGATCCATATACAAGATTATCAACAGTTATGTTAACAGAATATGAAAGAAAATTAATGATATTTTTAAAATTTCATGTATATTTATTATTTGTAATATGTATGTATTTATGGTATCATGCACAAGTACATTTTAGTATGAAACCTCCTTGCCCAAAACCTGTCGCTTATGGACATATGGATGGAAGAAAAAGAGATTTTACTTGGCATGGAAAATTATTTTTTATTTATCCAAAAATGAGATGTAAAGAATGTCGTTGGCTAGATATTCAATGTAAAAAAGAATGCTTCGAAAAATTGAAATTAGAAGGACATAAATTCATTATAAATAATGGAGATCCATTATCTGTTCCCAAAACAGTTTTATACCCATCACATTTCCACTAAAAAAGGAATACTTTTATATTACCTTTTTACCATAATTTTATAAGTATGCATATATTTGAATACATTTATAAGAACATATATATATATATATATATATATATTTCTTTTTTTAATATGAATAATTTTGTATTATGTAAAGGAAAACTAATAAAAATGAACATATATATATATATATATATATATATATATAATTTTAATAGATATATACTTATATCCTTCAAATATAATATCATATAGTTAACATATTATAAATACTTTAAATTCTTACTTTGTATACTTAATCACGTTTTATATAATACAAAAAAAAAAAAAAAAAATATATGTAATTTTCATCAAGTCAAAGAATATATACATAATATATATATATATATATATATATAATGCATATTATTTTTTTCATGGATAAAAATTTAAATAATTTTATTTATTTTTTGAAGCTTAAAAATATATGTTTTTTTCTTACTACACACATATAAATGCTGTACATTATCATATATATATATATATATTTTTTTTATTTTTTATGTTTTTTTTTCATATATCATTCCTTTTTAATTACATTTTTTAAAATAACAAAAATAATTGAAATATTAAAAGACTTGAATATTTCAACATTTTTACAAATATATAAATATTAATAATATTATTTTATTTATGTATAAGGAAAATACATTATGAAAAAGAAACATTTTGTCACCATATTTGTACATTAAAAAAAAAGAAATGTAATATATAATAATAAAAAATAAATAAATAATTAATTTAATATTAACTTATCAAAAAGATATATATATATATATATATATATGTATATATTATAAATGCGTTTATATGAGTGACATTATGGATTTGGAGAATGATAATAATTATAGTTTTTCATTAGATTTTGATTCTTTACATAAACAATTAGAAGAGCTTCCTTATTACAAGAAAGGATTTAACAAATATGATGTGTTTTGCTTTAAGGAAGAAAAGGAACTGAATGAATTACTTGTTTATGAAAATGAAATTAAGAAATCATGTAATTACTTTACCCATTTCGAATATATTCATAAGAATATCAAAAGAATATATGAATTAGACGAGGATACAAAAGAAAAAATATTAGAAACAAATGAAATGACTTATGAAATACTTGATGAAATACACAAGCTAAAGAAAGAACAATATGATATTAGAGTAAAAGAAAAGATGTATAATAAAATTTTAGAAGAATATAGTTTAAGTCCTTTAAGTTATAGTAATTTAACAGATTTGAAGATATCATTAAATATTGAATTCTTTGAACATCTAAAACAATTTGAATATACAAAAGAAAATATTATAAAATTATTAAATGAAGATGGTTCAGAAAAATTAAGTAAATTTTATTCTAAACATTATAATAAAATAATGATTATAGCTTGTAGAAAGATTTCTATTTACATAATAAAAGAAAATAATAATTTTTATCGAAGAAATAATAAAATAGTTAATTTATTATTCTGCAATATGAATGAAGAATCTATTAAACGAGAAAAAATGATACTATCTTATATCCAAAATTTATTACCTATAACAAAATTGTCTTATAAAATTATTATTGAAAATATAGAATATTTCAATTTATGTTTAAATAATTTTCTTAATTTAAGAAAGAAATATTTAAAAATTAATTATCAAAATTATATGTCGAATAATTATACATCTATTTATAAGGAAAACTCTTTAGATATAGAACCAAGGCAAAAACATGATTTTTTTAAAATGTTTAAAAACTATTTTTTAGTTTTATATTATTTTATTATATTAGAAGATAACTTTCTAAAGATATTTTTTTCATTTAATTTTTATTTTACGAACGATATTATACCATACATATCAGCAAATATAGACAATGTTCATAATAATTTATATAATATAATAGATACTTTATTTATACCATATAAATATTTTTTAGATACAAATTTAAATATATATGCAAAATGTTATGAATCATGTTATGAGCTGTTTCATATTTTAAATATATTTATTCATAAATTGAAGCAATTTCAAAATATTTATGAAATTAACGATATAATAAAAAATATTATCATAAAATATGCACAACGTAATAATGATACTTATAATACATTAATATACTATAATTTGTCAAAGAGTAAATTGTATTTACCAAGTAAAACGTATAATAATAATAATAATATTAATAAAAATAATAATAATAATAATAATGATGATGATAATAATATAAAAGGGGAAAATATCCAAATGGATAAGAATAAAATGAAGGAAAATAATATGAATAATGTTTCTGATAATAATTTCAATGGAACTTATCAAAATATAATAGAAGTGAAAAATAATTATGAATTGGATAAATATCTGGAGGAATTAGATAATAATAAAATGAAGACAAAAAAAAAAAAACAAGATGGACAAATATCTCAAGTAGGTATAGAAACATCATATATGAATGAAGAAAGTAATCAATTTATAGAAGATAGACAAATAAATGTAACAAAAAATAATTTACATAGTGAAGAATATATAGGTAATACTAATGATAAAACTACCTTAGATGTGAAAGATGGAGATAATATTGAATTTGATAACAAACCTAATGAAGACAATGTATCTGAAAATAACGAAGAAAAATATAACAAAATTAATGAAAAACAAAAGGGAAATATCCTATTACGTAATAATGATAAAAATAAATCAAGTTATTATGTGCATAGTATAAATGAGAAATATAATTGTAAATTATTAAATTATACATTAAAAATACAAAAAAATATAGAAAATGAATTTATATCTATA
Source organism: Plasmodium billcollinsi (assembly GCA_900257145.2). Classification (NCBI taxonomy): domain Eukaryota; phylum Apicomplexa; class Aconoidasida; order Haemosporida; family Plasmodiidae; genus Plasmodium; species Plasmodium billcollinsi. Next base: position 2,740,729 of record LT990243.1, read on the forward strand.
TGGCAACGTGATGTTGTAAGTTTTTATCTAAACAAAATTACCAAAAAGGAAAATTCTAATAATTTTGAAGATACCTTATTTTATGTAAAGAAAATATTAAATTCTTTAAAAAATGTATATTCAATATATAAAATGTATTCATTATATGCAAAGGATATGAAAGAACAAAATTTCCAAAATGTTCTTGATATAACCATAAATCCATTAATAAATAATTGTTTAAAAAACCAAAATTTAGTTGTTCATAACCATTATGTATTTATTGTAAATATGTTTACATTTATACAAGATAGTATAAAAAATTTAGAGGGAGCATCTAAATATTGTGAACTACTAACCATTATCACAGATGAAAATATAAACAAACTATTGAAAATGGAATTAGAAAATTTAAAAATAAAATTAGAACTAGACAAATTAGAAAAGATGGATCAAGCGAATCTTAAACAAGATGCAGAAGAATTAAAAGCATTTGTAGACAATTTTTACAAATTTGTTTTTTCTGAAGAACAGAATATTTTCCTTACAATTCATAAAATAGTTTCTGACATTATAAAGGATAATATAAAAAACAACTTATTAGAATATATACATAAAGAATATATAATCCTTTATGACAAATATTCTAATAAGTTCAAATTTACTTATACCCCTGAGCAAATAAAGTGTATACTATATAATAAATGTTAAATGCATATTAGGTTGTTTATTTCAAAAAAATAAATTATGTAGGTAATAAAAAAATAAATTATGTAGGTAATAAAAAAATAAATTATGTAGGTAATAAAATAAATAAAATATTAATATAACACATCAATATATACACAAACACATATAAATAAATAAACAAATAAATAAATAAATATATATATATATGTATATATTAATGATAAGGATATATTATGGATATTAAGAGAAATAGGGTGAATCATATATTTTTCATAAAAAACCATTTTAATAATTTATTTGAACTAAGGATACTACATGTTCTTAACGTTTTACCCAAGAGACCAAATCATAGATTATATTATGGTTCCATTTATATATTCAAATTATATGTCTCTCGGAATATATAATGAATGAATAGAATAACTGGAAAGTATTTTCTGTATATTATGTCTTTTTTTTTTTTTTTTTTTTTTTTTTTTTGTTTTAAATACTTTTTTTTTTTCCCCTTAATGTATATTTTGTATTTTTGTTTATATATTTTACATTATAAAGTATGTAATTTCCAATGATATATCCTTAATTTCTTCATATAATTATGGTTCATATTTACCCTTATATATATATATATATATATATATATGTGTACTTTTGTATTTCATATTTTGTGTTTTTACTTTTTAATTTTTACATTTTGATGTTTTAATTCGTCATTCCTCTTCACTTGATTGATCATGTGACGAAGATTCTGATGACTTAACTTTTTTTTTACTTAGAAAGAAGCCTAAGTTTTTAAATACACTAGTAGCAGATGAGGTTATATTTGAATTATCATTTTTGTTAGATGTATCATTGTGAAAATTATTTTCATCTTTTGTTAAAATATCTTCATCACTAGCATCTTGCACTTCATATGATTTTGATAAACACGAGATTCTTGATTTTATGAAACCCTCTTTAATTGACCAAGCATATATAATAACTTTTTTCCTTTTAGGAATAATTGGTTTATTATCATGGTTATATAAATGATAATTTGTCTCATCATTTACTTTATAATATATAGTAGATTCGATAGTTGAACATGTAATATCAATAGTTAGTTGATTATTATTTTTTTCTTCTTGTAATGTTATAATTGGAGGAAAACAAACTTTACTATATTTCTGTAGTTGAAATAATTTAGATAAATGTATTTCTTCAATATTTATAAAATTAAGAAAGTGATAATTTGGGTAATATTCCTGATGCATTATTTTATCATTTGTGTTATCACATTCAGGTGGTGCGCATGTAGTATCTGCAATTTTTTTAGAATAATTTATTAGTTCTAATAAATTAATTGAATCTGATTTTTCTTCTAATTTAATACCTTCCATTCTTTTTTGAGCCAATAACCAACTGGTTTCCATCATTTCTTTTATTTGTAATAAAAAATAAAACTTTTCTCTTTCGCTTATATTATCAAAATATTGCTTATTTATTTCATATCTATAATTATCTTTTAATTTTATTTTCTTTACATTATAGGAGTTATCATATTCATTATATATATTATTTATATCTTTATTATTCATATTATTATTTTTTAACGTATAATTCATCAAGTTTTCATTATGTATATTTTCAACACCATTAAATTTTATATAATCTTTAATGTCATATTTTATATTTTCTTCTTGTTGTATTAATTTTTCAAAGTATTCGTTATATAAAACCTCATTCTCAGGTTTTACTATATCTTTCCATTTATTTAAATAATATTTATCGATATTTTCCTTTATTGTTAATACGACTTTATGGAAAGTGTTTACTTCATTGAGATTATTACATTCCATTTATTTTAAATTATAATAATACTATATATTTATATATGAAACACTCTTTTACTTTTTTTTTTTTTTTTTATTTAATCTAAAATTCTAAAAAAAGGCATATAAAATGTTATGTACTTTGTACTTTTTTTAATAAGTACAATTAAAAAAAATAAAAAAAGATTTATTTTTCTATATTTTGTATGAATAAGTTAATAATTCATATTAGCAAAAAAAAAAAAAAAAAAAAAAAAAAAAACACATACATATTATAGATATATATATATATATATATATATATATATATGCATATTTTTTTTTTTTTGTATGGTAACTAAAAATGTATATTAATATATATCATATTTTTTTTCTTTTTTTTTTTTTTAATTTTTTTCATATTTTTTTAAATTTCTATATTTATATTATCATCACCTGAAAAAATTATATTGTTGAATTTGCATATATCTAATTATAAAAGGATCATTTTCTTTTTTTTGCTTTATTTCCTGCTTTTTGCCTTTTCTTTTTTAATAATTTTTTTGTTGTTATATTGTTTTAGTTATTATTCCTTTTAAACAGTTCAAAGGATATCTGTATCTATGTACGGTTAAAAGGAATAATAAAATGTTGTTCACTTTATGATGTAAGCTAATAGTTATTCCATAAATATATATATATATATATATATATATGTATATTTATTTATTTATGTATATTATTTAAATATTAAAAAAAAAAAAAAAAAATGGAGGTATTTCTTCAATTAATAGGATGGCATAGACTTGCTATTCCATCAAGTTTAAGATTATTCGTTAATGGAGATATTACTCTTTTTAATTGTGGTGAAAATGTTCAACGTTTTTTGAATGAACACAAATTACATTTGGCGAGAATAAAAAATATATTTTTTACAAAGATCACTCCAGAAAGTATTGGGGGTTTAATTGGTCTTTTATTAACAATAGATAATATATCAGATGCTGACATAACAATATATGGTTGCCATCCAATAGAAAGTATTGTGAAGAGTTTTATGTCAAGCTTTGCAAAAATGAAAAGTACTAAAATTAAAATTGTTCAATTTGAATTGAATGAATCTTCAGTAATTAATTTAAAGGGTAATGTAGTCATTACACCTATATTGATAAATAAGGAAAAAGAAAAAATAACAGAAAATAGCATTCAAGAGGATTATATAATGAACGAAATAAATGTTAATAATAAACGAATAATAAAGCATAACAACAACAATAATGATAGCAATAATATTAATAATAATATTCATAATATTAATAATGATAATAAAAATTTTAATAATAATAACGAAATAAACTTAATTGTCGAGGATAATCAAATGTGTGAAAATAATTTTACAGATGAAATATATTCTAATAACATGTTAAAAAAAAGGAAATTAGAAAAGTCTCATATGGATACACAAAATGATACTGATTCCGTAATTATTAATAATATAAAACAAACAACTGTGAAAGAAAAAAAAAAAGAGTTTCAACATATTTGTTACTTAATTGAATGTCCTCAAACACCTGGAAAATTTTATCCAGAAAAAGCTAAAAAGTTAAATATTCCATCAGGAAAATATTATGGTATATTAAAATCAGGAAAATCTATTACTATAAATAATAGAACTATTTATCCTGAAGATGTATGTGATAAAAATATTGATGGGAGGAAAACATTAATTATTGATTTAGAAAATGAAAATGATATTAACGACTTAATTAATCATCTTCAATATAAAGAAATATTATATTTAAAAAATTTAGAATATATTTTTCATTTATCAAATGAAAAAATTATAAATAATAAAATTTATAAAGATTTCTTTTTAGGTATAAAAAATGTAAAAAATGTGAAATGTAATTTATCAAACGATTCTTTGAAAGTATGTCCTTTCATATCTTCATCTTCCTTAAATAATTTCCTTTCGAAATTGTTGCCAAACATTTTTTTAAAATATAAGGTGGACACTCCTATTTATGATTTACCTTATGAAATATCAATTAATGAGCAAAATGAGAATGATAAAGAAAAAAAACAAAGATATAATAATTTTAATAATAATGAGAATATCCAAAAAGTACTTGTTAATAATATCGAAGTAGATCATCAAAAAAAGGAACAAAATATCACAATCTGTAATAATAAATTTAATATAAATGATCAACTCCAGGAACAAAATTGTAGTTATCTTATTTTCAATCCACTGACCAAATTCATTTTGCATCCATATCATAAAATTGACATTTGTTTAAGTGAAACTATATCAGACTTATATCCTGATATTTTTAATACTTCAAAAATATCAAATATATTAAAAGAAAATGAAGAATTATTAAAACATTTTCATAAATTCAATGAAACACAGATTAATAAAATGTCATCATATCCTTGCTTTTATTTTCTTGGTACAGGTTGCTCAATGCCTTCAACATTTCGTAATGTATCAGGTATTATTTTAAGCATACAAAAAAATTTTAGTATTATCTTAGATTTTGGAGAAGGTTCATTATATCAATTATATTGGATGAGTACATCTTGGATAAATTTTTGTAGTATTATTAAATCATTCAGGTGTGTTGCATGTGAATAAAAAGAAAAAATATTAATTACATATCTCAAAAAGATCAAATTTAATATTAATATGTGTATATATAAAAAATGTATGCGTATGTATATAAATGTATGGATATCTGTTTGTATGATATTCATCATTTTTTTTTTTTTTTTTTTTTTTTTTATATATATATTATATTATTATTATTATTTTTTTTTTTTTCTTATAGAATAATTTTCATTTCTCACGCACATGCGGATCATCATGTTGGTCTTTATTATTTATTGTATATGAGGAAATGCTTTTTTCCATCCTTAGATGATCCATTAATATTAATTCCTATAACATTGAAAAAGTGGATCAATTTATTTAATGAATTATTTTTTGATAAGAAATTAAAATTTGTATATCTTACCGAAAATTTAGAAATAAAAGAACAAATTGATGATGAGAACGACATTTTGAGTATTCACGTGTTTAAGGTATATTTTAGATTATTTTTTAGAGATAATCTATAAATAAATATAAATATATACATATATATATATATATATATATGATGTACCAAAATAAAGGAATCTTTTATAACACTCATTTTAACCTTTTTTATTTCACATTAGGTTAATCATATTAACGAATCTTATGGTATCAAAATAGAAAATAAAAAAATAGGATCTATTGTTTATTCTGCGGATACAAGGCCGTGCGAAAATGTGAAAAAATTTTCCAAAAATTGTGACATTTTAATACATGAAGGTATTATATACATAAAAAAATAATAAGATAAAATAAAAAAAATATTTATGTATATATTAAATATATTTATTAGCATAATATGTTTGAATAATACATCTTTACAGCAACCTTTGATGATGAATTATTAGGAGAAGCAATTAATAAAAAACACTCAACTACCAAAGAAGCTATGGATATAGGTAAAAATGGAAAAAAATTATTCATTATATAAAATTATAATTTCATGAAAAATAAGTGTCTTATTAATTTTTTTTTTTATTATATTTTATATAGGTTTGGAAGTACAATGTAAAACATTAATATTAACACATTTCAGCCAACGATATCCAAAGGTAAAAATCAAAAAAAAAGAAAAAAAAAAATTAGATATTGAATATTGAATATATTATTATAATATATATATATATATATATATATATTTTTAGGTGCCAAAAATAAATATGGAGTGTTCATCAGAAATGCAAAAAATATTAAATAAAACCATATATAGTTTCGACTATATGAATATACCCTTAAATTTAATAAACGAGTTGCCTAGATATTTCACGATATTATTAAATTTATTAGAAAAAACTTTTTAATTAGAGAATGTTAACCCAAATGAATATATTTAAATAAAATAATAAATATTAAGAAAAACTAATTAAATCTCGAATTGTGAAAGTTAACATAAAAAAATTTAATAATTCTATTATTAACGATATAATCAATAAAAAATGAAACTAAAAAAAAAAAAAGAAAAAAAAAAGAAAAAAAAAAGAAAAGCTATTAAATAAGTAAAATATTAAGAATATCAAATAAATAAATAAATAAATAAATATATATATATATATACATAATTTTTTATAAAACAACAATGAATAATAATTTGTAATTAAAAGAATAAAATAAAATAAATATATATATATAGATAGATAAACAGATATTATTTATTTATTATTTTTTTTTTTTTAATATTTTATATTTAAAAACAAATAAGAAAACTCATATAATAATTTATATTTTATTTTATTTTTTTTCTGTTGTTGTTTTCATGAAGTTTGGTCATATCGCAAAATTTGTTATAAGCTCCACCAGTGGTTGGTAATAATTGAACTTGTTGGCATGTTTTAAAATTTCCCCATTTTGTTAAATAAAATGGCTTAGTAAATTTTTGGGATTTATATTCCTCTTTTACCAACCATTTACTAACATTCCATCGTGGTGACATGTGATATCTCTTTAATCTATATAAGTAATAATTACATATTTACAAAAAGAAAAAAAAATTGACATAGAAAAATACTAAAATATTAAAAATAAACAAAAAAATCATATATATATATATATATATATATATATATATATATATGTATGATGTGTATTTTTCTTTTCTTCGTATCGTTTATTACTTATATGTCCATGAAGTGTTCCATCTTAATAATTGTATGTTACTTAAATTAACCATTTTTAAGTAATATATCAATAAATTTATAAGAATAAAAATAAAAAAAAAAAAAAAAGAATAAATCTAAATATAATAATCCTATCGGTTTTTAATACTTTAAAACATATATAAAGTAACACCACTTTTCTAATTAAAATAGAAATTTGTCTTTGACAAATTTTTATCACGTTAAATACATTTTATTGAAAAAATAAAATTATAAAATTAAAATACCTATTATAAAAGCATCATCTTAAAAATGGTTTCATATAAAATAAAAAAATAAAACTATTAAAGTGAAATTTATTCCATAATTAGGAATTAAATATAATAAATATTCACATATGTATTAATATTTTATAATTACTAATAAAAAAAACAATGTTGGTGGAGCACATATATATATATATATATATATATATATATATTATTTTAAGAAATTCATTTTCACTATAAATATGTATAGTAATTCATAATATCCACATCTAATAGAAAATTAAAATAAAATAAGAAATGTCAGCTATATTCATATTTATAATAATAAAAAAATGTCATTTTTTTTTTTTGTATCCCTCTCTATATATATATATATATATATTTATATATATTTATTTATATGTTTAAAGGAAAAAAACACATATATATATATATATATATATTATATTATTATTTTATTACATTTTAATTTTCTTTAATTATAAATCATTATTAATAAATTTCCATTTCTACATCATAATATTTATATATATATAATTATATTTACATAAAAATAATGAAAAATATATATATTTTTTCATATATTTTTTTATGTATAATTTATTTCGTTAACTTTTTTAATTTTTTAAATTAAAAATATTATATTATATTATATTATATTATATTATATTATATATATATATTATATATATATATATATAATTTTATGTTATTAAATTATATAAAAATTCATTTTTTTATTATATAAAATATTTATAAACTATTATATTCTATGTGAACAAATAATTAAAAATATACTGACATTAAATAAATGAATATTCATGTTTTTCCTTTTAAATTATTGGAATAATTTTTTTTTTTAAAAAGTTTAATTATTTTGTATATAAAATTTTATTTATATATTTATAATGTTATATATACACTTTTAAATTTTATAAATAAAATGTATTTGAATGCACTTGAAATTTTTTTTTTTATTTGCATGAGACATATTATGAAATCAAAAAAAAAAAAAAAAAAAAAAAAAAAAAAAAAAGAAAATAAAGAAAAAATTATAAAAAAATAAAATAATAAAATAATAAAATAATAAAACCATAAAAAAAAAATTCAGGATATTTTGAAGTTTGTTATGATTATATTTTTTTTTATTTTATATAAATGAGAGATATTATAAAATTTTAAAAAAATGTGAGATTAAAAAGGATATTATAGATTTATAAATTTTTATTTTTTAAATGTGGGCATTTTAACTTCTTATTAATATTTTACATTATAATTTTTATAATTATGATATTTTAATTTTCAAGGGAAAAAGAAGTATATAACTTAATGTTGTATTAAAGGAATCAAATTGTTATATATTTATAAATTATATATTATATATTATATATTATATTTGATTTCCCAATTCTTCATTATTATTTCAAATATGAATAAAAATATATATATATATATATATATATATATATATATATATACATAAATATAAATTTCATTTGTTCATTTTTATATAAAAATATTTTTTATATAGTACATATATATTGAATGTTTCTTTTTTATTATGTATATTTATAATGTTTATATTTTTATAAAATTATTTGCATGAACAATTATAAATTGTTAAAAAATAAAAAAATATAAAAAAAATGATTCTTATCATGATGCCATTAAATAACAATATCCTATGTAATTCTTTTCCCCTCATTCCTTTCAAATATGAAACGTTTGAAAAAACAATTCTTTGGACATTTAATTTATAAAAAGTTCAAAGAAATGATACCACATTAAACATATATATATATATATATATATATATATATATATATATATATATATGTATGTATTTCAATTTGAAAATTATTATGATATTTTATATAGGACTTCTATAACATCATCGTAGGATCATTTACAATTACATATGTACAGTATATATTTATTTAACATAATATATAATATATTTATTTAAAAGGTAGAGGAAACTCGTCATATAAGTACTATTAAGTGTAGTACATAATTATTGAAATAAAAATTTAATGTGTTCTTTTTTTTTATATATAATGTTTCAATATTTTTTTTTTTTCGAACTTTTTTTGCATAATAAAAGAAAAAATAATAGCATTAAATTTTTGAAGTGTTATGAAATTAAAAAAAGAAAAAAATTTCTTACGTCTTAATACCTTTCTTTAAAATGTATATAGGAATACAATAATATTATAATATAATTCAAAAAGAATTTATTCATTTTCTTCTTTTTTTTTTTTTTTTTCCATTCTTTTCAAAAGATACATATTTATAAGCATATAATATGCATAATTATATATAGGATATTAATAAGTTTAATATAGAAAATAAGCATAAATATATTTCTTATTATTTATATTTTACTTCATTAAAAAGTATATATTTTATAATTGTATGTAAAAATGTATGTAAATCAAAACAAAACTGATTTTATCGTAATAATGTCATTATAAATGAAATGTTATTTTTATTAGTTTTTTGGTACTTTTCTATATGATGTCCACTTTTTTTTTTTTTTTTTTTTTCGTTTATTTTATATGTGTACTAAATTGTGTATATATAAAATAATTATATATTCTTTTAAAATCATATGTAACTTATACATATATATATATATATATATATATATTTATTTATTTAATATTAAATGGTACATTTCAATTTAACTTTATTTCTCTCCCTTTATCATTATATATATGTATTCAATACACAATCATTATTTATTATAATTTTTATAAAGTTTTTTCATGTTTTATAAATTTTTTCTTTTTCTTTATTATATATATACTTGTTTTCCTTCTTAAAATTATATTTTGTGTATTATTTATTCCATTTGAGTAAATAATTTTTATAATTATAAACACAAATAAATTAACAGAAAAAAAGGTTAGTTATGTAATTTCTTTCTTTATTCGATTATAAAATATAAAAAGACAGAATTTATATTGATACATTGTAGGGGAAACAATTTCGAATTTTTTTAGGAACATATAAATTATACATATATACATACATACATGCATATATATAAATATATATATATATATATATATATATATGCATATGGAAAGAACAAGAACATAACTTCCTTTTATTAAATGATAATTTCTACATATATAAATAATACAAGGATTATGATTGTATGTAAGAAAAAACAAATGAATGACAATTTTATCAAATATTAAAAATGAATTATGTCACATATAATGTTATATATATATATATATATATATATATATATATACCTTTTTATATATCGTATTAAAAAGATATTATTTTCAATTAGCTAAGACAATTATAATATTATTATCATTATGTTTATAAGCTTTCAACTTTTATTATTTTTTAAAATTATTCATTTATTTTATTTTATGTAATGTTATTTTTGTAGGATGGATATTTTTAAATGAAGAGAACATGAAAAGCGGATTATTTTCTATGAATGATATATTTTTTTTAGTGAATAGTATATTCAAATATTTTCTTATCGTATTGAACGGATCTCATTTACTAAAATTGTTATATTCCTCAAAGGAAAACATTCATATTATTGAAGGATTATTATGCATAATAACAGGTGTTACATTAAAGCTTTCACTTATATATATATACTGTACCTATTTTATGAATATATATATAATAAAAGATTATAGAAGAAAGAATGTATTGAATATATTTAATGTTAATGATAATTATAAGAGAAACGGGAATATTGTTGAATCCGACGATTTTGAGTATAGAAAATTAATAAAGAAGTTTTTTTTTAAAAAAGTATATTATTCAATTAAGAAGAAACATAAAAGAATAGAATTATATATGTTGAAGATATATAATAGTAATTTTAATTATTATTTTTGTAATATAAGAGATATGTGTTATACAATAATATGGTATATAAGTTTATATTATTGGAGAAGAGATACATATAATATGATATGGGGATTTAATAAAATACCTACTTATATATATAATATGTTATTAATACTTTTATCTACATCTTATATAGATTTAGTAATGGTTATAATTAGTTATAATAAATCGAAATATTATTTAATGAAATCAAAGTTATTAATAGATATCTTTTTTAGTGCACCGTGTACTTATTTATTTTCAAAATTTATTTTTGTTTTTGAACATCAAATTGATATATATTTTATGATGGGCTTTTTAAGAAATATAAAAATTTTTTTGAATGTGTCTTATGTAAGAATAGAACATAATTCCATTCTTACAAATACTGAAATAAAAATTATCAGAATTGTTTTGGGTGTTTTATTATTATGTAATGCTTTTGCATCTACTATATATACCATACAAGCAATTCATCCATATAATTTAGATAATGGGAATTTTAATTATTTCCTGAATAGTTATTTAGATTATTTTTATTTTTCAATTATATCCATATCAACAGTTGGATATGGTGATATTTTTCCTATTAACAAATTAAGTAAAGTTGTATGTATAATTTTTATATTTTGGACATTTATTTGGGTACCTATACAATTCAATGATTTGATAATTTCAATATTTTCTAAGAAAAAAACATATGGAAAAATAAGTATGAATAATCAAAAATTTGTTCTTCTCATAGGAGATGTAGAACCACAACAATTAAATGTTTTTTTATTCGAATCAGTAGCACAAGGAAATAAATTAAAATTCCATTTGTTAACTACTTATCCGATTAACATTTATGATGAACAAATAAAAATTGCAGATCATTTTTGTATTTCTTTATATATAAAAAATTTCGATTTAAATGAAAAGGAAAATATTAATTTATTGTACAGTATTAATGCACAAAATGCATATTATTTATTTCTCTTTTCTAATAAGTTCCATAACGGACATTATAATATAGATACTAAATCATTTACCAGATTATTAATATTGAAAAAATTTTTACATGGAAAAAAAAATGCTGTTATAGAATTAAGAAGTAATTGTGTATCAAATATTGTAAGATCTATTGGATGTGAAAATTTTATTATAGTTAATTTGAAACATTCTTTAATTGTTAAAAATATAAAATATCCAGGTTTTATTACACTTATTTTAAATTTATTTACAGCATATAATTATGATATATCTTCATATAATTTTAATGATATTGCTTCATATCCATCACTCAAATATATTGGTGAATTTAATAGAGGTTCTAGGACCAAAATATTTTCATTTATTGTACATAAAAATATGGTTGGATTAATATTCGATAAATTATTTTATAAGTTATATGAATCTCTTGGTATTATACTTGTAGGTATAGAAACCAATACTACAAATTATTACATAAATAATAAGAAGCGCAAGAACAAACATAGTTATGTGGATGATAACTTCACTAGAATGAGAAAAAACAAAATAAGGGACAAAAAAAAGAAAAGTTTTAAATTTATTTATTTACATTTGTTAAAAAAATATGGACATACAAATCCTTATGCACAAAAGAAAAAGAAATACGATAATATTATAAATCATCATGGAAACAAATCAAAAATGGAATACTCTACACAATTAAGGCATAATAATAACACCATACAAATATATGATGAATATAATACTATTGAGACATATCAAAATTATCTCAATTATGAATCTATTAATAATAATCTCATTAATATATACAATAGTGATGAACAAAAAAAAAAATATAATGATGCTTCACCTACTAATAATATCTTAAAAAATTATGAAAATGGGAAATTACATATTGAAAACAGCGGTAATTTTTATAATAATATTAATAATAATAATAATATAGTTAAGAGTAAGAAAAAAGGGAGTGAAAATAAAAAGGATGAAATTATAAATGTATGTATAAATATAAATAGTGATATAAAAAAAAAATCCAACAACAACAAGAACAATAATAATAATAATAATAATATAAATGATCATTATAATTATAATATATATAACAATTCAAATAGTAATCTTAAATGTCGATGCATACCAAGATCACAAAAAAAAAATATAGCACAAAATGTTAATAATGTAACAAATGATAAAGACAATAAAATTTCCGTCAAAAGAATTAAAACACATTTACAAGATGATAATACAATTGATGATAAAAAGGAATTAAAATGCTACTTAAATTTATTGGGTAAGAATTATGCCATTAGAGATAGTGATAAATGTGTAGTAATTGCAAATTCTAGGAAGGTTATAAAATATTTATCGAAAGCTAAAAGTCTCTTTTGGATATTTGAAATAAAAAGTAAGAAAAAAGATAACATTTCCTATGATTTAAAATCTGTTATAAAAACAAAGCAAACATTTAATAAATATTTTACTACAAATATTAAAAAAAAATTACCAACAACATCTATTCAAAATAATATTTATGTTAATAAAAATGCACACATTATAGCAATGAATTATCATGATTTATTTAACACTTATAGAATATCAAGAATATTTACCAAAAAAAATTATAATTATAAAAGAAAAAATTCGAGAAAAAAACATTTATTTAGAAATCTGAATGGTGAATTTAATGAAACAAATTTATATCATCACTGTAATCATACGAATAATATAAAAACTACTGATAATAAAAATATGGAAGAATTAGATAAACTTTATTTTTCAACAAAGTTAAACAGCAAATCAAATACAAATATTCGTAATAATAATAATAATAATAATAATAATAAGGAATATTATGATGATGAGATAAAAACCTACTACTTCAATTTAACAGAAAAAAATAGCAATATACTTTTGAATTATAAAAAGCAATTAAAAAAGAAAAATTACATAAACGCATGCTACAGCGTAAATAAATCTGATGAAAGTATAAGCAAAATTAAGAATAACAACAGCGATAATAACAATATTAATAGTAATAATATCAATATTAATAGTAATAATATCAATAATAATAATAATAATAATAATAATAATAATACCAAATTAAATCATACATTAAAAAATAGAATTACATTTTCTTATATGGAAGCATGTGAAAACTATTTTCCCACGGAAAATCGGAATAATAAATTATTATTAATTATTAATTGTACATGTAATATAATACAACTAATCAAAATGTTTAATAACAAATATAAATATAACGTTATTATATTAACAGATGAAATTCCAACTATGAATATAATGGACTTATTTAAATATAATGTTGTATTCATAAAATGTAAAATTTTAGATGATTATAATTTAATAAATTCTGGTTTAATGAATGCAGAATATATATTAATACTTCCTACAGAAGCAAAAAATATAAATGAAATAAATGAAATAGATATGAATACTATTATTGTAACTAGAAAAATTACTCATTTATTAAAAAAGAAAAAAAGAACATATTATATAAATAATATCATTACTGAATTAATAAATCCTTCTAATGTTATTTTTCTTGAGGAAAATAAAATGATCAAATTAAAAGACAAAAAATCATCTTATGATGATTTTTTCCCTTATGTAAATTCTTCTCAATTTTATTCAAGTAATATTATTTGTGAAACTATGTTATATAATTTTATGACGCACCATAAAAGTTTCACAGATTTTTCAGTGTGTACTAATACTTTGGAATGCTTAATTAAATTTTTAAGAATAATATACATTTGCGATTTGAGTAAATATTATGATTTTTCTTTTAAAAAAATTAAAACCTTTCGTGACCTTTTTTATTTCTTATCCAAAAAAAATATAATCACTATTGGTTTATATAGAAAGGGTGATAAGAAGGTTCCTTTCTATATTTATACCAAACCTAATGAAAACTGTTTATTACGATTCGATGATATAGTTTATATATTGTGATATAAATGAATAAATAAATATAAATATATATATATATGTTTGTACGTTTTATGATTACATTTTTGTATTTATTTATTTAATACATCCAAATGGTTACATTAAATTTTTTGTTGTTCCATTTTTATTAAAAAGTAAAAAAAATATATATTCATAATTATATACATGATAAGATATATATTACAATACGTATGATACATAAATATATATACATAATTTTTTTTTTTTTTTTTTTTTTTTTTTTTTTTTTAAATGCATCAGTTGTTTTTATTTATTGTTATTTTATTTATTTTTATTTTCTTTTTTACAAAGCACATATTGCTCCTTTTGAATCACACATGATATTATTACACAACATTTTTCTATAAAATTCTAAATTATTCTGAGAAATAATGTCTCTAATAAAAACAAGGAACTGATAAAAATCATCTATAACTTCATTAAAATCAGCATCAATATATTTTGTACCTTTTTCTTCATCACCGATAGTATTAAAATTGAAATTATTTACATTTATGCTATAGTCATCTGCTAACGTTTTCTTAATAAATAAATATATAATATGTGTTGTATTGTGCTTATATTCATATAATATATATATATATATATGTATGTATTTGTGCATTTAACAATAAACATATTATTTCATATTCTTTATTTGACATATTACTGAACATCTTATTTGATATTTGTCAAAGCTGTGGTGTACTATATACATAATGTTGTATTTCTGCCGATTTTTATTTTGGCACAGTCTCAAAGTAAGAGAAACATAAACATCATATAAATTTTTTTCTTCTGGGGCAAAATAAATTATATTTCCTTTTTCCTTAATTTGTATCCTAGGTGTCTTAAAAGATGAAATTAATTAAACAACGTGATATACGAAAATTCAAGAGTTAATATATATATATATATATAAATATATATTTAATTTTTTTTTTTTTTTTTTTTTTTTCTTTTAACACTTTTTGGGAATTTCTTAGAGAAACTTAAAAATCCAAGTATTTCATTCTTCTGTAAGTAAATATATGTAAATATATTATGTATATAATATAAAATGAATAAATTTTATTTATTTTTTATTTATAATATTCTTTATTATTTCTATAAATATATATTATTATACAAATATATATATATATATATATATTATATTTTCCATAATACTTCAAGAAAAGGTATTGTAAAATTTAATGCGCTTTCTATTTGAAAGGAAAATAAGATAACATTTGATAATTTTAATTTTGCGCAAGAAAAGGCATCTTTCAAAAATACATTTTTCTTTCTGTTTATTATTTGATTCTTAAGATTTGGATAGCTAATTGTATATACGTTAAAATTAAGATCCCTTGAAACTACACATTAATAGTAGATTGGATCATATATATATATATATTTCATAAATTAAATATGTACATATATATGTATATATTTGTGAATTACTTTTTGCTAACACAGAATCCATCCAATCATCTGTGCTTCTAGGACCAAAGAAAACAATATTATATTTGCTGTCTTTTATTAATTCTGAAAAATGTTTTTTCATAGTAATTTGTGCTTTATAATATATATTTCATTTATATATATGTATATACCTATATTTTTGTTATATTACCCTTTTTAAATGAAATACCTTCATATTTGCATAACATTGCTTGTTCATTATTCCCTAATTCAAAAAGGGAAATATTGGGCAAAACATAATTATATGCAATATATATATATATATATATATATATATATATATATATAGGTATATTGTGCAATTAAAAAATTGAGTCTTACAATTAGTTATTGCGATTATTAGTAGAACAATAAATCCAATTATTGCACATTGAATAGAACAAATAATTCGAATCTAAAAATATGGTGGAAAGATATAAATGTTTATATATATATATATGAATAGATATAGATATATTTATATTCTTTATTTTAATGACATATATTATATGTCTTTAATCTACATACCGACACTATATTTTTTTTATATTTTTCCTTGCAAAAAGATGCATAAATGGAAGCTTCAAAATATCAAAGAAAAAAAAAAAAATTGTGATATACAGAAAATAAATATACATATATTTAAATTTAATTATATTACCTATAACCCATCCTAAATATGGTAAAAAAGAAAATCCTGAATAATAAAAAATTCGAACTCTTTAAAAAATGATAAAAAAAATATAAAAAAGTAACAAAATAATATATATATATATATATATATATATATATTTCTATTTATATATTTATATATTTAATTATTTTATTAATCCATGTTTGGATTATTTTCTTTTTTGCTTCATTATAATGTATTACATTCTTTCATCTCTACTCATATTGGGGCCGAATGGGTTTTTGAATAATTGTGAGAACTTTAGAAGTTCGAAATTTTCTATTAAGCTTTGAATCTCCTTATCATATTTATCAAATAGTTCATCGATAGTTTTAGATTTCATTTCATCCGTATTATTATTTTCCATAATCAATTTTTGCAGTGTATTTAATTTTCTTGCTTCTAAAGAATCATCGTATTCATTATTTATAGATCCTTCTTCATCTTCATGGTGCATTCTATCTTCCATTTGATTCATATTATAATTTCCCGTTATACACTTATTTGTTGAAGATTCATTATTTTGATTTTCTTCCTCGTTTTCATATACTTCTTCTATGCTTTTAATTGCTGAATCTTTTTTATTATATAAAAATAGCCCTTCCATGGCTTCTTCTCCTTGTTCATTTTTACCATCCTCTTGTTCATTATCTCCAATTTTAGATTTCCTTTTCCTAATCATTTTGTAAAATTAATTTATTATACATAAATATTTCTGTATTGATATAATATCAAATGGTATATTTAGTATTCTAAAAGTATATTTAAAAATTTTTTTTTAATAATTTTATAATTTTTTTATTAAATTATGAAGTCTCATATTTTAGAATTTTATTCTTTTGAATTATAGTTTTTAAAAACATATACGAGTAATGAACATAAATATTTTTGCATAATTAGACAAAAAAAAAAAAAAAAAAAAAAAACAATATACTATATATATATATATATAATATATATGAATGTATAATTTATAATAAAATTTAAGGTATATATTTATATGGACTTCGCTAAACCTACGTTACAAAATAATAAAGTAGTGATAATATATTATATGGATAATAACATTAAATATAGAATTTTTATAAATAAGAATAATTATTTTTTCATATTTAATTTTAACCTATTTTCATATTGTCCTTTTCAAATATTGCATAATATTTTTGTAAGAATATTTGACCAAGTATCTATATAATAAAATAAAAAGGAATCACTGAATGAAAACATATGATTATATAATTTCTTTTTCTTGAATGCTTATTTCCTTAAAATATAATTATTCATGATAAAAGTTTTTTTTTTTTTTTTTTTTTTTTTTTTTTCTTTTTATAATTTGTTATAATAATACATATAGATATCCATTTGATGATGAAATATTAATTGGCATGAATGCAAAATTGCATGGGGATCTTAAAACAGGGTCTATTATAAATGAATTTACAATATAATCCTTGGGTGTTAATTCGTATTCTCTTTCTCTTCCTATTAATAATATATTATTATTGTGTATAAGGGTGGGGAAAAAATATCACATTTTTGTATATATATTTATATGTATACTTTTATCATCAATAAGAATGAAAGAAAAATTTTTTAAGAAAATCCTTTTTTGGCAATTTTTTCCTGGATTTAACAATCGGCTTAATAATATTAGATCTGTATTTTCGTTCATTTATAATGTGAAGAATTCAAAGAATTGTAAATACGTATTATTAAACAAATAAAAATATATATATATATATATATATTATACCTTCTTTTGGCCCAGCTATGCTTGATGTTCCTGTATCAATTACAGCTTGACAAAATCCTTCTATAAATAAATAAATTTATATCAAAAAAAAAAAAAAAAAAACAAAGAAAAAAAAAATTGTAGCACCTAAAGTTTGATATCCATATATAGAAAATATAATGTACATTTTTTATATTTCTCCTTTTTATATTTACCATGATTTTTTGAACATACATCAAGAAAGACACCATTTATTTTTAAACCCTTCTATATAAAGAATGATAATACTTATTAGGTTAAAAATACATATGTATATATATGTATATATATATATATATATATATATATATATATATATATATTCTGTATAGTGTGTTACCATTTGAATAGCCCAATATTTTGGAGACGTTACGTCAAACCATTCGATACTTGAATTTTCTCTTATAAATCTTAATCAAAAAAAAAAAAAAAAAATATATATATATATTTATAATCGACCTATTTTTTGTTTTAATTTTTTTTGGTAACTTATTTTCTTTCTTTCTATCTTTTTTTTTTCCTTATTCTACTTCTTATCATAACCTCCAAAGGTGATGGCACCATCGTCATCTAAATTTTTGGGATAATAAATTGCAAACATATTTTTTTCTAATATATTTTTAGGAATACTGTCATAAACTAATTGTTTTTTCTTCTCGTCATCTGAAATGCCTAAGCCAAATAAGCCATCGAATTCTATAAAGGAAAAAAAAATATATGTAAAAGATATGTAAATTCTAACAGATACGTTTTGTATTATATATATGTACTTATTTATTTACGCATATCGGAAAAGGGATCATCTGATATATAACTAGCTAAGCCAAATTCTTGATTTTTAACTCTACAAATAGAAAAATATTATTTTTGTTTTAGACATTAAAAATACAATTCATTTCTTTTATTATATAATTAATATTTATTCATGTGAGCATATTTTTTTAACTTAATATCCCCTAAATAAATATCATCCGTTACATAAGCAATATGTATTTCTCCCGTTCCAAATAAAATTTCCACAGGATCTTTTTTTTTAACCAATTTATAATTTTTGGAAATTTTATGATCATATTTTCGTTTATTATAACAAGCTCTTGTGAAACAATTTTTTGATGGAATCCATAAATTTGTACTTCCTCCAAACAAATAAAAAATAAAATTAAAAGGAAAGAACACAATTAAATTATTATAACATAAATGTATAAATAGTGATTATATTATATATTTTACTAACCAGTATCAAAAAGAACTTTAAATGTTTGTGGAGGATTTCCAATATTTATTTCCCCAATAAATCTTAAAAAAAAATTAATAATTAAATAAAGGTTATCATATCAAAAGTCACAAAGAACTGTTTATTATATGACAACTATTATTTTATATTAATAATTTATAGTTCATGAAAAAAGAACAAAAAAAAATCATAAATGATAATTTATCGAATTAACATTATTATTTAAGATATAAACATATGAAAAAACAAAACAGGTATGTAAAGAATTAAAGGAAATTACAACAAAAGAAAAAAAATAAAGTTAACAAGGATGTTTTTTTTTTTTTTTTTTTATATTTACTGTCGATTGATGTAACCTCCTTTTAATACTATTGTAGAAATACCTATATACTTATTTTCCAAATTTAATTTATCATTTCCTTTTCATACGAATTAAATAAGTATATAAATAGATAAATAAGTAAATATATATATATATATATATATATATATATATATTATGTTAGTTAAAGATTGATATATATAAATTTTTTTTAAAATATTGATGAAATATAATTTTTATTTTTTCATTTTATTTAAATATTTCTATATATTTTACCTCCTGAATAATATTTGGACACTCTTAAATTTTCTGTTAAAGCTTTAACAGCAATGATATTATACAAATTTGTAATGACAAATAAACAAAACAATATATTCATTTTTGGAATATCTAATTGTTAATAATTATTGTTATATATGGAAAAAAAACAAAAAAAAAAAAATTTATATCTTTATTAAATATTATTTTTTTTTTGATTTTCTTCTTAGAGACATAAAAAAGAAAAAAAAAAAAAAAACCTTTACATTGAAAAATTGAATATACCATATTATTTGATTCATTTTTATTCTCTTGAATTACACAGTTAATTTTAAGAATAAATATTAATTATAATAAAACAAGGAATATTTTTGCTCATTGTATATACATTAAAAAGATAAAGAACTTTCTGTGATATTATAAATGAAGAATATACAAAAACAGGACAAATATTTATACCAATAAGAAATATAGAAACAAATTTGTAAGTAGAGAAACATATATTTAAGAGAAATATTCTTTTTATATACACAAATGTAAATTTTGCTTTATTTCTTTTTTTTCACACTGTTATATATGAATTATACAACATGTAATATTTTTTTAGCCTTTTATATTTTATATTATTACTATTATTTTAATTTTTTTTTTTTTATATATATGTGTCTAATATGAAAAAAAATGGAAATTCCTATTCTTAGTAATAGTATAAAAATTGGTTGATTTTTTTTTTTTTTTTTTTTTTCTTCTTTTTATATATGACATAATGAAATGGAAAATATATGATATTTCTTTTTTTTTTTTTTTTTTTTGTATTTTCTTATAGTAAAATATATGTATAGGAGAAATGTAATAGGGAATAGAAAAAGTATAAATTAATATTTCTCGTAAGATTTTTACTTTATATGAAATAATTTTTTTTTAACTATATTTTCTCCTCATATATAAAAGTATATATAATTTATCTTAAATGTGCCGCACTTTATTTTAAGATAATATATATATTAAAATAATACTATAATATATATTTAAATTTTTTTATATTTTTGTGATTCCTTTTTATTTATTTTTATTTTTTTTAAAGTTAACTTTATTTTATTTTTATGTTAGGTTATATATTTATATCTTAAATGCTATTACTTCATTTTTATGTATACATAAATATATACACATATATATATATATATATATATATATTTTTTTTTTTTTTTCCATTTTTTCAAAAAAATGATTGAAATTGATAAAAATTTTATATGTGCGTGGGTAAAAAATAAAATAAGTTTTTCTAAATTTAATGTGAATAACATATGGAAAGATACTTATAATGATTTATTGTTGAAATGGATATATGACACAGGTTCTAAAATATTATTTATATATATGAAGGAAGATGTTAATGAAGATGTGAAGTTAGAATTTTCATTAGATTTTCCTAGTGATATTATAGATGAAAAAGTTGATGAATATATGATATTTTTAAAAGTTAATAGTAAAAATATTACATATGAAAATATTGATAATTTAGTTTTATATAATAAAATAAAATATAATATAAAAGAAAATATTCTGAATTTAATGGACAGAGTATTTATACCTACACTAGACATGAAATATAGTTCACCTATAAATATACAAAATGATTTCAATATTACTACTATAGATTTTATGACCTATATTACTCAACTGTTTTCTAATAATAAATTTATTTATTATCCTAAAGTTCCATTACATCAAATTGAAGCTTTTTCAAGGGATACAAATTATATACAACTCCTTGAAAAACTCTTGGATAATTGGATAAACGACATTGAAAGATTATTCCAAAATGTAAAAAATGAAATATATATATATAAATATATAATAAATATATATAGCACAGTCAATAGTATTAATTATATGTATATACTCTACTATATAAATTTACATAGATTTTATATTATAAAAGCTATTATAAGTATTTTTAGTTCTAAAACGTATATTATAGTTCTTACGTAACATAATGATCAACCTCATAAGTGAATTTATTATTCCCATATAAATATAAATATATATATATGAAATATATTTAAGTAGAACAAGTCAAGCATTATTTTATTTATAAGAAATGTTTCATGTGCCGTCATATATATATATATATATATATATATATATACAGATATTTTTCATTATATTAATTTTTTCTATTTTATTATTATGTTTTCCTTTTTTTTTTGTTTTTCTTTTAATGTATTTCATATGAAGAAATTATCAATTAACAATTAACAATTAGCAATTAACAATTAACAATTAGCAATTAACAATTAACAATTAAAAATTAACAAATTAGTGATAAGTAAAAGATCTTATTCTTTTCAGATTAACATTAATTTAATTTGTCTTTTAAGAAACGATAATTTATATATATATATATATATGTATATTCTTTCTTTTCTCATTTTGTCTTTAGATTTATGATGAAGACTTAAAATACTTAACACTATGTGAATATATTTGTGATGTAGAGAAGAAACACAGTATATTACAAGACCTATTAGAAGAATTAAGCTTGGATGTAATAATTGGTATAATACAAATATTAGATAAAAATAAATGTGCTAATGTAAATAAGTATAATGGTTTAATAGAAGTTATGAGAGATAAATGTAATAAGTTGGAAGAAAAGCTAAAAGCATTAAATTTATTGAAGGAACCTTTTAAAAATTTAGATATAAATATATCAGTGGAAAATGTTTACAATATTTTGCCAACGATAGTAAATAGATTGAAATTAATTTTTAAGTTTTCAAAATATTATAAACATTCTGATAAAATAAATGATTTAATAACATTATTATTGAATGAATTTATTAAGAAATTACAAAATTATATAGATTTATCAAAATTGTATACAAGAGAAGTCAAGGAATTATCAGGAACATTAGATGAATGTATAAATTTCGTGACCTATTGGGAATACTTAATAAATATTTCCTTCAATATATCTCAGGAGAAAAATGAGAAAATAGATAATATAATACAAAACTTCAATTTGTCCAATGTAAGGCAAAAGAAAAAAAAAATAAATAAATAATAATAATAATATATGTATATATATATATATATATATATATATATATATATATATATTTTTTTTTTTCTTTTCTTTTTTCTTTATATAAGATTAATCACTTTAAAGAAAAGTGTATGGACCTAAAAGAAATATGCTATGCTTGCGAACAATTTTTATTCAGCATTAAAGAAGAACATATAAAATGTTTTAGCTATGAATATTACAATATAATTAAGAAAGGATTTAATGATATTGAAAGTACCTTTTTCAACGAGCTAAATCGAATTCGTAATTTAAATTATAACATATTGAGTATACGAAATAATGAATGGTGTAATGATTTTTTTAAAACTAAGGAATTAATAAAAGTTCTTGAAAGTATTTTTATAAATTTGATAAAAATATCCTTTGAAAATTGTAGTAATATTGAGAATAGTATCTTTCTTTTTGACACATTTTATAAGGTTTCTGTTACTGATAATGTAAAATCATTTATGAAGAAGAAAGTAAATGATATATGGTATGATTTTATAGAATATGTAGAATCATATTCTAAATATTTTAATAATTTTCTTGATAATCCAACTTTGTATTTCTCTTATCATATAAGATATGAATATCATTCTTCTTGTATTATGGTTGCAAAAAATATTAGTATAAAATTATATCGTGTATTTGAAAAATTAAATAAATTATTTTATTTGCCTCGTTGTAAACCACAAGAAATAGCTTATGAAAAATATTATGATGTTCAAAATTCTCTTAATATATATATAAAGCAAATAAATAATATATGGATAAATGAAGTAAAAACTATAGCTTCTAAAAAAAATAATTCTCTTGTTAATACATTATTGGATAATTCTATTTTGATAAAAATAAAAGATAAATATATTGAAAGTACATATAATATAGAAATACAGAAAGTCCTTTCTGAAGTTAACTTTTGGTTAAAGATAAAAGACGAAAAAATTTTCCTACCAAATATTATTAATGAAATATCTTTTCATGAAGAAAGATTAAAAGTTAGTAAAGAATATGTAAACAGACTTGTCAGAAATTATAATAATATTTGTATTATGTTAAATAATGATCAATATAAAATATTCGAATATGTTTTGAGAAATATTTTTAATAATATAGAAAATACATTATTTAAATATAACTGGAATAAAGATAACATAAAATTAAATATACTTTTTAATTTTCTTAATGAATGTTTAAATATAAAAAAAATAATTTATAATTTTAAAAAAAATGATGATCAAATTAAAAATATACTTAATGAAATGGAAAAAATATCTATAATTGTTATAGACGATAAAAGAACATATACCTTAGAAGAATTCGAAGAAGAACAAAATATAAATATTGAAGGTATTAGAAGTATTTTAAGAGATAAACATACAAGAATTATTAAAATATTAAAAGACATATTAGTATATATAGAAAATATATCTAAAAAAGGTTTAAATGCATTTAAAAGTTATATTATTAATATTGAAAAAATATTCCAAGAGAAATATTTTATTTCAGTTAAAGTATCTTTATATAACTATTATAAATTATTAACTGATAAAATTAGTAATGATGAAGTGAAAAATTATCCTTTATTTAAAATATATGTAAAATTAAATAAAAATAAAGATCTTCTATATGATTTCTCTCATCAATCAGCCAAAAATTTAACGGATGAAATTTATAAAAAAGCCTCTGATATATTTTTTAATTTCCCCAAATTTAGTTTTGTTATATTCAAAAATAGACAAAAACAAGTGAAGAAAAAATTAGCATTTGTATTTAACACGAATAATTCAAATGATAGAGAAGCGTTAAATGATTCACATGATAATCAACTTAAAAAAAATGATAATAATAATCAATGTACCAAATTACTTAATCAAATAAACAATATCTATATAAATTTTATGGAAAAATTAAAGGAAAAAATTAAATGGTTAAAACATTACAATTTGAAGCTATTAAGTTTAAACGAAAGTGAATTGTTGAAGAATTTACATTCATCAGAGAATCCTATGAAATATGTGTATAACCAAATTAACGTTTTTAAAAATTTGGAGGAAAATATTAAGCAAGACATCGACAAGGTATAATATATATATATATATATATATATATATGTGCATATTATAGAAATTAATGTATGTCGGGAATGTAAAAATACAAATAACAAAATATGCATATTCATATTCATATATATATTATATTTCGTCGCTGCAGGAAATAATCCTATTCATTGAAATAAATTTGAGCACACTCAAAGAAGAACTTCTAGCCGATTTTAGTAAATATAAAAAGCTATTCCTTGATTACATTAGTGATAAATGTAAAAAAAAGTTGGAGGACATATATAATTTTTTCAAAGAGAATAGTACAAATTTACTAAAAGCTCCGACAGATATTATAGAATTAAAAGAACATAACAATTTGTTAGATTATTGTAATAGTAATTATTTAAGATATAAAAAAGAATTGGAAAAATTAGAAGAAGATTATGTAAAATTAGTCGAACTTAAAGGAGTATTAAATGAAGATGAAATAATGAAATTAAAAACTTCTTCAACTATATCAAATAAGTTCATATCATTAATGAATGAAAGTAAAAGTATGTATTTAGATACAAAGGAAAAAATGAAAAATGAAATAAAAAATTCTTATAACGAATTTAATAAAATATGGCAAAAGAAAAAAGCTATATTTTATAAAGAAATACCAATATATATGAATAATAATCCAAATAATGTACTAGAAAAAATCATTTATTATGAAGAGGAATTAAAAAATATTAAAAATCTTCAAAGTGGATTAAAGAACAAAATAAATCTATTTAATATTGATGATGTATGTGATGAACAAATATGTGAAATGGAAATAGATTTGAAACATTTAAAATATATATGGTTAATGATAAAATATTGGTATACCACATTTGATTTCATTAAAAATGTTAATATTTTTTATTTATATGATATATTGAACGAATTAATTATTATGATTAATGAATATAAAAAATATCATCTATATGAAATATTATCATTTTTAGAAGAAAATAAGTTAATAAATTGTTTAAGTGAATCTACTTATGAGATAGAAGGGAATATAAATTATGATAAAAAAGAATATTATAATGTTAGAAATAATACAATTAATGGAATTGAAAATAAGGATAATAATAAAATTGACAATTGTGTTAAAGATATACATTATACAGAAACGGTAGACAAAAATTTAAATATTAAAACATTCTTAAATCAATTAAAAATACATTTTTTAGATATGTTTGAAAATTTTTTAATAACATTTAAAATGAGAAATAACTGGGATATATATAAAGAACTTAAAAACAATGTTGGAAAATTAAAATTTTCTTTAATTCTTGTCGAAATATTAACAAATGAATGTATAAAATATAGGCACTTTAAAGAAATCCAATTAAAAACAAATATTGAATGGAATCTTAAAAATATAACATTATATGATATTATAGAACTTAAATTATATAAAGAAATAAAATTTATTACAATTTTGTATAATAATGCAGAAAAAGAATTAATTATAGAAAACAACCTTAAAAAAATTATTAATAAATATGAAAATATGAGAATTAAAGTAAAATATTATAAGTGGTCTATTTTAATTGATGATACAGAAAATATATTTAATAATATTAATGAAGATTTGTTCTTATTGAATAATATAAAAATTTATAATTTTGATATCAACTTTTTAAAAAAAACAGAAAAATGGGAAAATATATTAGGTAATCTATATGACAACTTAGAAATTATTTGTTTTATACAAAATAAAAATGAATATTTAAAATCGATATTATCATCATCTAATGAAATGAAGCCACATTTAAATAATGTATATGAACAATATAATATATGTAATCAGATATTTATGAGGATTGTTAAAAGTTTTGAAAATTCATATATACTAGACAAAATTAATAATAATAATTATGTACGAGATTTTCTGCATATTCAAAAACAACTGAATTATATAGAGAAATCACTAGATACATATTTAGATCAAAAGAAACGATCTTTTCCTCGTTTCTATTTTTTATCTAATAAAGAAATTTTAGAAATTATAGGAATGTACAAAAATCCTTTTTTGTTAAAAAATAAAATACAAAACATATTTTCTGCCGTATCTTCTATAGAATTTATACCATCAGAAAAAAGAACTACACCTTATCAAAAAAATAATTCCATAGTAACAAATATGATGAATGAACATAATAAGGGTAGTATAAGTTTGGCAACTAAGAAAAATAACCAGAAAAATTTACCCCTATATAATAATAATAACAATAATAACAATAATAATAATAATAATAATAATAATAATAATAATAATATTTATATTAATAATAATAATAATATTTATATTAATAATAATAATAATAATAATGTTTATAATAGTGATAATAAAGATAGAAATAATTACAATGATATGAAAAATTATGTAACAAATATATCTCAAAACAACATGAATATGGAATATGTTAATAATTCATCCCATTTTGATATATATATTTTGTCACAACATAAAGAACGTATAAAATTACATAAAAAAATGTTATTAAATTATGAATCATCTACAATTATATTAAAAAAATTAGAAGAAAACATTTATGAAACTTTAAAAGAAGAATTAGTAAATGTGCAGTTAGAACTAAAAGAAAAAAATTTGAAAAATTGGATATTGAATAACCCGCAACAACTAGTGTTAGCTAGTAAATGTATAAATTTTACAAATGATTATGAATATTTTTTAATTCAAATAAATAAAGGATCTCATATATTTGTTAATCAAATGAAGAAGGATAATTATAAAGAATTATTATTTTTAACAGAATTAATAAAAACTATAAAGGATAAAAAGAATTATATAAAAATTAGTGCTTTGATTATATTAGAAAGTTATTATAAAGATGTTGCTGAAAAATTAATAAAAAATAAAATCGAATGTAATGACAACTTTTTATGGATGTGTCAAATAAAGTATATACTAACTGAGGATGAAATTAAAGAAAATTCTAATTTTGTAAAAATAATGTCTTTTAATGAAGATAAAATAGACAAAATTGATAATTCAATTGAAAGTATAACAAAAGAATCATTATATAGAAAAGGTGGGAGTAAAAATGAAATCGATAATGATGTAACAAATATGAAAAACACAAATCAATTTAGTAATATTCATACTAACTTTAATGAAAAAAAAAAGAACGCTAATAATATTATTAACAATAAAAATAAAAATATTTTAAATAATAATAAAAATGATATAAATGGAAGAGTGAAAATTGAAAACATAAACAAAGGTAAACAAGATAATATGGTTAAGGAAGAAGTAGATAATAATAATTATAGCATATATGAAAACAATAATAACAAATGTGTTGAGGTAAAAATTCAATTAAATAATAAAATACCAAATAAAAGTGATATTCCTTTTAATGAAGATATATATTG
Source organism: Plasmodium billcollinsi (assembly GCA_900257145.2). Classification (NCBI taxonomy): domain Eukaryota; phylum Apicomplexa; class Aconoidasida; order Haemosporida; family Plasmodiidae; genus Plasmodium; species Plasmodium billcollinsi. Next base: position 2,770,260 of record LT990243.1, read on the forward strand.
TAATATTAAAAAGAATAGTTATATTGATTGTTATAATGATGATAAGAAAGGTGAAAAATTATTCAATGACGAGAAAGGAAATATACCAAATCATTTTTCTGGTGAAGACAATAATATTGAAATAGATCAATATGATAATCCTTTAAAAGAAGAAAAAAATGATGTAAATAAACAATTTAATACTTTATATAATATCGATGCAAATTTAAATGAAGATATAAATATTAATAATAATGAAAATGATAATGAATATAATATAAATAATGTTTATAAAGAAAAGGATGAAAACAATCATAATATTCCTAAAGGAGAAGTAATTATTAACAAAGAAAAAATGGTAACAAATAATGTATTATTAAAAAAATCCAAAAAGAAGAAAAAAAATAATACGATTACAACTAATTTAAATGACAATAATATAGATAATTTAATTTCTAAAGATATTAGTAAAGCAGAATATTCTAATGATCCTGATATGATTAACAAAAATAATAAACAACTCAAATATTTAAAAACAATTAATTTAATGCTTAACAAATCTATGACATTATATTTAAATTATTTTAATAATAGGAGAAAATATTCTTATGAATATCAAGGAAATACAACAAGATTAGTTATTACGCCATTAACAGAAAAATGTTTTTATTCTTGCTTAATATCTTTAGATAATTTTTATGTGAATGCTATACAAGGAGATACAGGAGTTGGAAAAAGTGAGACAATAAAAGATTTTTCCAAATTATTTGGTAGTAACATTATATCAATTAATTGTAATAATAATAATACGGCGAAGTATATAGGAAATATATTATCTGGGATATTACAATCTGGATTTTGGTGTTGTTTCGATGAATTTAGTAGAATAGATGAAAGCGTGATTGTTATAATTGTAGAACAGTTTAGATGTATAAAACATATTTTACAAAGTTTAGAATTTAATAAATCAAATAGACAACAGGGATATATTAATTATGAATATATATCTTCTTATCAGAAGGAATTTAAATGGAAAATAAATACAGATGATGGTGATGGTTATGATAATGGTAATGATGGTAAAAGTAATAGTTCTTGTGAAATGTTCTGCAGCGAATATGATCCTGATAATAATACTAATGAAAATAATGATGTGATATTAATGGTAGATAGTAATAGCAATAAAAAAATAAAGAGTACAGAAAAAAATTATAGAAACGAATTAAATAATATGACAAATGAAAATTATACTGATGATTTTCAAATTATGAATAAACGTAATGATCTGACTAAATTAAAAGAATATTCATCAAAAACAAATAATAATATGAATACCTTCGATATTTTTTCGAATAATAACAAAAAACAAAAGAATTTGGTAACAAATAATACACTTAATAATAATAATAATACTAGATTAGGTAGTAATAATAATGCTTATTTTGAAGGTCAATATATAAATGTAAAAAATGGTTGTTCCATATTTTTAACACTTTGTAAAAATAATAATAAGGGAGTATATACGTTGGAAAATTATAATAATGTAATTCAAATGTTTTGTTTTAAACCACCTAATTTTTATTTAATTTGTCAATTTTCTTTAACTTCTATTGGTTTTAAGAATTCCAAAAAATTATCTAAAAAAATTAATACATGTTATAGTTTGTTATATGAATTTCTTTCAAAAGACAAACAATATATAATTGATTTAAGAGAAATAAAAAAATTTTTGAACTTGGTTTCAGAAGACTTTATAAAAAATAATAAAACAAAATGCGAAGAAGAAATAATATATGACGCTTTGATTGAAGTTAATGAATCCAAATTATTAAAAGATGATTTATATATATTTAATAATTTTCTAAAAGAGCTTTTTCCATTTATAAAAATTAAAAATGAAAAAAATAAGCACAATGATGCTTCAATTAAAATAATAGAAGAAATTATGAAAAATATGGGATATACAAGAAATGAATTTTATATAAATAAAATATTGAATTTGTATAAAATAAAAAAAACAAATAAAGCAATAATTCTTGTAGGGAAGTCATGTAGTGGAAAAACTAGTATTATAAATATATTTAAACATTATTGTGAAATAATTAAAAATAATAACATGAAAGATAAAAATGATTTAGGAAAAATAACATATGATGTGGATTTGGAATATAAAAACAAATGTAATGTATCTAATGATTATGATTATGATAATGAAAATAATGAAAATAATAAATTATACATGAATAATGATGAATCTATATATTCTAATCAAATAAATATATCTGACTTATCACAGTCAACAACAATAGCAAATAATAATATTAATATCAATAATATTAATATAAATAATAATAATAGTAAAGGTACATATGAAAGTTATAATTTATTGTGTCCATATAATTTATTTTATAATAAATTTAAAAATCAAGGTCATACTAACAATATGACAAATAATATGAATACGAAAAAATCGAGTAAATTAAGTAGTACCTATTCTATGCAAATTAAAAATTCGGCTGGTACATTACTTGATATGTCATATAAATATAAAAGAAGTACAGAAATGAATGATTTTACAATTGATATTACAGTATTTAATCCTATGTCTACTGACGTTCAGAAATTGTATGGATTCTATAATTTCGAAAAAGAATTATATGAAGATGGGATATTAGCCTTAATATTAAAAAGAATGTTTGAAAATATTAATGAAAATGAAAAATGGTTAATTCTAGATGGTCCTTTAGATATTATGACTACAGAACCGTTACATTCATTATTAGATGAAAATAACATTTTGACATTAATTAATGGAAACCGAATAAAATTTTCTCCTAATGTGTTTATATTTTTTGAAGTTGAAAATTTAAAAAATTGTACACCATCATTTATTAGTAGATCTAGAATTGTTTATATGAATGAAGATGAATTTAATTATGAATGGTTAATTGATAGTTATTTAAAAAGTAATAAATCCAACATAGAGGAAAAAAATTTAATACAAGGATTATTTAATAAATATATTAAAAAAGTAATGAATGCTAAAAAGAATAAATATAATTTAATAATAGATATCAGTGATGCTAATATTATAATATCCATATGTCAATTATATGATATGTTATGTAATTTATATGATAAAAATTTCCCAAAAAATTTGAATCCATCATTATGTTTAGAAAAATTATTTCTTCAATCTATCATATATATTTTTTCTAATATTCTATGTCCTAAGAGTAAAGAATTATTTGATAAATTAATTAAAAGTATTGATAACACCTTCCCATATTTACACACCGTTTTTGATTATATAATAAGTAAGGATAATTTTAATTGGGTATTATGGGATGAATTAATTACAACAAATCATAATTTTCTCCCCAATATTAAGGAAAAGTTTTTTTTTTCTTATGATAATTATAATATTGGAAAAAATGATAGTAACAGTTTTAAATACATGAATGTTAATCAATTAGGAGATACAGTAAATCAAGAAACTGATTTTAATAAATTTTTTCTGAGTACTAATTTACATTTCAGTAAAAATTTTAATAAATATACAATTAATTATAATAATTTATTTAGTGATAATAACAATGTTAATAATAATGAAAATACATTAAATATTTATCAGACATATCATCAAAGTTTTATGTCTACTAATATGAATAATATGAACGAAATTAATATGTTAGACAATTATCATATGTTTAGTAATTATACAGAAGACAACATACATTCTAATAATAATAATAATAATAATAATAATATTAATTGTTTTGATTCTTCCATGTTTAATAATAATAGTAAAAATTTATCTAATCCATATTTTTCTGATAACACTTTTTCACATAACGAATTTTCAGATAATACATTTTCTTATAGATATATTATGAATAAGACAAAAAACAGATTTGGGAATATACATAATAATGATAATTATATTAAAAGTAGTGATAATTATGTAAATTATGATGATAATATAAAAAATATTGCTGTTAATAATAATAAAAATAATAATATTGATTATAACAATGATCATAATAATGAACATAATAATATTCATGATGATCATTTTAATATGGTCAATGATAATTATATAGAAAGTTATAATAATCTTTCTATGAAAGATAATATATATAGTAAAAATGATGAATATAACGAAAATTATTTGGAAAAAACGAAAGAAAAATATTTCCATCAAAATTTTAAGGACAATATTTTTATTGAAAATGTAGAATCATTACGTAAAAAAAATATGATTAGTATTCTGATGTATAATAAAAAAAATATCTTACTAATAGGAAATAAATATAGTGGGAAAACGTTTTTTATGAAATATAATATATTACCATATATTAAAGAAGACATATCAAGTTATTATACCTTTATTTCAAAATTATATAATTCTAGTAAACTAGAGAAAATAATAGAAATGAATGTAGAAAAAAAATGCAGAAACGTTTATAAACCAATTGGGAATAAAAAATGTTTATATATTATTTTAGATGATTTAAATAATCTTCAAAAAAGTAATAATTCCTATATTGAAGATTATAATAATGATAATAATAATAATAATAATATGATACAGAATAATTTATTATTTAATTTTAATTTGAACCATAAGAATGATATATCTACAAACATATTTGATGATAATAATTATAACAATAATAAAATGAGATATCTAAATAATTGTAGTGTACTAGAATTTATTAACCAATTCATAGATTATAATATATATTTTAATAAAGATAGTGACTCGGTAAAAAATGTAGAGAATTTAGTTTTCTTTTTAATATACGGAAATAATAAAAAGTATACATCTACCTTTAATAGAAAGATAATAAATAGGATGTATATAATACATTTAAACGAAATGGATGAGACCAATATAAAGAATACATTCCATGCCTTCTTAAGACATAAATTTACTAATTTTCATGAAGTTATTAAGAATTTATCAGAACCTTTGTCTGCATCAACTGTTAGATTCGTTTTTGAATCTGCAAAAAATTTTAAACCAAATTTAAATTGTTATCATTATTTCTTTCATTTGAAACATGTTTTTAAAATAATAAAAGGAATATTTTTATCAGAAGCTCCTATTTATGAAGAAAAAGAAAGTGTGTTACGATTATGGGTAAATGAATGTTATCGATCATTGGGAGATCAATTAATTTTACAAACGGAAAGAAAAAGATTCAAAACCATTTTAAAAAATATTTTACGTAAAAAGTTTTATATTATGTACAATTATTTATTTCCTAAAAGGAAAACATTTTATTTTTGTTCCTATAATTTTCACGACACTAAAAATGAAAAACCATATTTTTTCTATCAACCGATATCCAATGAAAATGTATTAATAGAATTTTTCAAGAATGTTATATCTTCTATTAACACATTTGTTGTTTGTAATTACGATCAGAAAAAAAAGGAATATTTTGGAAATGTAAAAGGGGATGCAAATATAAATATGAATAATGAGAAAAAGAAAAGAAATCTTCATTTAAATAAAAATGAGGAAATGAAAAGAGATAATGAAAATAGTACATACACAATTTTCAACACGATAGTAGATTCGAAAGATCTAAAAGAAAATAAGGATGATGAAATTGTCTATAATAATATAAATCGCGCAGATAATATAAAAGAAAGGATGGATGTATCGTTAGAAAAAGGTCAAATTAAAATATCTAAAGAAATAGAAAAGTTAGTAAACAAGAATGATAATGATTTTAATAATATGAATAACCCAATAAATTTTATTTTATTTAAAGACGTCATGTTAAATATATGTAAATTTTCTAGAATTTTTCTGTTCGAGAATGAACATTTTATATCTATTGGAGATAGTAGTCAAGGAAAGTTTACCTGTTGTTTAATTGCATGTTATATATATCAAATAAAAATTGATGTTATTAAAAACTTTTATTATAACAAAATGAATATGGATAATATAGATGATGATGATGATAATAATAATGATGATAATAATAATAATGATAATAATAATAATGATAATAATGCAAAATCTGGTATTAAGAAGGAAGACATTAATTATGTTGCTGAAGCCAATAATGATAAAAAGGACACAAATATTATAAACAAAGTCATTGATGAGGAAGAAAATAAAGAAATAATGGAAATACAAGGAAAACATAAAAAAGATGAAGATAATAAAGATGAACAAAGTGATATACAATATGATACAAATCATACGAATAATATTGCCATATTTTCTAACACTCCAGAAAATAATATTTTAATAAAAAAGAATAATAGCGTTAACCATATTGATTACATAGAAAATGATCACATGAAATGTAACAAAGGTATTAGCGATAAAGAGGAACAACCGAATAAATTGAATACCAATTTGTTAAATAATAAGAATCTTTCTGTTATAGAAAAATTAAAATGTAATTACTTTATAAAAAAATTCAAAGAAGCAATATTTAATTGTTATAAGAATGAGAAAAGATGTGTATTGTATTATCTAGACGACAAAATGAATTATGACATTTTAGAATTTCTACATATCCTATATAATAATGATAATTTAATAAACATATTTAATAGTGAAGAAATAGCCTTTTTAAAAAATATACTTTTGCAAAACGAAATAAATCTTAAAGGTTTTGATACATTAGATGAAACGATTGAAGAATTAATTAGACGAAATTATCATTATATATTATTTACATCATTAAAGAGTAAAATGTTTAAAAAGATATCCTATGAATATAATTCTATATTAAAAAATTCTACTGTTAATTATTTTTTTCCTTGGAAGAATAGTTCATATAATATAATAGCACATGAAACACTCAAAATGAATAATCTCAATATTAATATTTTTATTAATTTACATAATGCTGCTTTAAAAATGTTTCAGACTATATTGGTTAATGTAGAAGAAACATTAGATCACCATGAGCCAAAACAAGGAAACCATTTTTTTTTAAATGAATTTATTAGTCATATGGATAATAGTAGTTATAATTATAAAAATGTAAATGAAAAAGAAACAGGTAATATGAAACAAGGAAATGAAAGTAAAATATTCGGAACCAATGTAAGTTTAACCACATCTAAAAATGTAATAGGACAAGAAGACAAACGAATTGCTCAAATAAATAATAGTTTACAAATGAATACAAAAGAAAGCTATAAAATGAATTCTGATATTAATCGAAGTACTGTACAAAATAAAGGATCTGGTAATAATAATGAAGGTGAAGAAAACTGTGTTACAAATGATGACAGGAATGAAGATGATGAAGCAGAAAACAATATTAAATATATAAAAAACTCTAAAATAGTTGAAGATAAATTGAATATACAAAAATATATTAATTTCAAACATTTTTATAATTTCCTTATATTTTTTGAACATTTATATAAAAAGAAATCAGAAGAAACCAATAAACAAGAGAAAAAAATTAGTATAGCTTTAAATAAATTAGCTGATGCAAGAAATGAAATACAAAATATGCAGATCCAATTAAGTCTTCAGAAAGAAAATATATCAAAAAAACAAATAGAATGTGCTCGACTATTAAAAGAAATAGAAGAAAAGAAAAAAGAATCCAATGAAAAGAAAACGAAAATACAAGAAGATAGTATTAGAATATCAAGTGTAGAAGCTGAAACACAAAAATTAGCTGAAGATGCAAGAAAAGATTTACAAAATGCAATACCTGAATTAGAGGTAGCCACACAATCATTAGAACAATTAGATAAAAAAAGTATTTCAGAGGTTAAAGCTTATACAAAACCTCCTGATGTCGTCATGCAAACTTTATCTATTGTTATGATAATATTAAATAAGACACCCAGTTGGGAACAAGCTAAAATTGAATTAGGAGATGCAAACTTTTTATATAAATTAAAAACATTTGATAAGGATACTATATCAGATAAAACCTTGAAAAAAATTGAAAAATTTACGAAAAATCCTATATATTCCCCAAAAGCTGTTAAAAAGGTTTCTTCGGCTACTGGTACTTTATGTATGTGGGTTCATGCATTAAAAATGTATGCAGAAGTTTACAGGGAAGTAGCACCAAAAAGGTTAAGACTAAAATTAGCAGAAGAATTATTAAGTAAAAATAGAAAAGAACTTGAATTAGCCATGGATCAACTTCATGAAATAGAAAAAACATTATTACATTTACAAGAACAACATAATGAAAGTACTAAAAAAAGTGATGAACTAAGTAAGTCATATGAAGAATCTTGTTTAAGAATTGAAAATGTAGAAAAGTTTTTTGTTAATCTAATAGATGAAAAAAATCGTTGGGAAAAATATGTAAATAATAATGAACGTATTAAGAAATGTATTTTTGGTGAATCTATTTTATCCTCTTTCTTTTTGGTTTATACTGGATTATTAAATTATGAAGATAGGAAATATTTAATATATGATACATGCACAAAATTATTAATAAAAAATCACATATTTGTTAATACAAATTTTAATGTAGTTGATTATTTTATAGACCCAATACAATCATTAGAATTTAATACTAATTTTATATCTAATGATAATTACATGAAGGAGAATTGTATTCTGATATATAATAATTTTATTGCTACATTGATAATAGATCCACATTATCAAGCTATCAATTGGATAAGGAAAAGTTATAAAAATAATGAAAATAGCATATTAGTAATATCTGATGTTCATGCATCGGATATATTTTTTAAAATTATTTATTGTATGAATAAAGGTCTTAGTTTATTAATAAATCATATTAATGAAGATCTGGAAGATATATTACTTTTAACTATTAAAAAATATAACAAATTTCTTTTTGATAAAGAAAATAGGTTACCAGTAGCAAAGTTAAAGGATGATTCTACTAGATCAAATAATGAATTAATAGAAGAATATATCAAAAAGAAGAAAAATTTGTATTCAACATATGGTGATAATACTATATGTTATGAGGAGAAAAAGTATATTATAAAACTACAATTATTGAATGATATACAAATACATGAAAATTTTAAATTATTTCTAGTCTCTAATAAGAATTGTTTTCATTTGGATCCAGTATTTTATACATTGACTACAGTTGTTGTATTTAGCTTAAATAAAGAGGCATTAGACAACATTATGTTAAACGTCATTATAAAGAATGAGGAAAAGAATTTGGAAGATGAAAATAAAGAATCCGTTCTACGTTTAGTTCGTATTAAAAAAGAAATAATGAATTTAGAAAATAATATATTAGAAAATGTAACAAGGAGTCAAAAAAAAATTACGGAAGATGATGAATTAATTAATATTCTTTTAAAATCTAAAGGAGATATAGATGAAAAGAATAGATGCTTAGAAGAAATTAACGATACACTTAATAGAACTAATATGAATAGAAACATTTTTAAAGCTTTAGCTAAAAAGATTTCTATATTATTTACTGTATTGAATGATTTAAAATATATTAATAGTTATTATCAATTTTGTTTGGAACATTTTATTAATTTTTTCATATATAGCATTACCAAATATAAGTCAAATAATAAAACATTATCATCATCTTCCTCAGAGAGGCAAGAAAATTTATTTAACTATTATTTTTACGAATTTATAAAATATACTAAGATTTCTTTATCAAGCAAGCATCATTTATTTTTCACATTTTATTCGCTATGCAAAATTATGGTTTTTGAAGATAAAATATCTAAGGAAGACTATAATTTTTTTATGTTTGGAAAGCACATAGATAATGAAAAAATGAAGGAAATGAAAAGGAGAAGAAATATGAAAGAAGAAATTAAGAAGGAAACAAGCATAGAACTATCCGATGATAAGGAAGGAAAAAAGAAATGTCCAAATAAAAAGAAGAACAAAAAATTAAAAACACGAAGAAAATCAAATGCTGATAAAAATGGTGAAAAGAAGGACATACCTAAGGTTTCAAGTTCTGCTAAAAGTGCTATTAATGTGGAGAGTGACAATCGCAAGTTCAATGGGGAGGAGATGAAAGGAGAAAAAGCAGAAGAAGATGAACAAAAAGAAGAAGACGACGACGAAGAAGGAGAAGAAGACGAAGATGAAGAAGAAGATGAAGAAGAAGATGAAGAAGAAGATGAAGAAGAAGGAGAAGAAGACGAAGATGAGGAAAATGAAGAAGAAGAGGAAGATGAAAATGAAGAGTTAGATGAGAATGAAGAAAATGATGACGAAGGAGAAGACGAAGGAAAAGACGATAATGAGGAAGATTACCGGTTTGATGTAAATAATGATGAAGAAGATATTAAAGATAACAATAATGATGATATAAATAGAAGGAGCAAATATAATAATAATAATAATAATAATAATAATAATAATAATAATAATAATTTTAACAAGGATGATGATCGTCAATTACAAAATATTACATTAGAAAATAATGAAAAAAATAATGAATCTAATATTAATAAAACCAATGTTGATATAAAATCAGACAAGATGAAATCCAATTTGGATATACTAAAAAACAAAAAAAAAAACAAAAAAAGGAAAAATAAAAAAAAGAAAATTAATTTAAAAAAAAAAAATAGAAGCTATGAAATTAAAGAAAATAATTACGAAGATTATTCCGAATTTGATAATATGAATGATAATGATATAGAACATGAAGATAAAACTATGGATGTTATAAATCCGGGTAATGATTGGATAAGTGATATAAAATGGAAAGAATTATTAGATATAGAAAAATTAAAAAATTTCGAAGGGTTTATAAATTCTTTCATTAAATCTATTAGAGAATGGAGAAGATGGTTTAATTATTTACAAGTGGAAAATTTAGTATTTCCAGATGAATGGGAATATAATTTAAATAGTTTTCAAAAATTGATTATAATAAAAATATTAAGACCAGATAGATTAAACAAAGCAATAGAAAATTTTATTTTTTCTAATATGTCATGTAATGATATAGAGGTGGAATATATGAATTTTGAATATATATTACGTCCTGCTAAAAAGAATATAGAACCATTAATTATTATATACAAACCTAATTATGATCCGTTTGAATATATTTATAAGTATGCTTTGGATAATAATCAAAAGTTAAAAAATATTACTTTAACGAATTATAATATAAATTATATATATAATTATTTAAGAGAGGCAATGAAAGAAGGACATGTTTTATACATAACAAATTTACACAATTCTAGTGAAAATTTATTGAAATTGACAAAGTTAATTGAAGACATATTAAATCGTAATACAAAATATATATTTAATAGTTCTGATGATATTAATGTGGAGGAAAAATATGAAATAAAGTCTATGAATATATCAAGAGCGGAAGAATATAAAAATAAAGAAAAAGTACATAGAAGGATAAATGAGGAAGAAAAAGTTTTGGATAAAAATGTTGATGATAATAATAATAACAATGAAATAGTTAATGAAAAGGGTAGAGAATATAATGAGGTATTTAGTACCTTAGATAATAATAATAAAAAAATATATAATACCATAATAGATGAAAAATATAATACTATGATGATTAAGAAGTTTTTGAAAAAGAGAAATAAATTCATTACTGTTCATCCAAAATTTCGTTTATTTTTGTCAACATTACCGTGTAAAGAAATACCTATATCATTATTACAAAAAAGTATTATTGTTATTTTGGAAGAACCACATAATATAAAAAAGAGTATATCTACATTATTTAAGGAACATTGGGCATTAGAAGAAAACAAGAATGTTCAATCAAATAAATTCAGAAAATTACTTTTAAGTTTATTTTGGTTTCATTCTGTTTTAAATAATAGAAAAAAATTTTATAATTTAGGATGGAATAATGAAGAATATTTTTTCAGTAATAAAGATATCATCCTAAGTAAATATATGACTAAAATATTTTTTAATAAGGGTGTAAAAGAAATACACTGGCCATATTATTATTTCTATATTTGTGATATTATATATGGTTCAAAAATGGATGATTATTTTGATAAGAATTTGTTAAATATATATGCCAAAGTATTTTTTAATAATAATATATTTAAAGGTAAATATATATTCTCTAATTCAACAAATTATTATTTACCTATAGATGTAAATAATGAAAAGCTATTAAATAATTATTTAAAAGAAATTCCTTATAATGATAGTGTAGAATTATTTGGACAAAAACCATATGCAGAAATATCATATAATAAATGTGCATCAGAAGAAATTATATCATTACTTTTTTGTGTTAATTCCTTGAGTTTGAATCAGTATCATTTCCATAACAAAAATAATATAAATATAAATGAAAAACTTGTATACTATTTTACAAAAAAGTTACTACTTAATATGCCTCGTGAAATATACGTGGATGAATTAATGAAAAAACAGTATAATCCTGAACAATATATATATGCAAATCTATTATTTAAGGAAGTGAATAAACATAATATTATTTTGAAAAAAATTAGAAGTTCTCTTAATAAAGTACAATATGGTAATTATTACAAAAAATATACCAAATTATTAAAAGTATTAAAATGATAGAATACAATTGGACACATTGCATTAAAAACGGAAAATTTGAATGAACATATATATATATATATATATATATATATATATTTTTTTAATTTTTGCAGCTCTAAAAGGAGAAATTACCATTAATAAGAAAATATATGAAATGCTAAAATGTCTAAGTGTGGGTTTGGTACCTCAAACGTGGAAAAAACTTTACGCATCAAAGAAAAAAATCCTTTACTTTTTCGAAGATTTAAAAGAACGAATTAATCAATTAAATCAATGGAGCATAAATGGACATTTACAAATTTATTGGCTAGGAGGTTTTTGTAACCCTAAAAGTATTTTAAAATATATTTTGCATGAATATTCTAAAAAAAATGATGTAAGCCATGAATTAATTACCTTTGAATTTAGTTCCATAAATAAATCTGATGAAAATAAATTAAAAGTTAAAAATATGGAAGAAGGCATATATATAAAAAATATAATTTTACAAGGTGCTAAATGGGATTTTATTACTCAATGCTTAATAGAAACAGATAATAATAATTTATATTTTATTATACCTTTCGTTTATCTGAAAGTTATTTTAATAAAAAATCGTAAAAATGAAAATGATATTTATTATTGCCCTCTATATATATGTGAAGAAAAGAACGTTATCGACATTAAAGATAATTATTTATTTCTGGTATTTTTTCAATAATACATGTTTATATAAGGATCATACTTATATGCATACATGAAAATAAATAAATATATAAAAAAAATTTTATATATATCTATATATTCTTTTTTATAGATTGGATTAAATGCCGGTTCAATAAATCCATCCGAATGGGGAAAAATGGGTGTTAGATTATTTTTAACTAATGAGGGTTAATATTGCAAAAGGAAAGATATAATACAATAAAATAAAAAATTAATTTCATATTTTCATATAATTCAGGTTAAAAAGTTTTTCTATACATATATAAATAAATAATTATATATGTAAATCTTTTATATAATGTAATTACAAATTCCATGATACAAATCATTAGAACAATTTAGTTATAAAAATTATACATATTTTTTTTTATATACTAAATGAATATATACAATAGAATTGTTTCTTTTTTTCTTTTTTTTTTTATTTATATTTATAATTAAAATATTTTTATTTAAAAATATATTTATTCAGAATATATATATTTATTTTAATTTTATAAATAAAAATGGTTTCCCTTATTTTCTTTTCTTAGAGTGATTAAGGGGATACTGTATACTTTTTTTATAGGCCTTTATTTTTTTTATTTATTTTTTTCATATTTTTTCTAATTTTTTTAAGGTTTATATATTATAATAAAATAAAAAGAAATATTTAAAATAATATTTTCCCTTCACCTTATAAATAAATAAATATAAAACAAGAATAATTTTGCTTGGTTAATTTTTTGGAAATGGTGAATATTATAAAAAATGAATAATATATAATAATAAGGAAGGAGACTTATTATGATATATTATTATAAAATGTATATATATATAAAAATTATATAAATATACCTATAAAATATGTTATACATATAAATATATATATATATATATATATATATATATATAAATAATAAATACCATAATCCTATTATATTCTATATAAATATATAAAGATTATCACTATAAAGAATTTTTATATATATAATATATATATATTTTGATTTTATGTTCATATTCGTATATACTTTATGAGAGCTTAAAGAAAAAGATATAAATAAATATGTTATTTAATATTTATATACCTTTTATAATAAGGCACATTAATCTATGTATACATATATATATATATATATATATATAATAGAACATTTATATTTTATACATATATGAATATTACTTAAATTTTATATATGAACATATATTTTTTTTTTTTTTATATAATATATACAAAAAAAAAAAAAAAAATTTCTTCTGTACGCATAAATTTTTATAATAAATTAAAATAATAAAATAATATTATTTCCAATAAAAATAATGATGTAAAAGTATTATAAAAAAAATTCTAAGTAAATTGAATTTATAAAAAACATAAAAAAACTGGAAACAAATTAACAATTTGATATAAAATTCAAAAAGTTAATAAATATAAAAATAAAATAATAATAAATTTTATATATTTATAAATAATTACCGAATTCATAATAATAAAGTACTTATATAAAAATGTCAGCTCCTGTAAGTTCCCGAAAGAAAGAACAAATTAAATTTATATAAAATATGTATAATAATAAAAGAATATATTTGCATATTTTTGTTTTAAGAAAAAGCTTTTAAGATATATATATATATATTAAAATATTTAAGAAAATTATTATGTATATGATTTTTTGTATTTATATATTATATATTTGTTATCTATGTATATAAATAATATGGAAAAAAAAATATATTTTTTGTGATGAATATTTTTAAAAAAAAAAAACTTTTATTATTTTTTTATTTTATATGTATATATATATATATATATACATATAAGTATTATATTATTATATCCATATTATATAATAAAAAACAACTATAGATCCATATAATATATATATATTTAATTTACAATTGGTCCTATTTATAATAATTTTTCTTTTGTATATAGTGTTGTATGAGCAATAAGTAGAACATTTTAAAAAGTCTATTCTTAAAAAATATATAGATTTAAATTTTTTTTTTTTTTTTTTTTTGTTTAGATTTCAAAAAAGAGAAAATTTATTAATGATGGTGTTTTTCAAGCCGAGTTAAATGAATTTTTAGCTCGTATTTTAGCAGAAGATGGATATTCAGGTGTTGAAGTTAGGGTTACACCTATAAGGTATAATTAAAATTAAATACAGTAATGCAATAATGTGCATGATACCTAAATATATATATATATATATATATATATATATATATATATATATTTATTTAATATATTTTATTTTATCAATATATTATTTTTTTCATAGAACGGAGGTTATTATAAGAGCCACTCGTACCAGAGAAGTTCTTGGAGATAAAGGAAGGAGAATACGTGAATTAACATCATTAGTACAAAAAAGATTCTTTAATAAATCAACAAATAGTGTAGAATTATTTGCTGAAAGAGTAGAACATAGAGGATTGTGTGCAATGGCACAAGCCGAATCTTTAAGATACAAACTTTTAAAAGGTTTAGCAGTTAGAAGAGCATGCTATGGAGTTTTAAGACATATAATGGAATCTGGAGCTAAAGGATGTGAAGTTATTGTATCAGGAAAATTAAGAGCTCAAAGAGCTAAAAGTATGAAATTTAGAGATGGCTATTTAATATCTACGGGAGAACCATCCAAAAGATTTGTTAACACTGCTACCAGATCAGCACAATTAAAACAAGGAGTCTTAGGTATTAAAGTTAAAATTATGTTACCAACAGCTATTGATACCAGAACTGGGTTAACTTCTATTTTACCTGATAACATTACTGTTTTAGAACCAAAAACAGATACTGTAGATTTATAAAGAAAAAATATAAAAAAATAAATTAATAAAATAAAAAACGTTTTTATATTTTTTATATAATATATTGTTATATATATATATATATATATATATATATATATATATATATATATATATATACATACATATATACATCTAATTTTTTTTTTTTTTTTTTTTTTTTTTTTTTGAATATAACATTTAAATTCAATATAACTCAAAGATCCTTTTTATTTAAATTATTATTTTTAATAATATATGAAAAATATTTTGTTTATTTCATAAAAATGGAATAAAAAATAGGTTATTCTATGAATATATTTTTTTTGAATTATATGTAAATTTTTTAAAAGTACAAAAAGATACGACAAATTAATTACTACATAAATATATATATATATATATATATATTTATATTATTACATATACTTTAAAAAAGTAACTTTCGAGTAATTTTTTTAAAAATTTATATATTTATCTAATTGTTCTTTTTCATAATTTGGAATATATTATCATGACAATACATAATAAAAAATAAAATTTATTAAAATAAAATGTATTTATATAGAACCATGGACAGGTTAAAAATTGTAAAAATTAATTAGTATTGTCTTAATATCGATAGTATATATTTTTTATTAAAATATAATTTGTTAACAATATATTTTAGCAATAATAAATATATGTAGATATATAAAACGACTGAATATATATATGTAGTATATTTTAAGTAAATTTACTTAACTTTACGCTTGTTATAAATCCGTCCATTGGTATAATCGTGGGAAATCTATAGTGGATAATATTAAATATGTGTGTTTATGTATTATTTAAGGATAAATAGTACAAATTTTATTTTATTTTATTTGTTTTTTTCTATGTAATTTTTTATTTTTTTAAAATACCCTTTGCAAAACCTGTAAATTAATATAATTAAGTATTTATTGAATTATGATATGTTTGATAGTGTAAAATATGATATTATTAATTTTTTTAGTATTTTATTTTATGTAATTTATTTTTCTTTTTAATATTTATACCATGATTTCCCATTCTTTGTGTTGTCTAAGGATCGAATTGATCCTGGATAACCTATACTCAATAAAAAATATATATATGTATATATTTATTTACTACATTTATCTTTGTGTACAAATACATTTGTATATTGTTCTATTTATAATTACTTTTTGTAAAATAATCACAGTCCAGGTGTGAACATACATCAGCAGATTTCGTAATGCTTAAATTATATGGAACTTGTTTAATAATATTATCACATATAGACATATAATTTAGAAAAGTTGCATATCCATAGGTAAAAAAATAATTTGGATGAATATAAATTATATTATTCTTTTTTTCTATCATATTCTAACGAAATCCAATTAAATATGTATCATTTGATTTTAATATAGAATTTATGTATATATGATTGAACATATGATAATTATAATTTTTCACATAAAGATTAATAACCTCATAAACATTTTCCTTGCATATGGTAGCTCTCTTTTCATCATGATTCCATACAACAAAATTACAATTATCCATATTACATACTTCTAAAGCTTTATTTATAGAAGACAATGTGATTACGTTTTTGTTTTTTTCCACACAAGCTAAAAGGGGAAATATATATATATATATATATATATCTTTAAAAAGTTGTTGTAAATCCTTTCTGTAAAATTTATTTTACCTAATGTTTGGTCTCGTACACTACGTATGGTAAATAGAAATATATAATTAAAAAAAATAAAATCATAAATATTAAAAATAACATTGAGCAAAAAAATAAAAAATAAAAAATAAAAATTTATGTAAGTAAATTAAGGATTACATGAGGTATTTATGTGTGACACCTTGATGAAAATATTTTCCATCGTAAAGATTTTTTTGAGAACTTTAGTAAAAGAAAAAAAAAAAAAAAAAAAATATTAAAAATAATTTCAAACATATATAAAAAGAAAAGAAAAAAAAAATAATAGTATACCTCATACAGATATATTCTACGTTCAATTCTGTAGAATTGTCAATAGAATTGTTGTTTGTATTTCTCTTGAATTTTTTGATATCTATCTAAAGAATAATGAAAGAATATACTTTTTATATTGTTATAACATTTAAAAATATAATATTTTTTTTTTTTTTTTTTTTTTTTTAATTTACAATGCATTCTTCCTTCTTTTGGCAGATTTGAGTTGCCATATTTGTATAATCATTTACTGAATATAATAGAATATTAATTATATGTATATGTATAAGGATATAAAATAAAAATATAGCATACAATATTGTAAACATATATTTATTTATTTATTTATTTAAACCTTCATCCTCTAAATCTACAATATATGCCCTTTTTACTTCTACACTGTATCCTTTACTACATGATATTTTAATCAAATTATTCTTAAAATAATAAAATAAAAATATACTATGATATTAATTAATATGTAAAAATATTATATGACTCTTTATATTTTATTATTACATCTCTTTTTATATTAGCATATTTTGAGGGTAAATAATGGTTATATACTTCGTTATTTATAAACCTTCAAAAAATATAAATAAATCTGTATTTTCAATTATAATATACTAAGAAATATAAATGTATATAATTTTTTTTTTTCATAGTGAAACCCGTAATAATATATGGAACTATCTTCCTCATTATTATTTACATGATCTTTTGAATAAATAAAAGTAACTTTTAATAAAGACAACAAAAAGAATAAATTAATATATGTTTTCATTTTTTCCTTAATGTCTACTTTTAAATTACAAATTAAAAAAAAAAATATATGTACAAAAATAATGGGTAACACAGACAAATAAAAAAAAAAAAAAAAAAAAAAGGACATATATATATATATATATAAATATGTAATAATTATACAAAATAATAATAATATATTAATCAGGAAATGTAGATGTTTCCATATTTTTTTATTTTTTTAAAAGCATAAGAAGAAAAAATAGGAACACATATATAAATAAATATTTTTTTTTCATTTACTTATTTTTTCATATAATAACCTATATAATACTGTATATACATATATATATATATATATATATATAATTTCCACTTATTCAGAAAATAAGGAAAATATAAGATGTAGATTAAAAGTGTTGTATTTTAATTTTTTTTTTTAAATAGTTTAATTAGATTTAAGAACAGTATGACAATAATACTTATGAATAGTCATATAAACTAAACTATTGTTGACACACTGTTATTTATAAATGCGTTTTTATGCATATTTATATGACAAAAGAAAAACAAATTATACATATATATATATATATATATATATATGTTGACTCTTATGTGTTGTAATTAAAAAAAATCACAGTACTAAAAAAATAAAAAATAACTTACATTACAGTAATGTCTATACAAAATATATACTTTTTTTTAATAACATTTAAAGATTTGTTATAAAGGATTTCATTAAATATTCCTCATCATATATATATAAATGTGCAAATATTTTTGGATATTCATTTTTTTTGTTCTATAACTCATTAATAAAAATAATATATTAAAATGGTTACAAAAAAAGAAAAAAAGACTAAAATTTTTATTCTGTTTTTTTTTTTTTTTTTTTTTTTTTGCTGTTATTATCTTCCCTCTATTTTTATTTCCTAAAATATGAAATATTTTATATATAATATAATATATATTTATATATATATATATATTAAAGAACATTCCTATTTTTATAAGAAATATTTATGAAATATACAACTATAATAAATTATAACAAAAGATAAAATAAGAAATAAGTTAATATTACATAATTTATTTAAAAATTCAAAAAGTTTTTCTTTAATTTGAAAATGTTTATTAATGTATGCTAACAACATAAAATTTCTATTTAACTTATTTTTTTTATTTTTATATAATATGTTTTATATAATATATATGCGTTTATGGGTTGGTAACATAAATTTATTTTATTTTATTTATTGAAAATAAGATTTTTTATAATCCTTAAAAAAAAAAGAAAAAAATTAAAAAAAATATATATATGCATATATAATATATATATATTTTATATCTTTTTAATTGTTTCTGTTGGGTTATGTGTAAAAATAAGTTTATGAAATATTTAATTTTTATATATTAAACATAAAGAAACAATAAATATATATGATTGTTTATATATTAAATAAAAAATATATATATTTATATGTGTATATTATAAATATATTTGTAATAAGGTATTTATATGTGTATATTATATATAATAATAATATATATTTTTTTAATAATATATTTATATGTGTATGTATTATGTAAAGTTGTAATAATATATAATTAATTGGGGTATATTTTATAATGAATTATTTTCCTTCCTATTTTACTTTATTTCATTTTAATTATTTGTTTTAAATAAAATTATTTTGTGTACAATATATATTCATAAAATGTAGCTAGAAGCTGAAATTATTATATTATATTATATTACAACATTTTTCTTTAAAAAAATAAAATAAAATAAGCAATAAAAAAACATGCATATTATTATCAACATAAATAAATTTATATATAAACACAAATATTATTGTTTCGTATTATTAGCTTTAATTTATTACTTTTTATTACGTTTTGTTCTTGTTTTTTTTTTCTTGTTTTTATCATGAAAAAAGCATTTAAAAATATTTTTATTATGTACATATAGTTGTATTTGTTTTCTTTGTATGCATATATAAATATATAAATGTATATATATATATATATATATATATATATAATTGTATATTTATTTTTTTTTTATAATATTTTGTATATCATTATTATTATTATTATTATTATTATTTTTTTTTTTTTTTTTTTTTTTTGTATGACAAATGAATAATGGGTCGTTTAAAGAAACAAGCGTTTGTAGAAAAGAAAAACAAAAAGGAGACATTCCTGCTCCGCGTTTCGGACACACTGCTACATACTTAGGTAATAACAAAGTTGCTATATTTGGAGGAGCTATTGGGGATGCAGGAAAATATAACATAACAGATGATATATATTTATATGATTTAACACAAAACAAATGGAAAAAGTTAATAACAGAAAACACACCATCTGCTAGAGCGGCCCATGCAGCTGCTTGTGTTGATGAACAACAATTAGTCATATATGGAGGAGCTACCGGAGGTGGTTCCTTATCTTTAGATGATTTGTATATATTAGATTTAAGAAAGGAACAAAAATATACATGGATGACAGTACCAACAAAAGGTGTAACTCCTGGGAGAAGATATGGACATGTAATGGTTTATAGTAAACCAAATTTGATAGTATTTGGAGGAAATGATGGACAAAATACATTAAATGATGTATGGTATATGCATGTTGAAATGCCACCTTTTGAATGGGTTCGTGTTATTATTCCTAATACTTGTAAAGTGCCACCTCAAAGAGTGTATCATTCTGCAGATATGTGTAAAGAAGGACCAGCTAGTGGTATGATTGTTATATTTGGTGGTAGAAGTGCAGAAAATAAATCTTTAGATGATACCTGGGGATTAAGACAACATCGAGATGGAAGATGGGATTGGGTAGAAGCTCCTATAAAAAAAGGAAGTCCACCAGAAGCTCGTTATCAACATACATCTGTGTTTATAGGATCTAAAATATTTATTTTAGGTGGTAGAAATGATAATGGATGTGCCGTTCCCTTATCTACAGCTCTTTATAATACTGAAACCATTGAATGGGTTACATTACCGTCTATTTCTAAATTTAGACACACATCATGGGTCTACAAATATACCATATATACTTTTGGTGGGTTTAGTCATCAAACACAACAATATCCTACTAATGAATTAGAATGTTTAGAATGTTTCAATCTTTTATCATCCTTAAATTCATTGGATTCTGAAAAGAAAAAAAGTATTAAACAGTCATCTTTGAAACAAAAACAATTAACTAATGAGAATTTGAAACACTCAAGTAGTGACCTTAGAAATATAAATTCTTATAACTTAAATAGTCAAGATGTTATTAATACGCAACGACATAATGTATCTACAAATAATCAATTTAATGTATCGAACGAATTTTATGATTTGAAAAATAATGGTAGTATTGGTAATACATTAGCAAATGTGCCAATTGTACCAAATGTGCCAATTATACCAAATGTACCAAATGTATCAAATGTACCAAATGTACAAAATGTACCAAATGTACCAAATGTACAAAATGTACAAAATGTACCAAATGCACATTATAGAAATATGTTTGATGCTTCATCTAACTCTTCAGTTTTTAGATTATCCAATAGACCAATGTCGAATAAAATAAGGTTATCAGCACATGCTCATGCTGTTCAAGAGAATGGCAGTGATTTTGCTTTTCTTGTTCGTAAAATTTCTATAGATAAATTAGAAGAAGAAGGTAGAAAAATCAATAATGGTGTATTATGTACACCTGTAAATTATATAAGTGAATTTAAGAATACAGTTTATGATAAAATTATTACTACATTATTAAATCCAAATATTACACAATTTGAAATACAGTACAACCACAATTCAGAATCAATATTTATTATACCATGGGCTAATATTTCTGTATTATGTTCGATAGTTATAGATATATTTAAGCAAGAAGATATGGTATTAAAACTAAGAGCACCAATAAAAATATATGGTGATATACATGGTCAATATTATGATTTAATGCGTATGTTCCAATTATATAAATGTCCAGTAGAAGAGGATTTAGGTGAAAAGTTAAATGCAATTGGAGATATTGATTCAAATGACTATTTATTTTTAGGAGATTATGTGGATAGAGGTTCTAATAGTTTGGAAGTTATATGTTTACTTTTTGCATTAAAATGTAAATATCCAAAACAAATTCATTTAATTCGAGGGAATCATGAAGATGTAGCTATTAATAGTCTTTATGGATTTCAAGAGGAATGTAAAAGAAGATTGAAAGAAGATGTAACAGATAAGGATTCTTGTTGGTACCAAATAAATCAAGTTTTTGAATGGTTACCAATAGGTGCTATTGTAGAGGATAAAATTTTATGTGTACATGGTGGAATTGGAAAATCCATTAATCAGGTTTCTGATATTTCACAATTGAAAAGACCACTCATAGTTTCACAAGTTCCGCAAAATTTAAATGAACAAAAGGTTACGGATTTATTATGGTCTGATCCAACTGATAATGATTCTATATTAGGAACTATTCCTAATGATATAAGAGACCCAGATGGTACAGGCCATATTGTTAAATATGGACCGGATCGTGTTCATAAATTTCTAGAAGAAAATGATCTTGAATTAATTATTAGAGCCCATGAATGTGTTATGGATGGTTTTGAACGATTTGCAGGTGGAAAATTAATAACCTTATTTTCAGCAACAAATTATTGTAATTCACATAAAAATGCAGGAGCATTATTATTTATTAGAAGAGATCTAACTGTAATTCCAAAACTTATTTATCCAGCTAAAGACGAAGTGCGATTCTTTAATACATGGTAAAAAATAGAAAGAAAAATGCCCATATAACAATATATATCAATATATATATATATATATATATATATATATATATATATATATATATATATTCAAAACCTATAAGTTATATTATTCTTCTATTACTTATATATAAAAAATATTTTTTTTTTCTTTTTTATTTATTCTTCAAGGGATACGAAAATGACGGAGTTAAGACCACCAACACCACCAAGAAATCAACCCAAAATGAGAGAATTAAATTTTGGGGCACCATGAAAATGTCTTGTCTTATTACATATACAAAATGTATTGATACATTAGGGAATCATTATATAATTGCATATATACGTCTATATAATTAATTTCTTTTATATTAATATATTTAATTCTATTGATTTATTAATTTTCCTTTTATATTTTTCTACTGTTTAAAACTTTAAGGCTTTTTATTATCGACCATATAAAAAATGAATATATGAAATATTCATAAAAATTATAGTTATATGAAAATTGATATATTTATATATCCATATTATTTTATAAGTAGAAATTATATATTTTTTCTTTTTTCTTTTTTTGAGATGTGTTAAATAAATATTTGTTTTAAATAATAAATATTATGTATATAATTATTATATATTTGATTGTATTATTTATATTTAATATTATTTTCCATAAATTTTATTATTTTTTTGCCTTTGGATTTTTTTTTTTTTTTTTGTTATTGTTATTGTTAGGTATATACTTTTGTAAATTTATTTATTTATTAATTTTAATTATTATTATTTTATTTTTCATATATAACATTATTAAAACCATTTAGTTATTTTTACTTCATTTTATTTTATTTTATTTCTATTCATTTTTTTTTTTTTTTTTTTTTTTTTTTTTCGTACAACTTTACAAATAAGAATATTTCTTACACGATTTTATTAAAAAAAAAAACCTGATGTAAAATATATACATATATATGTATATATATATATATATACCTATATTTTTATTAATTTATTAAATCAATAACACATTTAAATGTTAAATCTATAATTGAATAATATTTGTCTAAGTTATGTGGTGAGTTAATTAGAATATATTTACGGTAGGTATAGAAAAAAATTATGTATATATAATGAGAGCATAAATGGAATATATAAATAATATGTAAATAAGAGAATGCAAAATATGGTATAACATAATAATTATTATTATGTATATAGGGAAATGTATATGAAAAAAAAAAAAAAAAAAATTATTATTAATATATAAAATAATGACAGGATAAAGGTGGAATACCATTATAAATATATTATGTATAGAAATATATCATAGTATTTTAATTATTATGTAAGGTGATAGTATAAATATAGAATACCATAATAAATAATTTATATATGAAAAAAATCTATATATTTGTAAAAAGAAAAAAAAAAATAAAATAAAAGAAAAAAAAAAAAAAATAAAAGAAAAAAAAAAAAAATTAATTGGTGTGTAAAGAAAATAAAAATATAATAAAAAGATCTTTTTTTTTTCTTTCTTTTTTTTTTTCTTTCTTTTTTTTTTCTTTTTTTTTTTTTTTTTTTTTTTTTTTTTTTTTTTTTTTTTTTTTTTTTTTTTTTTTTTTTTTTTTTTTTTTATGTTCTTAACATTTATCTTATGATATGATGTATGTACTTAAACTACCATTGGTATATAAGTGATACTATCATAATAGATATGTTAAATAAAAACTAAAATATAAATAAAAGACATATTTATATGTAAATAATAGAGATAACAATACATATATTATATATATTTTTATTATTTCGTCTATTTGAAAGGTCATGAGAATTCAGAAGATCTACTTTATTTGTTATCTTCATTTTTTCTTCTTTTCCCAGGGGAATTATTCATAGAATTTGATGTAATATTCCTTATATTACACCATCTAGCTATAGTTGTTCTGTGAACTCCATAAATAGTAGCTATTTCTGGTATGGTTAAGTGTTGTACATTAAGTAATCTGTTTAATTCCTCAGCACTTGGTGGTCCATTATTTCCAATCCTTCTTCTCCTTCTTGTGCTTATGTTATACGATGAAGAGGTATTAATATTAGAATCTTGTACTTCTGTGAGGTTATTCTTTTGGCTATTATTATTATTATCATGATTATTCATATTATTAATATTAATATTATTACTATTCATATTATTAAAAGTAATATTATTATTATGCTGAGATATATTAAAATTTGTATCAATATTATTATTATATTGAACTACATGTTCATGTGCCTGTTCTTCAACATTATGATTATTTGAATTGATAATGTTATAATTCGTATCCACTATATTAGTACATATTTCGATATCATTATTAAGGTTTGAATCAACATTTATATAAGTATATGTAGTATATGAATAATTATTATGTGGTACGTTATTTGATAAATTATATGGAGGAATTATATTATTGGGATATTCTTGGAAAATGTTGTTATTTGTATTATTCATATTATTTTCATTATAAATGTTTTGATAAGCATTCACGTTGTTTAAACCTGCATTTGGATATGTTCTTGTATCATTATCTCCAAGACTATTATTATACGTTGTTCGAGGTGCCATGTATTCTGTTGTATTATGAAAGGAATTGAAATTATTTATCATACTATAATTGTTATCATTCGTTATAGAATTTACATAATGGTTTGAATTATAGGAATATACTGAATTATTATTATTCATCATATTTATATTTTCATAGCTATTTGAAGAATACACATCATTATTTTGTATGTTCTGTTGTGAAGATAAGAAAGCTGTATTTCCATCATAATTATTAATATTCGTAAAGTTGGTAAAATTATTGCTTGTATTCACGGTATAAAAAGAATTATTATTGTTCGTTTCGTTTGAAATTTCGTTTTGTAACATATTATTAGACATAATTATTTTATTATTATTTCCTACATTATTATTCAATATATTAGATCCTGCTATAGAATTATTGTTAAAATATAAATTATTCGAATTGTCATTATAAAATTCTAATCCATTAACTTCTGTTCTGTATAACGATGATGTGTTATTATTATAGAAATCTACATTTGATGTTATTCTTTGTATATCACTATCAGACATAAATGTACCATATACATTATTAGATCCTTTTTGATTTTTTTCATTTAATAAATTATTATTATTATCATTATTATTATTATTATTATTATCATTATTATTATTATCATTATTATTATTATCATTATTATTATTATCATTATTATTATTATTATTATCATTATCATTATTATTATTATCATTATTATTATTATTATTATTATTATTATTATTATTATTATTATCATTATTATTATTATTATTATTATCATTATTATTATTATCATTATTATTATTATTATTATCATTATTATTATTATCATTATTATCATTATTATTATTATTATTATCATTATTATCATTATTATTATTATCATTATTATTAATATTAGTTAAGTTATTCTCATCCATATATGCAAAATTGTTAGAACTCATTCCTATATGATTCATCGAATTATTCATATTTCCAATATAATTATTTTCCAAATTATTATATACATTATTATTCATATTATTTATTCCATAATTTGTATTAGATATATATCCATTGGATATTATACCAGTTGTCATCATGTTATTTTCCAAAAGTGTTTTATTTCCCTGTCCTTCAAATATGTTATTCTGGCTATTATACATAAAATTATTGTTAAAATATGTAATATTTCCAGTACTTCCATTACTATCATTAAGGTTATTCTCCGTGATAATA
Organism: Plasmodium billcollinsi; assembly: GCA_900257145.2. Classification (NCBI taxonomy): domain Eukaryota; phylum Apicomplexa; class Aconoidasida; order Haemosporida; family Plasmodiidae; genus Plasmodium; species Plasmodium billcollinsi. The sequence continues at coordinate 2,797,538 of LT990243.1, forward strand.
TTATTTTCAATGAAAATTCCATAATTATGATTTCTATTAGAACTATCTACATTAGTTTGGTTGTTATCACAATAAATTTCATTGTTTTGAGAATTGTGAACATTACAAATATTAATCATGCTGTTGTTCCATCTAGAACCATTAAGAAAATTGGTATCATTAATGTTCTCATTTTTATTATTCTGATTATTATTATATTCATATCTATTATAAACGTTAACATTGTTATTTAGTGCATTATTATACATATATTCTTCATTTGAACTAGACATATTATTTTCTTGGGTCATACCTTGCATTTGCACTATATTATTTTCACTTTGAACATTATAATAATTATTATTTGCTATATCATTTGGGAAATGTGTATAATGTTGTAAATTGGGACGTGTTTGACTTGATATATTATTAGTATATTCTGTGTTTTGTGTTATATAGGATTCTTGCATTTGATGGTTACCTACATAATTATTAATGATAGTATTATTTGTCATTGTGTTTGAATTAATATCATTATGTCCTATTTGAATGTCGTTATTTATATAACTATTGTTCATTGAACAATATAAATCATATGAGTATGTGTTATTATTAATATTGGAAATATTCGAACTTAAATTAGAATTCATACCAGAAATGAATGTATTATTAGTGGTGTTGTCGTTACTCATGTAAGATGATACATTAATGACGCTGTTATTTATGTGAGAATTTTCTTGAATAACATTTGAAGGATATGTATTATATAATGGTTGATACATTTCATTTGTACTCACATATAAATTGTTTTGGATTTGGCAATTAGGAGTGTAAAAAAAGTCATAATTTGTGTTAATATTATTCTCTTGATAATTATATTGATTATTCATATTATTATTTATATTAATATCCATATTATTATTATTATTATCATCATCATTATTATTATTATAATAATAATTATTATAATAATAATTATTATAATAATAATTATTATTATTATCATTATTATTATCATTACTATCTAAGTTGTTTAAATATTGCTTGTTTACTCCACTTTTTTGTTTCTCCACATTATCTTGTCTTGAAGAATCTTTAAATACCATATTATTTTCATTAACATTATGTACATTATCATAAGCTGAATTATAATTATCATTACTGTTAAATACGTTTGAATCATTTTTTTCTTTTACATTATCATTCTGATCAGAATTTGTCTTTATGGATACATTAGTTCCAAGTTCATTTGAATTACATACATTATAGTTGTTATTATTTTGTGATTCTCCAATTTTGTCCATGAGTGTTGCTTTAGATAAATAATAATAACTCTTGTAATCATTCAAATGCTTTTCTAATTTGTCCTTATTCTTAGATACAACAACTTCATCTCCTTGGTTATATGTATCATATATTTTTCCCAAATCATTTGATAAATGAAATTTATCTTGTTCATTAATATTGTTTTCATTATTTTTATTTCTTTTTTCGTATGAATTCATATCTTCCTGTTCTAAATTATTTTTTTCTTTTTGTATATCTTTTTGGTCGTCTCCTTCATCTTCATCTTCATCTTCATCTTCATCTTCATCTTCATCTTCATCTTCATCTTCATCTTCTTCATTTCTTTTATTTTCTAATGAATCATTATTTTCGATACTAGTTGTGCTATTCTGTGAACTACACGATGTATTATTATCTGAGTTATTTGTGCTACTTGATGTGTTATTATTTGTATTGCTTGAATCGTTTGGATAATTTGCGTTATTTCCTTCATTTGCATCATTTGAATTATTTGCATCATTTGAATTATTTGCATCATTTGAATTATTTGCATCATTTGAATTATTTGCATCATTTGAATTATTTGCATCATTTGAATTATTTGCATCATTTGAATTATTTGCATCATTTGAATTATTTGCATCATTTGAATTATTTGCATCATTTGTATTATTTGCATCATTTGTATTATTTGCATCATTTGAATTATTTGCATCATTTGTATTATTTGCATCATTTGTATTATTTGCATCATTCACCTTATTCACTTCATTAACCTCGTTTACCTCATTCATATTATTCATATTATTCACTTCATTCATATTATTCACTTCATTCATATTATTCACTTCATTCATATTATTCACTCCATTCATATTATTCACTTCATTCATATTATTCACCTCATTCATATTATTCACCTCATTCATATTATTCACCTCATTCATATTATTCACCTCATTCACCTTATTTACTCCATTCACCTTATACACAGCATTCATCTTATATACAGCATTCATCTTATACACAGCATTCAACTTATTCACAACATTTTCCTTATTCACAATATTTTCTTTATTCACAGCATTTACCTTATTCACAGCATTTACCTTATTCGCAGAATTTATCTTATGTACAGCATTCATCTTATACACAGCATTCAACTTATTCACAACATTTTCCTTATTCACAATATTTTCTTTATTCACAGCATTTACCTTATTCACAGCATTTACCTTATTCACAGCATTTACCTTATTCACAGCATTTACCTTATTCACAGAATTTATCTTATGTACAGCATTCATCTTATACACAGCATTCAACTTATTCGCAACATTTTCCTTATTCACAATATTTTCTTTATTCACAGTATTCACCTTATTCATGTTATTCGCCTTATACACAGTATTCACCTTATTCATGTTATTCGCCTTATGCACAGTATTCACCTTATTCATGTTATTCGCCTTATGCGCAGCATTCACCTTATACATGTTATTCGCCTTATGCGGAGCACTGTACCACTTTGATATAATATCATTTGTTGTATCTGTTGTAGGGATATTGCTTAAAAGGTTATCGTGTATATAGTTATGAAAATGTTCACTAAATTTATAATCTCCAAGGAAAAAATACCTTGAATTATCATATAATGAATCTCTATTTTCATTATTTGTATTATTTAAATTTTTATCACTTGATATATTACTTTCTTCATAACTTGAACTATTTCCCTCTTCATAATTTGAACTGCTACTTTCTTCACGTTTTATTTTAAAATTTTCTTTATTAAATATAAAACTATTAATTTGTGAATTTATGTTATTCTTTCTTTCTTTTGGAATATTTATAGAATTATGTTTCCCATTTGATTCACAATCTAATTTTTTTTTGTGTCCTTGTACAACTGTGCCCCTAGATTTTCGATGCTTTGGTTTCAATATATTATCATTATTAGTACTTACATTCTTTTCATTATTTTTTCCATCTAATTGATTTGGTTCATTAATATTTTCTGTTATATGTTCATCTAAATTAGCTAAGTCATCTTCTATATTTCTAAAATTTTCTTCAACACTTTTATTAGATGTATAGGATTTAGAATATTTTTTCTTAAATCTCCATTTACTTACGAATGATTCAAAAGCGCCATATCCATGCCATTCGTAAGAGGTTAATATTTGGTTTACTAATGCCATAATATCATCTTGGAATGAATACCAATTATAAGGTAAATTTAAGATGTTTGGACGAGGAGACAAAGTAAATTGTTTTTTTATTGATTTAAAATTCTTATATAAAATTTTATTAAATGCGCTTATTTTTCTTCTCTTGTAACGCATTTTCTTAGTACAAACATTCTCAACATAAAAACTATATTTCATATGATTACGAATAATACGAACAGTACCATCTACCTTATAATAGTCATTTTCGTAGGGTTTATATCCTGGACAGTATATAAAATCATCTGGATTACATTCTTCAAAGTTTGGTATGAAAAAACGTAGGACTTCTATTGGGACTCCATACATATGATTTGGTCTTGACAGTCCTTCTTTTCTTGGATCACTGCTTGGGTAATATTTTTCTTTTAATTTTTCAAAATCGGGATTGTCCCAATCCGTTGTATAATCTTGTTTATTTCGATTTATTTTCTTATTCATAAGTATGAAAATCATAAAGAAGCAAGATATTTTGACAATTCGAGAATTATAACAAGGGGTAAAGGTACAGATTAATTTTAATATTGTATGTATTTTGACATAATCAATACTCGTATTATCTATAAATTTGTAATTTCTTAAAAAAAATATTCTTAATACAGTATTTTGAACTAAAACATTAATATATCTAATTAAGGATCTATAACACAATGTATTTGTACAACTTAAATCATTACATATACATAATAATTCTAAAAATGGAGCAAATACATTTTCATTATCCCATGGATAATATTTATTAGGAAACGTCATTGTTTCCATATTGGAAATTATTTCGCTTAATATACAATTAGATAAAATATTACTAATTTGCATTATATTTTTTGTTTCATTTTCATCTTTTTCTGTTCCTGTAACGATACCAGAGGGATCTACGTTTCTACCCTCATTATGATTATGACGATTACTTTCATGAATTTCAGGATTTCTAGAATTTCCAACATTTTCAGATTTTACAAAATTTGTAGCATTTTCAACTTTTACAGAATTTCCCGCATTTCCAGAATTTCCAGGATTTCCAGCGTTTCCAGAATTTCCAACAGTTTGGGTATTTTTCCTTTCATTCTTATTATTTCTTACATCTGTATTTATAATATCATATTCAAGACATTTATAAACAAGTGCTTCAAGTAGTATACCAAATTTATTAAACATGATTGGTAACTTATTATTATTTCGTTCATTTTTTCTTAAGTATTCATCATATATAGATAAAAAATTATTAGTTTTCCTATATAAATCAGATGGACTAACTCCTAATAATCTACAACGATAAAAATGATATATAAATTGGAATTTTTGACTTTCAGAAAAGAAACAATAATTTGATAAGAATGAGTCAATTCGACGGGTAATAGAATTATATGCAGCAAGTTTTTTTCTTGTTTCACATAGAGTAAAAATTAGTGAAAATTCCAATCTTCTATATATTTTAATTTTACGAAGAAATCTTTTTGGTATAGGTTCCTGAATAGCGTCAAAAAGTTCCAAGAATTGTCTCATATGTTCTTGTATGAATAATTGTGCATAATCATGAAATGTAATAAAATGAATCATTTTATGATATCTCATATATGAGGAATGATATATTAAGCTACTATAAATTAAAATATCCTGTAAATACCAAAATGTAGGTTTCATATTGATTAAGAATTCTTTAATTAAATTGGCATTTCCAGTACGTCCAATTTTAGTTATTTTATATGTATAATATTGGTTAGTATCAAAATCAAAATAATAATAATATATATAGTTATTTTCAGGATCGGCAATATTCCAAAAATTATCAAAAGTTAATTTTATATTATATTCGTAAGAAATCTTATCAATACTATAAAAAACACTTACGTTATTAGTAGCATTCAAATTTATGGTCCTTGCTATTAATGTATTACGACTCCTAAAATATCTATTAATTCTATAAGAATTAACCATTCTGTAAAATGAACCCCTTTCCTCATTAGGTAAAGACCATTGATAATTATATATTTCTGATTCAGGAATATTTCTATAATTAGTTGTATACCAATTATCAGTTCTAATAGAATTAATATTAGAATTATTAGTAATAGTCGCACTAGAATTAAAAAATCTTTTCCTAGTTATTCGACGACGACAATTTGATGGAATACACGACATACAATAATCAATCATCTTACGATAATATGCTATATTAAGTATGGGATTTAAAACAACGTATATATCCCCAGATGATATTTTACTGCTATTTTTTTCTAAATGCAAATCAAAATATATATATTTTAGGTTATCATAATATTTTGTATGTATAAAATTAAGTATATCAATATTCTTAACACTTTTGTATTTCATTGCTAAAAGGTAGTTATTTAAATCCACATATTTACAATTCAAATATCTAATTACATTTGATAAATAATACTTCTTCCAATCGCAATTAGTTTTCACATGTACATCATCATACAAATCATTCGGATTAGTATTAAGAAAGGCACTAATAGTTGATTGAGAATTTGCATTTTGTTCTCCACATATATCAAATACTTCAACATCCATTCTTTTGTTTGTACGTTTTTGACCACTTTTCGTATTTGAAATATTTGATCTTCTGTGAGCCGTTTCATTTTCTATGATATTAATATTTGTTACAGAATCTTTTTGTTGAATATTTTCCTGATTTCCTTTTTCTTCTATTTTTATATTAACATTTTTTTTTCCGACATTTCTTGTCTGTCTTTTATTTGGTATATTGTTTTCATTTTCTGTGTGTTCATCATCTTCTGAATTTTCTTTCATGCATTTATTTCCAGTACTATTTCTTAATCTCATAGCATGTGTCGATACCTTGTTTCTATTATTTTGTTCTCTAGAAGTATCTACCATATTATTACTATTGCCTCTATTATCATATATGGATGATGTATTTTCCGTTTCTCTATTCTCAGTAATAATATTGTCTTGATGTGTACTATTATTCTTTTTCATTGGCATAGTATTATTGCAATTGCATTTTTTCCTTTTTGAATTAGTAGTATCTTTAACATTTTGTAAATCATGTGATTTCTCATTAATATAATTGCCATTGTTAATTGAATCATTTCCCCCTACTAATATATTTTCCTTTTTTACTTCATTGTGTCTACCTTTAATGCTTACATCATATAATGAACAACTTACATTTTCTTGTTTCGTTGTAGGATAATTTCTTGTCTTAAAATAAGTATCTGGATTGTTTGTTTCATAAAATATATTATTTCTAGTATGGCTATTAATATTATTCTTATCATTATTATGTTTCATATCATCAGACGTATCACTTAGAACAAATATATCTTTTTCTGGATTGTTATTGTTTATTTTGTTATTATCATTTATACATTTTTCATTTATGTGTCTAGGTTCTTCACTTAATTTCATGCCTTTGCTTTCTCTACAACTTGAATTATGTAAATCCAAACGTCTGCTTTTACATGTTCTATTATCATTGCTGTTATTAATATCATCGTCAATTACAAATACTTCCTGAACGGTATTGTTGTTGGAATTATTGTTCCTTTGGCTAGATGGCATTCCACTAGACGGCAAATTGCTATCTATATCAATTTTACTTAGTCCCCTTTTCATTTGATAGTATTATATTATATATAATATATATATATATATATATATATATATACATGTATGTATATATTGGATCTCTATATGTTTAAATATAAGACAATTCTAATTCCATTAGAACGGTATATAAATAAATATAATAGAAAAAAAAAAAAAAAAAAGAATTATATATCCATATGATAATATATATATATATATATATATATATATATATGGAAAATAATATGGTAAATATAATACTACTACAAAAATTTATATATAAATACAATTCTTCAATATAACACATAAGTAAATATATACATTTATATATATCTTCAAATATAACAATTCTGAATTCCTACAAAATATATATATTAATTATGTGTCTATATATGTAAGAATGAAATATTTATAAAAACAGGAAAATTTTAATATATATATAGAGTTTATTTTATTCTTTTATGTTATGAATTTTTAAATTATATATATATATATATATATGGTATTCCTTTTCATAAAATATATAAAAAAGAAAATATCAATAAAATAAGAATATTTTCTTGCATAATAATATAAACATAATTATTTATATTCCATGTATTTTGCTCTCATAAATAAAAAAAAATAATATACTAAAATGTAATAAAATATATGTTTTATTATATATATATATATATACCTTACCGTTTTGAACGTAATTTATTATTTACCTTAAAATGTTAAGAACAATATAGTCTTTTCAACTAAATTTGTTCAAAGCAATATGGGTAAATAATATTAAATAAATTAAAAAAAAAGAATAAAACTTATAAATAATTATTGAATACATAATAACATGTACACACATTCTTCTATAAATGCATTTCTTGATTATGAAAAATGTATTGTAGAAATAATACAATAATAAAAAAAATATGCAAATAAATTAATTATATGTTAAAATTCTGTATGAATATAAAATACTTAATATTAGAATAAAAAATAATATAGACAAATACATATAATATATATATATATATATTCTTGTGTACATAAAAATTTATATATATACTAGAATAAATATAAACTTATATGTTATATATATATATATATATATATATATATATATGTATAGGATTTTATATAAATCATATATAATATTTATTATATATAAATATATATATATATTATTTTTATTATTTTAATAGACCTTATAAATTGATTAATATATTGTAATATATATAGTAATAATTATAAGGTTTATGTGTGTGTGTATTCATATATTTAAATAAATATATGTATACATATATATATATATATATATATATATATATATATATATATATATATATATATAATATATATATATAGAAGGATTTAATTATAAAATACGGCAATAAAAGATAATAAAGAATAAAATAGTTTAACAGAATAAATATTAAATTTTATTATATATCGTAAAAAATTAAATAATAAAAAAAATTATAATATGAAATTATATAAAGTCTTTATGTATAATACTTTATGTATAATGGAAAATTATTTAAATATATTTATTTCATTATTATGTAGATACCATAAAAAAGTAAAAATAGGATAATAAATAATAAAAGATATATATATAAAATTATCAGAACATATTTTAATTATTTTATTTTTTTATTTTTTTTTATTTTTTTTTTTATATATATAAAAAATATATATTTTTTTTTTTTTTTTGTTTTTATGTTTTTTTTTTATTTTATTTATTTTTTCTTTATTATTTTTTTTTTTTTTTTTGCCCATATAAATAAATAAATAAATAAATAAATATATATATATATATATATATATATATATATATATATATATATACAATACGTATTCATTCCTTGAGGGCAATTTGCAAAAAATAAAAATTAAGGAAATCTTATAAATATAAATGTGCTATATGCATAGATATATATGAATATGCTTTAAATAAGTGTGTATATATAAAATTTTCCATAGAATAATACATATAAGAAAATACATATAAAAGTATACATACAAATTCATTTTACAAAAATGTATATAAAAAATATGTAAGTTATAAATCAACAGGTATGAAATTTAGCATTTATAAAAAACACAAGCAAAAAGAGAAGTATAAAAAAATAATAAAATTCTTATGTAGAAAAAATATGAAAACACAATGCAAAAAAATAATGTATGTATAAATATAAGTAAAATATTTGAATAAAATATTATATTATATTATATTATAATAATATATATATAGTTTTTCTGATGCTTGTATTTCCTTGTTAAAAGAAAATAAAGCAAGCATCCTTTCACTTATATATATGTTTCATTATTATAGTTATTATTATTATTATTATTATTATATATATATTTATATAATACAATAATGACAATAAAATAATATTTTTTCAATTTTTATAAAGAAAAACAAAAATAAATATATTTGTATAAATATATATATTTTTTTCTTCGGGATATATAATATGGAATAGCAAAAAAAAAAAATAAATATAAAAAAAAAAAAAAAAAAAAAAAAAAATTAAAATAAATAAATAAATAAATAAAATTAATATAAATAGTAAAATAATTAATTAAAATAAAAATAATAAAATAATAATAAATATATAAGTCTACTGTACCCAAAATAAAATTTATGCTCGTAACATCGCTTGAACGTATTTAAAATAATTAATGGACATGAAAAAAATAAATCAATATATATTTTTTCTATATATATATATATATATATATATATATATATAATTTGTACATATATATGTAACAATATATTTTTATTAAGTTCCTTTATATTTAGAAGAGCGTAATAAAAATATATTATTAAAATGTTTTTATTTAATTATTATTCTTATTTATTTTTGTTATTTCTTAGTGTACAAAAAAGCATTTCAAATATATAGATTACACATATTGATATAAGAAATATAAATATTATATATATATATATATATATATATATTTAATGTAATTTATTAATTTAAATGGAAACTAATAGATATCAGTTCAATATATATATTTTTTTTTAAATGACCATATTATTATAATTATGTTATTTATTAAATTATTAATAATACGCTAAATTATTTTAATTTTTTATTTTTTATTTTTTTTAAATGATATGCACTTGTGTAATTTTTTTTTTTTTTAATATAGTATATAAATTTTATATATTATTTGTACAATTTTATTATATTAATTTTTAAAATATATATTTTGCTTATATATAATAATCTACAATATATAAATATATATACATAATATATATAATGATATAATTATGTGTCCATATATAATCCTCTGAAATATGAAATATATAAAAAAAAAAATAAATAAAAAAAATAAATAAATTAAGTTATAACAAAAAAAATTGAAATATTCAAAATCTTTTACGAATACAAAATGTTATATGTTTTTATTTCATTTTTCAATATATTGATATTAATTATATTGAAGGAATAAAAAAAATTAATATGATAAATCAAAGAAATAAGAGTATTCTTATCTTTTTCCTATTGAAGTCATTTTTATATGTTTTTGATTTCATAGAAATAAATGCGTACTTATACTTTGAATATTAATATATGAAAAATTTTTTCTTTATTTTTCCACATATGTTTATTAAAATATTGTATATTAAGAATGCACAAAAATTAAAAAATAAGTAAAATTTATTTTCCTTTAATCACACATAAGTAAATGAATAAACAAATAAATAAATATATATATATATATATATATATATATTAAGATAAATCGTATAAGAATTTATAACTAAAAAAGGTTTTGTTTCTTATTTGTTTTAATTTACATTCCTTAAAATAAATATATTTATTTCATTATAATGAAAAAAAAGAAGAAGAAAAAAAAAAAAAAAAGTTATAATGATATACTTTTTTTCTTTTTTTCTTTTGTTTTTCTGTAATGTGTGAAAAATATTAAATAACCTATTATATTCATACACATATAATAAAATATTATTCCTCAAAGAAAACAAACCTAAATAAATGATGTATACTTAACTTTTAGAACAAAACAGTATATAATAAATTATAGATAATGGTTCAAATATTATTTTAATTTATTTTTATTTTATTTTAATTTATTTTTCTTTTCTTTTCTTTTCTTTTATTTTTTTTAAATTCATCTTTCAATTTTATAAAAAGAATAATTATAATTATACACATGATGAACTTCCTTATATATTAATAAATCAACACACTATTCACATGAAAGAAATTAAAGTTAATTTAGGCAGATTAAATCATAGTAACCAAAAAAAAAAAAAAAAAAAAAAAAAGAATGTAATTTAAATAAACATACCCAAATAAATATTATTGAAGAACTAAAAAAAAAAGAAATAAATCAAAAAATAACAAAAAAAAAAAATATATATAATAAAATAATATGTGTTTTATATTTCAATTGTATTTCCTTATAAAATACATTTTATTTTATTTATTTTTTTTATCACACAAAAGTAAATATGTAATGTGCATAAATATTTTATACTTTCTTATTAATATATATATGATATATATATATATATATATATATATATATATATATATATATATACATATATATAATATATACAATATTAAATATATACTTATATTTAATATATACATATATTTAATATATACATAATATTTAATATATACTTATATTTAATATATACTTATATTTAATATATACATATATACCAGTAATATTAAGATTATATATAATTAATCATTAATATTATTTTCATTTATCAAAAAAAAAAAATATATATATATATGTATAAAAGAAAAATAGATTATATCAAGTTAAAATAATAATATTTATAATTAAATAATCAACATAAAAAAAATAGTCAAGTACATAAGAAGGAAAGAAAAAATAAAATATATGATGTATATTATATATACATATATATATAATATATGAAATAAAAGAAAGTAAAACTAAAATCAAACGAAATAGAATATTTAATTTAAAAAAAAAAATAATAATAAAATAAATAAAGAATTTACTTTTTTTTTTTTTTTTTTTTTTTCCCCTTTATATATAATTATCTAATTTTAATTTTTATTGAACTTTAAATAAATGAATATATAATATATATATATATATATATATATTCATGATAAAAGAAAAGAAAAAAAAATAATAAATAAATAAAAAAAGAATTATATATATATATATATATATATATATATATGTATGTATAAATGAAAAAAGAAAGAGAAAGTATATACTTATATAATAATATTTAGATGAATACTTAATAACTAAGAGTTATTATATTATATGTGTTTATAAATTATTTTTTTTGTTTTTCTTATATTTTTTTTCGTATAATAATAGAATTAGAAAAAGAAAAAAATATATACATATACATACATATATAAATAAGTTTTACAAAAAATGAAATTTGAAAATCAGTTTAGTAAAAATGATATGGTTACGTCCGCCAGTGGTGTAATAGCATTATTAAATGAAGAAGAAACAAGTTTAAAACTTTTTGGTCTAGAAAAATTAAATGCTATAGTAGATGTATATTGGCCAGAACTAGCTGATTCTATATTTAAGATAGAAGAATTATGTGAAGATAAAGATTTTGTCGGTAGAGAATTAGCTAATTTATTGGCTAGTAAAATATATTTTCATTTAGAAAAATATTCAGAAGCTTTAAAATATGCATTGTGTGCTGGTAAATTATTTAATATTAAAGAAAAATCACAATATGTTGAGACCATGTTAGCGAAATGTATAGAGAAATATGTCGAAATCAGAGAAATGCAATATGACATAGATTATAACAATCAACATAATATAAATGATAGGATTACTAATAATAACGATATTTTTAATGCATACAATAATAATGATTTAGTAGAAGTTAATTCACATAATGAACTTTTAAACAAGGAAAGACATATATTAACATTTGATTTTAATAATGAAATTAATGAAAAAATGGAAATACTTGTTGATGAAATGATAGATGTGTGCATAAAAAGTAATGGTATTAAAGAAGCTTTAGGTGTTGCTTTAGATGCTAGACGTTTAGATAAAGTAGAATATATAATTGCAAATGCAGAAAAGAAAATAGAAATTTTAGCTCACTCAATTAATAATGAGAAACATATAAATATGAACAAATCATTTAGAAATGAGTATTTCAAATTATTAGTAAATTTATATCTTTCATTAACTGAAGAAGAATTAAAAACAGAATATATTAACTTATGTGAATGTTTATATTATATAAATGATTATAAAAAAGTAGCTGAAATATTATTGAAATTGTTACATAATTATCATTTAATGGCATATCAAATATCTTTTGATTTAGTAGATTTTGAAAATAAAATATTTCTAAGAAATATTCTAGGACACATAAAAGAAAATCTAATACAAAATAAATCATATTATTTTGGTGAAGAGTATTTTGTTACAACATCTCAAGAAGAAAATAATGATGCAGGTAATAAAGATGATGAAAGTAATGCAATAACGAATGAACAGCAAGACGAAAAAACTAATGCAAATGAAGATAAAGATAATAATAATGGTGAAAATCCTGACAATAATTATGATAATAGTAAACCTAATGATAAGCTAACAAATGATGAACCTACCTATAATAATAATGATGATAATGATAATGATAATAATAATAATAATAATAATAATAATAATAATAATAATAATAATATTGTTGAAGACGTATTGAAATATGTAAGTAAAAAACATATATTTTATAATAAAATGAAAAAATTATTATATATATTAACAGGAAAAGTTACAGGAAATTTATACATAGAATTTTTGCATCGTAATAATCATGCAGATTTAATTTTATTAGATACATATAAAAATATAGTAGATTCAAGAAGTAGTATTACGCATCATGGAATTGTTATAGCACACGCATTAATGCAAACAGGAACTACCTGTGATGTTTTTCTTCGTTCAAATATTGAATGGTTATCAAAAGCAATTAACTGGGCGAAATTTTCAGCAACTGCTTCTTTAGGTGTTGTATATAAAGGACATGTTAATGAATCTTTTATGGTGTTATCTACACACTTACCTTATAATGATATATCAAGAGAAATTGCTAACAATATGAATGTAGGACTTGCTCCTAGTGGTGTATATTCAGAAGGAGGTTCTTTGTATGCTTTAGGTTTAATTCATGCAAATTATAACACCAATGACAAAAAAGTAAAGAATTATCTAATGTCTCAATTAAAATCAAATATGAATGATGAGGTATTGCAACATGGTTGTTGCTTAGGCTTAGGTTTGGTTTGTTTAGGAGATAGTAATGATGAAAATACGTATGATGAACTGAAAGCAATTTTATATTCTGATTCAGCCGTTGCTGGAGAAAGTGCTGCTTATGCTATAGGTTTATTGAAATTAGGTAGTGGTGATGATAAATGTATAGACGAATTATTGGCATATGCTCATGATACACAACATGAAAAAATTACAAGAGCATGCAGTATAAGTTTAGGTTTCGTTATGTTCCAGAAAGAAAGAGAAGCAGATTCATTAATTGAAGAGTTGATAACTGATAAGGACGCTATTATAAGATATGGTGGAATGTTTGCTATAGCTATGGCATATTGTGGTTTATCAAATTGTAATAAACATATAATAAAGAAATTATTACATTTTTCAGTATCAGATGTTAGTGATGATGTTAGAAGAGCAGCTGTTATAGCTTTAGGATTTGTATTATGTAATTCACCAAATCAAGTACCAAAATTTTTAAATTTATTAATTGAGAGTTACAATCCCCATGTACGTTATGGAGCTGCATTAGCTTTAGGTATTGCTTGTTCTGCAACAGCAAATGAGGAAGCGATAAATATGCTAATGCCTTTGTTAACAGACACAACTGATTTTGTTAGGCAAAGTGCATTTATATCATTAGGTTTAATTTTTCAACAATCTAATGAACACTGTAATCCAAACTTTAAAAAATATAAAGAGGAAACAATGAAAATTTTATCAGATAAGCATGAAGACATCATTGCTAAATTTGGTGCTATAGTAAGCGCAGGTTTATTAGATATATGTGGTAGAAATGCTATATCTACCTTCTTTACAAGAAGAGGCAATATTATAAGACCACAGGCAGCTGCAGGTTTTTGTTTATTCAGTCAGTTGTGGTACTGGTTCCCACTAATCCATATGATAAGTTTAACCTTCATGCCAACATGTTTAATTGGATTGACAGAAGACTTGAAGGTACCTAAAAATTTTTCTATTCTTTCAACATGTAATAATCAAAATTTTGATTATCCTTCCTTTTTAAGTAAGGAAAAAACCCAAGAAAAAAAAGAAACAGTAACAGCAGTGTTATCTACAACTGCTAAGAGAAAAACATTGAAATTAAAAAAACCAAAGAATGATAGCAAGATAACAAAGGAAAGAACAGCACAGGATGATAATAGTTCAGTGTTATCAGATGGAAAATCTATGAAGAACTTAGAGATTTTAAGTACTGCTGCTACGATTGGTCAGTCTAGTCATGTTTCCCATGCTGAAAGTGTTGAAGGCAGTGCAAACGATGAAAACAGTCATGATCATGCGCAAGATGGAAGTAATATTTCTAATGTACAGAAAGGAAAAAAATCCGAAGCCAAAAGTAAAAGTGGAGCAAGTGAAAATTCTAATAATAATACGGTAAGGAAAATATATATTAAAAAGATATCCATGTAATATATATGATACATTTATACATGATACATTTATATATGATTATTTTATGTTTTATTTTAATAGGTCGATATGAAAAATCCCTGTAGGGTTATCAAAATGCA
The DNA here is from genome assembly GCA_900257145.2 of Plasmodium billcollinsi. Taxonomy (NCBI): domain Eukaryota; phylum Apicomplexa; class Aconoidasida; order Haemosporida; family Plasmodiidae; genus Plasmodium; species Plasmodium billcollinsi. The sequence goes on from LT990243.1 coordinate 2,813,433, forward strand.
AGAAAAATACATTGAATATATACCAAATAGTAGATATATCCCTGTACTCCCAGCAAGAAAATCTGGATTTATTATGCTAACGGATTTAACGTACAAAAATAAAATAAAAAAAAATAAATATATAGAATAAATTATGTTACATATATATATATATATATATATATATATATATATATATATGTACATATATAAAACATATTAACATTATTTATTCGCATCTTTTCTAAATGTATTTATAGGCCTTTAGAACCATCAGAATGTATTGAAATAAATTTTGAGGAAACATCTAAAAAAGAGGCACCACCGTTTGAACCATTTGCATGGAAAGAAGAAAATTAGACATTAAAATGAAATATATATATATATATATATAGAATATTTTTGTTATATATATATGAAACATGTCAAATATTAATAATATAAAGAAAAACTTCGTTTATATTCTTTTTTTTTTCTTACATATTTTTATTTTTATAAAATAAAAAATTATTGATTTTTTTAATTTTATTTTAAATCAAACTTATAGAACAAGAAGTTACATATATTCAAAAATTTAGTGAGCCAAATAAAATTTTGAATAAATATAATATTTAAGATTCTATTAAAAATAATTATGAACTTATTAGATATATATATATATATATATATATGTAATATATTTAATATTATAAAAAGTTTATATGCTATTATATTTTTTGAAAATTACGGAAATTAGATAAAAAGACTAATAATGTTAAATGTAACGTACACATTTAAAAAATTTTATATTATATTAAATCTGATATTTTGATATAATAATAGTATTATTTAATGTTAATAAAATATGATAATATATTTTTTATGAATTCCCTTAGTTTCTTTTTCTTTTTTTTTTATTTTTTAATTTATAAATGGATTAGTAATGCTTTATACAAATGAAGATATACAAAATACATTATAATTAAATATGTACATATATTTTTCTAATAAGAATTTTTTTTTTTTAATATATAATAGCCGAATAAATAGGAACACCTAAATATCATGTTTACCATATAAGTTGTAAAGAAAAAGAAATATAGGAAAAAAAAAAAAAAAAAAAAAAAACTTATTAAATTTTATAATATCCCATGAAAGGGATTAATATAATAATGTTATTTATATTAAAATCATAATAATTTAGAAATATATGAAAAATATATACAAATTATTAAATATGAAAACTATTTAAAATTATATATACGATTATAGAGTTTTCTTATATTTTTTTTGACATAATATAAAAAAAAAATGAAATAAAAAAAAAAAAAAAAAAAATAAAAAGGACATAAATATTTTAATATATATATATATATATATATATATATATATATGTTTAAAAATATTAATGTTAAATCATAATAAAAAAAAAAAAAAAATATACATAAATTTACAAAAAATATCTACACATATAATTATTTTATTTTATTCTTTTTTTGTTTTTTTTTTTTTTTGAAGAAAATTAAAATCATAGTTTTTCATTTTTTATTTTATTTTAATTTTTTTTCTTTATCATAATTAGTATAACTAAAATATGATTAAATTGAATATAATTTAAAAAAAAAAAAAAAAAAAAAAAGATTGGTAAAAATACATTTAGTTATAATATCATAATAACATTTTGTGTTATTAAAATTATAATTATATGAATTATTATAATATATATAATAGATACGTATATGTTTGAATATACACACAACATATATATATGTATATAATAAAAAATACAAATGGTTATTATATTTTTTAATTTTTATGTTCTTTTATTTTTTAAGATTCAGAATTATCATATGTATTTGATTTGTTTCCATTTAAATTCATTTTTAAATCATTATTTATCCATTCAAAGTTGATAATACTGTTTAGTTTGGTACACAAATTATTTTCTATAAAGGATGAAGTTAAATTATTTTTTTTGGAAGATTGATGTTGTTGTTCTATAGGCATATTTAAAGCATGTGAGGATAATAATTTTCTACTTGAATCTTTGGATGTTCCTGTAGTACTTTTTTTTTTATTATTGTTCATACATTTTGGTGAATAATTGCAATTTTGTTTCATTAAATTCAATTGGCTTTGCATATCCATATTAATATTTGGCTGGTTCTGATAACCAAATTGATTTTGTATATCTTGTAAATTTGGATTATTGGAATATTGTGAAGTATGTGAGGATTGTTTTTGGTTCATATCCATGGTTTGTGATAAATGTTTTGCATTTGTTGAATGAGAACTAGTTCCATTATTATTTTGTGCCATACATAATAAATTGGAATCTCCTAAGTTCCTTCCACTATTTCCATTAGAATTATCTAAAGGAGTATCATTTTTATCAATGCTATTATTAATCAAGTTGTTATTAGAATTAGGATTCCAATTTACAAAATTTTTATAATTTTCATTTTGAGAAGAGGAATGAGATTGGTTATAATAGACACAGAAATGATTCTTTTGATTTCTCAAATGTGATGAACAAGAACATGGAATATTCAGATCAAAACTATTTACACTATCATCTAATAAATCATTTTTTCTATTATTAAGATTTGGTGTAGATTTTTTTCTTTTGCTTAATTCCATTTGCCCTTTAATACTATGATCAGGTGATGTTGTATGACATAAATCACAATGATTATTATTTATATTATTACACAAATTATTATGTGATTGTCTCAGTTGATTTATCCACGTAGAGTTTTCATGTAATCGAAAATTTAAATCATTTCCAATATCATCATTTAAAGGATCCAAATTTTTTCCATCTTTCATATTATTATTCATACGATGAACCATATCCATTATATTTGGTGATACATTTCCTCTATATAAATCAAAATTATAATCATAAAAATTAGATATATTTGATTGGTTGTTATTATTTGCATCATTATTTCCACTATTACTATTATTATTATTATTATTATTATCAAATATATCATTGTTATGACCTGATAGATACATATGTTGATTTTGTGATGAATTGCTATTACCAGAATTGGAATTATTATTATTATTATTATTGTTGTTGTTCTTATTATTATTCATATTATTATTATTATTATTATTATTAGAATTGCTATTATTTGAACTGTTATTATTGTTATTATTATTAGTATTATTATTAGTAGTACTATTATTACTACCACTATTATTGTTACTATTGGAATTGTTGTTGTTCATATTATTGTTAGTTCCATGTGGTCCGTTCATAACAACATTATTTCCTTGTAAATAATGCTTATCGATATTTGATATATTCATGTTCATATTATAATTTTGCCTAAATAATACATTCATCAAGTTTTCTACATCTTTATTATGTAAACCAACATTATCATCAAGATTTAATAATTCACTTACACCAGTATTCACATTTCCTTCATGATATCCCATATTATTTCGATGAAATAAATTGGAGTTGAAAATTAATTCATTCAAATAATGTAAATTATTACTACTATTATTATGGCTGTTACTACTATTATGGTTGCTATTGGAGTTATTATTTCTATTATTATTTAAACCACCATTCGAATTATTTAACAAATGCATATTATTAAATACATGATTCTGCATATATAATCCATTGTGATCTTGCATACTTTTAAGAGGTCCATTTAACCCAGAATTGTTATTCAAAGAATTAAACATATTATTTCTTTCGTTTGCAGACATATTAAAATTCCTGTTTAAACTCTGCATATAAAAAGCTGGATTCATAGACATCAACTGCATGTGTAAATTATTATGAGCATTCATACCATTCATATTGTTCCCAAGATCACTATTGTGTAATACATTGAAATGTTCATCATTTAATTGTTTGCTTTTACTTCTACCACCTTTACCTTTTCCAGATTTTTTTCTACCATTATTCTCAACTGTCTTCATAAATTCTACTGCTGCCAATCTTGCTTTTTCTTTATCCATATTAAAATGTTTTGGATGAAATGTTCTACTTCTTCTTGATGCACCATCATAGAAAAAAGCTAGCCACGCACACATACGTTTATTCCAACTAACACCTGGATAACCAGATGATGATGTAGAAACCTTTTCTTCTTTTTTTATAACCTTATTATTTGAACTAGCACCTTTAGGTCTTCCGACTTTTTTCTTTGGTTCAACTACTACTGTTTCCACTACTGGTTCTTGTACAACATTATTCTCCATTCCCAACAAATTCGGATTAAATTTGTGTTCATTATTCATATTGTTATCTTCCATCCTTTTTAATAAAATATTACCATCAAAATAAATAATAAAATAAATAAATAATATATAAAATAAATGACGTTAAAAAAAAATAAAATAATATAGAATGCTTATTTTGTATTTTTCTTTTTTATATATATTAACAAAAAAGTAGAATAATGAAAAAAATAAATATACATATATATATATATATATATATATATATATATAATAAATAATATATTACTATATTATTTGTACGTTAAAAAAAAAAAAAAAGGAAGAAAAATATATATATATATATATATATAAATTAAAAAAATATATACATACATATATATGTGTACAATTTTTAATTTTTATAAAAGCATAAAATTATTACAAATTAGTATATATAAAAATACTCATATCTTAAATTAAGTATATTTAAATATAATAATTTAAATTCCAAAAAAAATATAAAATAAAAAACTTATATCACATAACATATTAATAATAAAATAATAAATGCTATATATTATAATTTTTTTAGAAATATATATATATATATATATATTTTCTTTTAAATGAAAAAAAGTAAAAAGTGAACAAAAACCGATAATATTTATTCGATTATTGTAAAAAAAATAAAAAGGAAATATATTTAAAATACATATATTTTAAACATATAATGAACATATGTGTACATATATTTTTAAATTAAAAATTATTAAAATATTATTATAAATATTAATATATACATGTATATATATATATATTTACAAAAAGCATTATATTATAATCAATTTAAATTTTTCATATATATATATAAAATATATTTATTATTTAAAAATAATTAAATTACTCCTTATATATTTTTAAGAATTCTATATTTTAAATAAAATTAAAATATATATATATATATATATATATATATATATATAATTTATATTTTTTTTTGTTCTATGATATTCAAAGAATGAGTAAAATAATAATAGTAATAATAATATATTTCCATATATATATTGTATGTAAAGAAATAAATTTGTATAATAATACAATTTACAACTAAATGAAAAATAACTATGCATATTTAAAAGGTATTTATTTCAAAATAAATAAAAGAAAAGAATAAATAAATAAATAAATACAAATATATATATATATATATATATATATATATATATATATATATATATAAATTTATTATTTTTCAATATACAACATTAAATAATGTCTAAAAAAAAAAAAAGATATGTTTTATAATAATAATATATATGTATGTATATATATATATATATATATATATATATATATATAATATCATCCATATAAATAATTACATATAATTTAATAATAATTATATACACATTTACACATGTAGTTACTTATTATTAAGAATAATATATAAAATAAAAAAGAAAATAAGGATTCTTATGAAATAAAATACTTTTTATAAAATATAAAAAAAGTAACATAAAAAATATACTTCATTTAATATTTTCTTATAATAATAATATATATATATATATATATATATATTCATTTATTAACAAAAAGATGAAGAATAAAAGTATGTTAATAATATATAATATTTTATAATGTATGTATTTATAATTATATATATATTAAAAGAACAAAATAGACACAAAAGTAAATGAGCATAAAATTTTTTTATTTAAAAAATACAACTCAGTTTGACAAACTTGTGTCTAAATAAAAAATAAAATAAAATAATATAAAATAAAATAATATAATATAAAATAAAATAAATAATGTTTAAATAAATATATTATAATATAAACATTTAAATATATACAAATAAAATAATATAATTACAAATATATTACGTAATCAAAAATAAATATATTTTAACACATTTTAATATATATAATAATAATGCATATAAATATATATATATATATATATATATATATATACATGTATAGAAAATATTTTTAAATATATGTAAAAAATTATTTCAAATATTCACATTATATTATTTTATTTATTCATTTTTCCATCGATGCAATTTAGAAAAAATATATACACAGTCTAAACATGCATATAAAAAAAAGAATACGCCATTGTGAAATTAATAAGTTCTTTCTTTCATATTTATATTATACATATGAATATATATTTAATAAATAATAGCAAATGATAAAATAATTTAAAATAAAATAATATTAAAATAACAAAATTATATATATATATATATATATAATATGACTATTAATAATTTACAACCCTATACGTATAACTAAAATATATATATATAAATATGTACAAATATAAAATAGTCTACACATATATATATATTATATATATATATACATATATATGTATTCATAAAATAAAAATATTTATTATCATATATTTTTGTTGTGTACTATTTTTTCCCACTTTTATAAGGAGAAAAAAAAAAAAAAAATAATAATATATACATAAAATAAAAATGAAAATAAAATAAAATCAAATATGAATATAATACATAATACAAAAATTGTTTTAATACATACTTATTCTATAAGAAAAAATACATGTAATTTTTATCTTAATGATAATTTAAAAACTTCAATGTAAACACATAGTATATAATATAAACAAATATATAAAAAACAATAAAAAAAAAAAAAAAAAATGAATATGTAAATATATGCATATCATACTACGAACTTACTACTATATATAAATATATTACTTATATAATATTATATGTTATATACATATAAATATATATACATATATATACATATATATATATATATATATATATATATATATATATATATATATAATAAATATTATATAAACAATATTTTTTACATATAAAATTTTATATACTAATTAGGTATATATATAAACGTACTCACAATATTATATAATATTATAAATATAAATATATATATATATATATATAATATAAAAATAAAAATTATTTAAAATTATATATTCACATTTATATTATATATATATATATATATATATATATATATATAGATAGATCAAATTTTACATTATTTTAGAGAAAAAATATATTACATTCAAAACGTTCAACCATTTAATAATAATAATATTACCAACTTTGTATGTATTATAAATCTATAATATAGAGTCAATAAATCATGCATAAAAAAAAAAGAAAAAAGAAGCATGTATAAATACATATAGTTTGGTTTAAAATATTATATATGAATATTTATTTATATATAATTAAAATGCATTTCTTTTTTTTTTACAAATTTTACATGAGTTACATATACATATCTCTTTAAATATATTTCTCTCTATTTTTACATAAAATCATATTTTTTTTTTTTTTTTTAAGTTTATAAATATTTTATTTATATATATATAATTAGTAATATATATATATATATATATATATATTTATATTTATTTATTTTTTAAATTTTAATAAAAATCCAAATAATTGAAATTTTATAAATATTACAAAATATAAAAATATAATATATATATAATTATGTATAAAATGTAAAAAAAGAATTTTATATATATAATTATTTTTATTTATGATATATGTAATAATAATATATATAATATATATGTATAATATATATATAATTATTATATAAAATAAATAAATAATTGTTATATATATATATATATATATATATATGAAATTTATTTTTTAATTTTTTATGTATAAATATAATTATCTATATATATGTTATATATAATGTACGTAAATTTATAATAAGTATTTTTTTATATGAATAGTATTTATATATAAATTTCATATATGATAATATATATACAAATATTATTATGCTTATAAAATATAATATATATAATAATTATACAATACATATGTTATATATAAATATAATATATATATTATTCTTATTATATATAAATATTATTAAAACAATATAATGATATTTATAAATATATTATACTATAAAATACAATATACATTTTTCATATACATAAAATATTATATATAAATGATATATAATATTATTTTTATTTCTTACAGAATCTTCGTTTTATGTTTTCCCTTCTCACCGTTTCCTCTGCATGCGTCGTCTTAATAAAAATTATTTTTGCATGCAGGCCTTTTTCTTAAAATAGAGAAAATGAAAAAGTGCATCCAACAATATATACAAAATAAAGTATATTTTACATATATAATAAAAAAAAAAGAATGTAACAAAATTATAAAAAATATATTTTCCGTTATAAATATGTAAAAGTAAAAATAATTAAGACAATATTTCAATTCTATCATCATTTTAAATAAATTCATAAATGCTTCTGTATAATATATATATATATATATATATATATATTATTATGTATTTTTACATTATATTATATATTTGCAGTTTTGGAAATTTAAATAAATTTAAACATAGTATGCATAATAGTAAAACTAAATGAAAATGAAAATAAATAAATACTTAAATATGAGACAACATATATAAAATAAATTAAAAATATGATACCAAAAAAAAAATAATAATAATAATAATAAAAAAAAATAATAATAATAATAAAATAATAATAATAAAAAAAAAAAAATAAAAATAATAAAAAAAAAAAAATATAATAATAAATAATAATAAAATAAATAAATAAATAATATTTTAAGTACATATTTATGAAGTATTATGCATATAGCTACCTATTTTTTTGTTACATAAAAGTACATTATATGCTAGTTAATATTACAAATGTATGTAAATTTGTATACTTATATAATTAGCTATATTATAATATATAGAATATTATATAAAATATGAAAAAAAAAAAAAAAAAAAAAAAAAAAGGTAAATAAATCAATTAAGGGATAAAGGTAAATAAAGGAATAAAAGAAATGATAAGAAAGAATGATATAAAAAATAACATTAGAAAAAATCATTTAAACATCATTACATATATAATTCTGATAAAACAGTAGCATTAGAAAATCCAAAAAAATTATGTAAGCAAAGAAAAAAAAAAAAAAAAAAAAAAAAAGAATATTACATATATTTGAATATATTATAATATATCATATAATAATTTCCTGTTCACACGATGAAAATCTTTATACATTCTTTTTTGTTTGAAAAAAAAAAAAAAAAAAAAAAATGAAAGAAGATATCTTATATTTACCTTATATATAAAATTATACATACTAATGTAATATGTAAATAAATATCTACTCATTTATTATTTTATAAAAGGAACATTCATCATAAAAATGTTTTGTGTGAAATTTTTTTTAAAATTTTGGTTATAAAAATATAATTTAAAATTTATATTTTTTTTTTTTTTTTGTTAATATATATAAATTTACATTAAACATATTTTAAAAAATATATTAATAAAATATAAGAAAAAATAATATATTAAGGTTCAAAAAATATATTTCTATTTAAAAGCATTTATGAAAAATGTACACACATCAAATGCTTATATATTTATAAAAATGTAAGTGTATTATTTATATATAATAAATATATTTTACAGTTTTATTAATATGCATATATTATCTATATATTATAAATATAAATATAAATATATATATATATATATGCGGCTCAGCATAATATGAATAGGATTTTATTATTATTATTTTTTTTATTTAATTTATTTATTTTATTCATTGATTATCTTTTTTCCCCTAATGTAATCACAAAACATATAACTGAGTGGTAAAATAAATTTACTTATTTACAATTATATCTTTTTAATATATAAGAACCAATCCATAGATAAACTGTTAATATGTATTATTGCATAAAACTGCTTATAAAGATAAAAAAAAAAAAATAAACTTCATTAATACTGATATAATCAAATAACTTATGTAACATATCCTAAAAATTCTTAAATAATATTACATTTATAAATATTACACACTTTATAAAATAATAAGAACATTCTTTTATAATATATATATATATTTATTTATTTATATTTCTTTTATCTTATATTTATTTAATTATTTAATTATTTATTTATTTAATTTTTTTTTTTTTTTTTTTTTTTTTTTAATTACATACACAGCAATGCAACTATTTCACTAATGTATTATAGGGGCTTAAAGGTGTATAATTAAATATAAATAAGAAAAAAAAATTAATAATTTTATATATGTATTATATATAATATATATAATATACATAGAAAATAAATATTATATATTTGAAAATTTTTTTTAAAATATACATTTTATATAAATAATTATTATTATATAAAATATTATTTAATTATATAAAACTTTTATGTAACTAAAATTATATACATATATATTTTAACGAATATATGTACATAAGAAAAAAAAAGAAATATACTTATTTTAATATAGTATAAAGGTAAATATAAAATATATATATATATATATATATATTATATTAATTTTCTATATATTATGAAAATATTATATGGATTTAAAAAAAATTATTTGTAGCTATAAATTTTATATTTTCCTAAATAGAATATTATTAACCATATAAATGGATATATTAACAATATTCACGTATTATTAATCATATATATATATATATAATAAGTTTACTCTTTTGACAAAATATTTATATATTTTAAATCAAAAAATTTATATATATAAAAAACCATTCCTTCTTTATTTCTCTTTTTTTTAATGGCCACACATATATATATATATATATGTGGTATTCCATATCATATAATTATTTTAAAAAAATATATATATTTTAATGTGTTACATTTTTTAAAAAGAAAACATGAAAACACCTAGAAAAAATTTTATTCCATTTTAGAATATATATATTATTTTGAATGACTGAAGGAAGATCATAATAAAAATAAAAAAAAAATTGAAAAAATTGCAATCTTATTTTTCATTTCATTTGATTATATTTTGTTTTTTATAATATTGTTTTATTTATTTATTTATTATTTTTTAGTATAATTTCATTTGAATCTTCTTTTTGTTAATATTTATAAATTAAATGTTGAACACATATAACTAATTATAAATTTTCATAATTTAATTTAAATATATGCTTATATAAAATTTCTTCTACGTCTTTTAAAAGAATAAATAAGGTAAAATGTGCATACACATGATAATATACATTTAATATATTGGGGAAAAAATATATATATTTTTTAGTTCTAGCTATGATTAAAGAATAAAGGAACACACTTGATTATATACATATACAAAAAGGAAATATAATAGCTATATTTATAAATTTATTTATTTTCGTGATTTCGTCATCAAGTTCCATGGTGATAAAAAGGATAATATATATGTGATATTAAATATAAACATGTATGGATATATATATATATATATATATATATATATATATATATATATGTTACTCATTTATTATTTAGAATTATATCCTAATATATTTCCTCTTAATTATAAAGAATCTGTAGGTTTATTTTTTATTAAAACTCGTACAATACATTGTTTTGACCCGCATTCAATTCCATCATATTACATAATAGCACTTTTAGGAAATTTCCTGAGAATAGATACTTTTATATATTCTTGCATAGAATATATATATATATATATATAATATGCCTTATATAAAATTTTATTATAATATATTTTTTTTTTTATTTCATATTTGGAATATATTGATAATTCGTATATACACCTCAAAGGAATATATTATATACGAACCATATAAATATATATATAGTAATTATATTTTTATTATACCTAAAAAATTATATTAATTCATTAAAAATATGAGCGTATACATATACTTACTATTAGTGTCATTTATCATTTCTTAATATTAATGATATATTTGTAAATTCACAATTTTGTATATATAATAAATATTATTAAAATATAGATTATATAAGGGAAATAAAAAAAAAAAAGAAAAAAAAAGAATACAATATAAATAAAAATAGAAATATAATGAAACTTATATTGTTCTTTTTACTTTACTGTATTTTTAAAAATACTGTTCTGCTTCAGAGAACAAGTGACATACCTCTAATTAATTATGAGATGATACCATTAAGAAGGTTAAGAATATATATATTTAATAAAAAAAATGGATATTTTATAAATTGAGAAATTATATATTCAAACAATCAAAATAAATTTTATTATTTGTATATATATATTTTATTCTACACATTTTAAAAGATGGCAGGTGTCTAATAGGGAATTCACAAAATTAAAAGAAAAGTTAAAGATATTTATAGCATCAGGTATAAAATATGTTTAATATATTTCTCATAATTTCTTTTTTTTTTTTTTCTGTATCATGGGATGAATTATAACCATTATTATTTTACCACATTTGTGCAATAATAATTATATAATATTAATAGAAATAAATAGATAAATAAATAAATATATATATATATATATATATATATATATATATATATATATGTATATATTTATATCTTTCATTAGTTAAATGTATTTTTCATTCTTCTTTTCAATGTATATTTTTTAGAAATTCAAAAAGATAAATCAGCATTGCTTCGAAAATATTATAAAGAATTCTACATTACAGGTGAGAGTACTTGATATATTAATAAAAATATAGAAGTTAAAAAAAATGATTACTTGTTTTCGTTTAACATATAATTTTTGTCTTTTTTCTTAATAGATGATAATAATGTATAGGAAAAAAAAAAGAGAAACATTTATATTATAAAAGGATAAAATAAAATAATAGGAAAAAAAAAAGATAAAAACAGTCCTATATTTGAAAATTGGATCGTTAAATATATATATATTATTTTTTTTTTTTTTTTGTAGAATGATATAGCACCTGTTGAAAATTTAAATGAAGAGAAAAATAACAATATTTTAAGAAAAAACGTGTCAGGTAAAATACGTAATATATACAATAAAATATTGTAAAATTATAATCATATGTATATCTATATATATATATATATATATATATATATATATATATATGTATGTGGATATATTATTTGCTTATGTAGATATTAATGGATTGAAAAATGATAAGACAATTGATGTGAATGGTCCAATATTATTGATATAAGGGTTATAAGATATATAAAATATATTTTGTTCTTTCCACACACCAATACATATATTGGCATTTTGTTGTAAGGATTATATTATTATCCTGTCATATTATAATATTTTTTGTTATTAATTTTTTGTATATGATTAGCACATACATATATATATATATATATATATATGTCAAATTATTATATATATTGAATTGTTTTTTTTTTTTTTAAAAATTAAAAAAAAAATAAAGAGAGTGATATATTATATATATATATATATATATATATATATATTTAATTTTATAATAATATTCTTCTTTTGGTGTCATATAACATATGTTTTCCTTTTAAGTATAAGATCATTCATATATTTATACACATAAGTAGATATTCTCATAATATGAATAAATAAGAAAACAATATATTTAATTACAAAAAAAATATATCATAAAAAGAAAAAAAAAAAAAATTAATAAAATAATCTTAATAAATAGAATGTATTAAAATAAATTTTAAATATTAAAATATTTTTATACCATATATTTTCTAATAACTTTGGTTTTCTAGTTTTAATATATCTTTTTCTAGTTGGTTCAGCTGTTTTTCATAACTTTCTTTTTTCTTCAATTTTCTGACTGAATTAATATCAACTACATGTGATATTTTTAAATATTCTTTATTAATTTCATTATATTTATTTTTTAATTCTACTAATAAGTAATCTCTTTTTTCTTTTATTTCTCTAGTAATTTTTTCCTCATCAATAATATCTTGTTTTTTTAAATTTTCTTTTTCCCTTAATTCGTTCTTAATCTTTATAAGATAAGGACTAATCTTTCCATAATCTTCTTTACTTAAAGGATCATCGTCAATTAAAACTTTTCCTTTTTTTTTTTTTTTCTCAACTGGTTTTGAATTAATTACTTGCACAGCATTATCATATATATAATCGATATCTTCTGTAATATTCATTAAGGGTATATCATTACGATCAGGTAAAGGATCTTTATATTTTTTCTTTTTCTTTGATACTGTTAGCAAACTTGGGTTCTTCTTTTTTATTTCATTTAAAGAAGCTATCATTTGATTTTTTTCTCCTTTTTTCAAGACTTTTTTTTCACAACTAGTTTGTAATTCTTCTATTCTTTTTTGAACTGATACTTTTTTCATTAATTCTCCTGTGGGGTTAGATACATTATATCGTTTTCCTCTTAAATTAAAAGTAGAATAACTTGGAAGTAAATTAGGGTCATGTTTAGATTTGTACAATATTTCCTTTATTCTTGTTTCTTCACTACTTTTTATTATACTATAGGCATTATCATCGTCTAATGTCATCAGTTCAAATAATTTTTCGTAATTCTCCATTGTAAATATTTGTGGCAACATGGTTAAATATTATTTCATAGCCAAAAAAAAAAAAAAAATAAAATAAAATATATAAATAAAAAGAAAAAAAAAAAAAAAGATAAAATAAATGAAAAAAAAAATACAAAATAAAAGTATAAAAAATTAAAAAATAAAATTTTTTCAACGAGAGCAAAAATAAGAAATAAGACAAAACACACATCTATATGTAATAAATATTTATATGTTAACATATGAGCATATTTTCATATATAATGTTTTATATTTTTCATATTCTATATTTCTATAAAATATAATGAATATTTTTATGAAAATTTTATTTATAAAATATGGACAACATTTTAATATAATTCTGTCTGTCTAGCTATGTATAACATTTTTTTTTTTTTATTAATAAAGTAATAATGATATGCAGCTATAAATATTATATTTTTTATTTTTTTACAGGAAAATAAATGTCTAAAAGGATATATATTTTTGCACATGATATAGAGAGAAGGAATGACAAAAAAAAAAAAAAGAGAATATAAATATAAATAAAAAAAATATAATATTTGTTTTGATAAACTACTATAAATGGATAGTGTTATATATTATATATTACATATATGCCTAGACAATTATATAATAAATAAGATGAAATTTCTTATGGTTTGATCTGCTACAAAATTTTATATATAAATTTCCTATTGAATAACATTTTATGATATTAAGAAATGAAAAAGAGGAACATTATTATATTTTATATATATAAATATTTTTCATTTTTTTTTTTTTTTTTTTTTTTCTTATAAATTACTATAACATTAAATTCATATTCAATTACAAATAGAGAAACTTTGTTCTTAATATTATTAAGAACAAATGGGTTTATTATATATTTTTAACAAATTAGTTATAATTTTTATTCTATTTTGACCTCATAGATTATTCATTTATATTTAAGGAATATATAAAAGGAAAGTGCTAGCATGATTTATACTATCCCTTTGTCTTAATATTATTTTATATATTATAATTTATATTTATTCGGTGTCACGTATACTCGTACATATATAAGATATATGTATAATCTAAATATTACATAATTTAGTATTTACAAATATTATATATATATATATATATATATATATATATATATTTATTTATTTATTTATTTATTTATTTATTTATATTATATTTTTTATTCGATATAAATAAATATAAAAAAAAAGTAAGATAATCTACATATAATATATATATATATATATATATATATTTATTTACTTATTTATTTTATTTTTATTTTTTATTTATATACATATATCAAATTCTCTATAATAATATTTGTTTTTAATTTTTCATTAGAATACATTTGTATATATAAATATAATTTTGTTCATATATTTATTAATATATATTTCGGAAAAATTGTTAGGTACATAATGAAAGATTGTAAAATAATCATACAATAAAAAAATTAATCGGAAAAAAAGAATAATAATAGAATAAAATTATAAGGATATATATTAATAATTATGAAACGTTATAGAAAGTAATGCAAGTAAATAAATAAAGTAATTTTTTTTTTTTGTGTATAAAATTTAATTCCAAGGCAATGAATTGTAGAGAAAAAAAACAATAGTAATTAACAAATATTAAATATATAAATATTTATTATATTTATACTTAAAATTATTTTATTATCATTATTTATATAATGTTTTTCCTTTAACAAAAATTTTAAATAAATAAATATATAATATGTATATTTTATTTACATATATTTAATTAATTAATTAAAATCTAATAAAAAATTAGGTAAATTCGCTTTTTCAAAATGAGGCCTTTAAATGATCAGGAGACTATGATTGTGTTTAAGAAACTTTCCAAATTGTAATTTAAAAAAAATAAGTATTTCAGCTTATTATGAAATAAGAATATATGATATATATCACGAAAAAAAAAAAATAAAATAAAATGAGATATTTTTTATTTTATACAAAAGGGTGATATATATATATATATATATATATATATATATATATAATAATTATATTTATTTTATTTTCTTATTTTTTTTAGTGTTGGAAATAATCTGTTAACAATGTTGTCTTATAGTAACGAAGAATATATATTAAGATTGCATAGATCAAACGTATATTTTGTTAGGTACAGCAAAAAAATTATAAAGCGAATAATTATATTATATATATATAGATAGATATAGATATAATTATTTATTTAATGTCATATATCTTTTTTAATTTATAGAGCTGACGTGGCCAAACAAGCTGAATCATTAAATAAAAATTCACTGGTAAGAATATAGTGAAATGTATTTATGTACATTCATAATTATATATTTTTATAAAGATAATATATATATATATATATTTGAACTAATTATATTATATTATATTGCATTTATTTATTTATTTTTAATATTTACTTTCTTTTAGATATCTATGGGAATATGCTTGGGAAAATTTACCAAGACTAATAAATTTTTCATAAAAATAACAGCTATATCATTTTTAAACCAGTTTTGTATTCATAAAATTTGGTTAAAAGAATCAGGGGAAAAGAACTTTTTATTTGGAAATAATGTATTAAAGGTTAATATAAAGAACTTGAAAGATATCCTGAATAATATGATAATTTCATGATGAAACGTCATCGTTTCTAACTTTATATATATATATATATATATATATATATATATATGTATATTTTTTTTTTTTTTTTTTTTTTTTTTTTTTTTTGTAGAGCCATTTATTAAAAATTAGTGATAACATAAAAAAAGGAGATGGGATAATGGTTTTGTCTATGAATGATAACCCTATAGGTTTCGGTATATCAATACGAAACACACAAGATATTAAGATCTTAAATGTTACGGATACTATATTGATTCATCAGGTATATATAATTATATATTTATATAAAGAAAATATAAATTTAAAATTATTTATATATAGATATCTTAAAAGTATTATATATGCTTACTATATTATAATAATAAAACATATATTATATGATATAATATATATATGTGTCTTATATATTATAAAATATTATTTAAAGAATATATTTTTTAATACGTTTTAATCAATAAATTATATATTACTCATGACGTATTATTTTTATATATATATTAACTTCTTTTCCTTTCAGAGTGATATCGGAGAATATTTAAGATGTGAAACAGCCATATAAAAAAATAAATAATTAAATAAATAAAAAGATAAATCCTTTTTATTTCATATTTTTTAAAACATTTATGTGTAGATTTATTATTTATTTTTATAATTTTTTTGTCGTTATAAAAATAAATAACTATAAGAATTTTTTTTTTTTTTTCTTAATAGTCCTTGTTTTTGTTTCTTTATTAACATATTATATATATATATATATATATATATATATATATATATATATACATATAATTTATTTTATATATGTATTTATATATTTCCTTTTTATATTAATTAAAACTTTAAATTTTTTTAAAAAAAAATTCCTTTAGCTTTTCTTAATTGCATAAGTTATGAATGCATATTTAATGTCCTGAATTTAAAGATTTTTTAATAAAACATTAAAAGTGTACGTATATTTATAACGTCTTTCTAGATGAACATAGTATTTTTTTTTTTTTAGTATATATATATATATATTCTTAATAAAAATAATCTGTATGCACTTTTAATTTGACAATTCAATAGGTAAATATTTTTTTTGTGTTCATGCATTGATTGGAAGTGTATGTACAATATTTAAAAATATATATATATAAATAGCTTAAAATGTTTATAAAAATATTTTTTATGAATAAATAAATTTTTTTTTTTTTCACAAATATTTTATAAATATATATTAACATTAATAAAAATATATTTATATTTTTTTAATTATTAATTTTTTTTTTTTTTTTTTTTTTTATTCTTAATATGAAAAATATTTAAAAAAAATAATTTCAAAGATAACATTAAATTTGTAATCTTGATTAAAATAATATTTATTTTCACAACATCAAAAAGAAAAATAAACAAAATAATAAAACATAAAAACTTATATATGTATATTATTATATATGTATATTTAATAATATATATATTATTCGTTAATTCTTTTTTTTTTTATTTTTTTTATACGTTAATTATATATTCCATATTAATTATATTACATATTATACTTCTTTTATATTTATATAAATATTACATTAAAAATATATATAAAATAACAAAAAAAGAAGTATTTTTTTTTTTTTTTTTTTTTCTGAGTATTAAGAAAATACTATTACCAATATAACAAAGTTTGTACCTTCAGTCCGTGACCTAAACAAAAAAAAAAAAAAAGAAAAAGATGGATTCAAAAAAGAATAATAACAAAAATAACGGAAACGAGAATGTTCAAGATCCAGTTGGACAGCCATATGATGTGAGGCCTCGAACTTTTAATCAAGATGTAAGTATCAGGATGAATAGAGAAAATTTTAGCCTTCCAAAAATTCAGAGAAACGGTTTATTAAAATACGACGAAGGCCATGAAATATTTGAGGGTGAGAAAACCGAAGATGATACCAAATTAAGTAAGAAGAAACAAAAAGAAGTATTAAATTTAAAAAAGTTGTTGGAGAATATGGAAAAAAATAATAGCTTTAATAAGAAAAGCAATGACGGAACAAAGAATGCATTAGATGAAGAAATGAAAAATATTTCTTCTTTGATGGATTATTATAAAGATTTAAAAAGCATGATTGCAGCTATCTCTAGCAGCATAATGGGAGATCCAAATACTCAAGTTGAGAAACTTGAATTATTATTTTTTATTTTTTATGAGAGTTTAAATAGAAAAAGGGAAATATTATACATAAAACTTAACAATAGTTTGTATGAATTAAGAAGAATGGATGTTGAAATGAAGTATGAAGATGAGAATTTAAATTATATGGACGAGAACAAGCAAGAATCTCATGATGAATATAATGAAGAGTCCATTAAGGAAAAATTTCGCTACATATCGAATCTCAACATCTTAAGTTGTATATCTATATGTACTATATTAAAGTCTATTACGCCATCATATAAAATTATTATGAGTGAAGAGACAAATGAAATGAATGATAATAATGCTAATGCTTCGCATGGAAATAATAATATGCACACGAACAACAAACCAGGGAATCCAACAAAGAATTTTTCTAAACTAATAGAAAATGTGAACAAAGTAGAAAAATTGATAGTAAAATTTTTTAGAAGATTTTGTAGGTTACTCATAGAAAATATTTCTACTAACCCTATTGTATTCGTTAATTTGTTGTGTGAATTGGTAGGAGTAAATTTATATTTATCTGGGGAAGAGAATTTATTCCAATACCTTGTGATTTATAGCAACCTCCCTGTATATAGTAATAAGAAATATAACAGTAATATGCATATATTAGGGAATGTTAGTGAGATTAAGAACAAAAGGAAGTTTAAGATACTGTGTGCTAAATGTGTGGTTACAATAAAAGAAATTATAGGAAATGATAATAACTTATCATTCACTTTAAACTTAGTAGACTGTTTTTCTAATATTCTTTTTAACAACGAAAAGAATATTTCCTTAAATTTGTTGAAAGTATTTTGTAATATAAATATAAAGGAAAAGAAGGCAAATGCACGAACATATGCAAATAATTCTACAAAGAGGGATGGGAATAATAACAAGGAATTAAATGCAAAAACGAATATAAGTGGCGATATAAAAATAGTTGAGAAAAATGCAGAAAAAATATTGGAACGTTTATTTGTAATATATTTATGTGTGTTAAAAGAATATGAAAAACATTCTCCTAAAATATTAAAATATTCATTACGTGCTATATCGAAATACTCGATGTATATAAATAAATTAATCATGGATGATATATTAATAGAAATTAAGACTCTTGCTGCAATCAAAACCCTTTCACCTACATTAAGAATCATATGTATAATTGTTTATCTAGAAATATATAATAGGATGAATGATGGTATATATGTTGATTTTTCATGGATAGGTAATATCATTTTAGAGTTATTAGATTTTTCTTGTATCCCTAACTTTAATAGTTTTTGTTCGAACAATAAAAGTACAAGGGGCAATAATAATGCAAATAAGAAATCTTCAAATGATAGCGATGCTGAATCTTTTAATAGTGAATTGTATGATTCTATGAAAAATGATGCATTCAAATATAGTACTGATTCAGATGATATAGAAAGAAAGTTGACCAAGGGAATAGAGAATGAAAAAAAATTATATCATAAGTACAAATATAGCGTTAAATTACTAAAAAGTATTGAATTATTGTTAAAAACCAAAAGTTTCACTATTAACTATGTTAACTTTAAATCAAGTAATAGTGATTTATTATATAAAATAATATATCAATTATTTAATATAATAGTACATATGGATTTTGAGATTGGAATGTACCTTTTACAGTTTGTTAGTAATATATTTACTAAGTATCCATTAATTAGATGTATATGTGAAGAAGAAGGAATAGTTGTTTCTTACATGGATGAAGATTTATCTATTTTCTTTCATAATATTTTATTACATTCTAGTTTCTTCAAAGAATTATCATGTGAAGCCTTAAACATTTCCATGAATGATTCAAATGAAGAATATAGAAAAATTGTTGAAAAGTTTGTTAATGAACAAAACGAAAATGAAATAGAACATAAAATAGTAAAATTTAGCTTGGAAATAGATGATGAAGATATATTAAACCAAGCTCGTTTTATGAATTATGATCGTAATGGAAGTGTAATTTCAGATAAGAAAAAATATGAAGAAAATAAGAGAAATGTTGAAAACATTATAAAACTTGATAAAAAATTTAAGAAAGTTTTACATAATTTTAAAAAAAAATCAAGGAATTCTGCAAACACAGGTTCAAATACCAATGATTCAACTAATAATGCATCATCTTATGAGTTGAATGTTAAGGATCTTATATATGTTACCTATTCTAAATATGATGATTTAATTAAATGTTTTGAGAGAAGACATAAAAAGGATGCAACAAAGAAATCAGAAGTTGCTAACCAATAAAATAAAAACAAAAACAATCAATAAATATAAAATGAAATAAATGAATTATTTGAAAATAATATGTATATAATATTTCTTATATGAAATATTTTTTCTTTTATTTCATAAACTTTTTGGAACATAAATATTTTTTTCCAATTTTTTTTCTTTTTATTTTGATATGTAATATGTGTTACAACTGTTTAACTACACATATGATATCATATTATAATTATAATTGAAATTATAGTTTTATTTTTAGATTAATTTTTAGTTTTATTATTATTATTATTTTCTAATTATTTTTTTATTTATTAGAATTTTTTTCTCATTTATTAGAATTCTTTTCTTATTCATAAGAATTTTTTTCCAATTCATGAGAATTTTTTTCTAATTCATTAGAATTTTTTTCTAATTCATTAGAATTTTTTTCTAATTCATTAGAATTTTTTTTCTAATTCATTAGAATTTTTTTCTAATTCATTAGAATTTTTTACCATTTTTTATTTTATTTGATATTCAAAAAATAATAAACATAACGAATAAACTTTACGAAAAGTACAACCACTTGAATATATAAAGATATATATATATATATATATATAAATGTAAATAATTTCTTTCGACTTCAAAATTATAAGCTTTTTTAAAATATTTATTTAATATATATATTTCCTATTTCGCATTATACACGTTTGTGGCAATATATTTAAAACATCTACATTATATTATACTAATATGATTTATATTAAGAATTCAAAAGTTGCATAATGATAACAAAATATTATTATATATGGAAGACGGAAAAAAAAAAAATAAAATAAAATAAAAAAAATATAAAATATATGCCTCTTTAAAATTATGTGTATATATATTTAGATATTTACTTTTATATGATAGGGTTTTAGGAAACAATACAAAATAAAACAAATGTATAATAAAAAAATATAAAATAAAAATTATTTAAAGGTTATAATTCTGCATATATATATATATATATATATATATATATATATATATATATATATATATATAATATATATATATATTATGACATTTTTTTTTTATTTTTATAAATAAATTTTATTATATGTATAATTTTAATATATAATAAAAATAAACAATGTTTTATTTCATTGTGAATTTTTTTTAAATAAATCTTTTTTTTCTTTTTTGAATTTTATAATATAAAGAGAATAAATATAAAAGAATATAATTATTTTTCTGATATCATATATATATATATATATATATATATAATAAACGTAATAATATAATTTTTTTAATGACATAAATATTTGAATATAATAAAAAATATTTATATGTTTTTTTAAGTATGTAATTAAAAAAAAATTAAAAAAATTAATATAAAAGAAGGCATTAATATTAATGTAATTATTTATATTATAATATTATATATATATATATATATATATATATATATTATACATCGATCCATTTATATTGTGATATTATTTTTATTATAAGAGGAGAAAAAAATTGTAAAATTTCATTTATTTATTCATTTTTTTTATATATTATTTATATACTTATATACGTTATATAATATTATTTTTCGTAATTTACAAATATGAAATGGTAAATTCGTTAGAATTTAGCAAATAATTTCCTATTATCATATATGAAATTCTTATTTTACTTTTTTTCATATACTCATTTCTTTTATTTTTGATCTTTTTTATTCGATATTTTTATTATTTTATTTTATCTTTTTAATTTTATCCGTTTCCATATTTGTAAAGATTAAATTATAAATAATACACGGTTTTAATCTGAGTAATATAATATTATTTATTTAATTTTTTTTTTTAATCCATTCTATAAAACTATTATTATTATAAAATTTTTTTTTTCTCTTTTTTTTTGAGGGGTTTGTTTATAAAATATTATATTCCATATGAATAAATAAGAAAAAATATATATAATTATATATATGTTATTTTTATTATTAAAGTGGAAGAAAAATATAACATCCATTTTAATGTATTTATATAGATGGAATAGTACAGTATATATATATATATATATATATATATATATATATATATATATATATATGTGGTTTTATTTTTGGTTAAGAGTTAATTTTTTATTTTTATATATATAACTTTTAATTTTTTGTAACAATATGGAAGAAGAAAAAAAATGAAATTTTTTTTTTTTGTTTCCATTTATAAAATTAGCAAATTAAATATATGTATATGCATATAATTATATAAAATTAGCATATACATATATTTCTATATATATATATATATATAATTATTCAATGAAAGAAAGGAATGTTATATTTTCCTTAATTTTGTAAAAAGAATGGATAGAATAGATAAAGAGCACAAGCGTAAATCTAATGTAGAATTAGAATTTTCGGATAATGTTTCAGATGACGATATTAATATAGATAAAGAAAATATATGGGACACAAACATAAATATTATAGATGATGACCTTAATATAATAGATAATGATGATGTGTTAATTCAGAACAACGCAAATAATAAGAATACAGGTTTGTAAATAAAATAAAATAAAATAAAATAAAAGGGAAACACATACATACATACATACATACATACATACATACACACACATATATATATTCATATAATTCTTTTTTTTTTTTTTTTTTTACTATTTAGATAATCAAAATGATAAAATATTTAACTTTCAACCTAAGCAAACTGAATGGTTTGATGAAGAAGAAATTTTCGATTTACAAAATAATTTAGAAGATATTACGAGTAAAAATAATTCTTTAGAAAATAATGAATTAAATAAATATGATTATCAAAATGAATACAATAAATATAATTTCGTTGATCAACAAAATGAAAGTAATCAACAAAATATATGTGATCAACCAAATATATGTGATCAACCAAATATATGTGATCAACCAAATATATGTAATCAACAAAATATATGTAATCAACAAAATATATGTGATCAACCAAATATATGTGATCAACAAAATATATGTGATCAACAAGAGCATATTAAAATTTATGTGGATAATAAAAACGTCCATGAATTTTCAGACGCAGATATTTTATTTAATAATTTTCCAACTGATAAACCAGATGAGCAAAATAATGAAAATGTACCCATGTCTCATATATCAAAAAGTTCGTATAGTCATGTAAACGATGAATTTAATATAAATAATGAAGAGCATAATAAAGATATGAATATGTTATTACAAATTAAGAACATACTAAACATTAATGAAGATAAAGACTTAATAAAATACATAGAAAAATTAAATAATATCAATACAAATCAAATACAAAATGTTGGTGATGATTGTTATAGAGATAATAATTTTAATGAACAGGATCGTTTATTAAATGAAGAAAATGAACAAAAAGTAAATGAATTAAAAGAACGTGAATTATATTATTTAGATATGATTGAGAAATTAAAAAATGAAATAAAAATCAAAGAAGAAAACGAAGAAAATTATATACAAAAATTGGAAAGTAAAATTCACGAATATGAAAAACAAAATGAAGAACTAAGAAATGAAAAGGAAAAACTTCAAAGTGCTATTAATGAATATACTCATAATTTTAATGATTTAAATGATCACAACAAAATTACTAATAAGGAATGTGAAGAACTTAAAAATTATTGTGATGCAATTAAAGAAAAATATGAAAGATTAAAAGAAGAACAAGAAATATATATGAAAAAAGAGGAAGATTACAAATCTTTGTTAGATGAATTGAAAAATGAAAATAATGAATGGAAAGAAAAAAATGAAAAATTGCATGAAGAAAATATGAAAACATGTGAGGAATTAAAAAAGTTCGAAGAAATTAAAAACGTTGAAGATGTGAAAAAGATGAAAGAATTAGAAAATAAAATTAACGATCTTTTAAATATTAATGATGAATATAAAGTAAAATTAAATCAATCTAATGATGTTCTTCTTCAATTTGAAAAAAAATTAAATAATTCTTTAAATGATAATAAAAAGAATGAACATATATATTCTAACAAAATACAAACATTAGAAAATACAATTATGTTATTAGAAGAAGAAATGAATTGTATCAAAAAAGAGAATAAAGAAATAATAAATAATTATAACGAACTAGAAAATGATTACAACTTATTATTAAATACAAACAAGCAATTAAATGAAGAATATGGAAACTTAAAAATATGTAAAGAAAAAAATGAACAGAATATACAACACTTAAAATCAAATATCCAAATGAACGAACAGGAATATTCCTTAAACAGTAAAAAATTACATGAGCAGAATTTAAAGATAGAAAATTTAATTATTGAAAATAATAAGAATAGTAAAATGTTGGAATTATTGAAAAATGAAAAATTAAAAATGGAAAGTGAAAATGATATATTAAAAAAAGATTTAACTAATATGGAAGAAGATTTAAAGAAGTTAGAAAAACATAGTTATGACATTTATGAAATAAAAAATCATTTAGAAGAAGTAGTAGATAAAAATAAAAAATTAATTGAAGATATAGAATTAGAAAAGAATGAAAAAGAACATCTGAATAATCAAATTAAAGCATATAATATCGAAATGAATAATTCATATCTTGTTTTAAAGACATATAAAATGAAATGTTCTTTTTTCTTAAATATTATAAAAAATTATGAAGAAAATATAAATATTTTAGAAAATAAATTAAAAAAATATGAATACAAAAATGATAAAATAAATGACTTCACAAATAATTTATATTTATCTAGTATACAAAATTGTAGGGAAAGATATGGTGATGAAAAGGAACATTTAAATAATAGTCACATAAAAAGATGCGATGGTTCTAAGGAAAAATATTTGGATGAACAAAAAGAAGAAGAATATGATGAGGAGGAAAAGTATGCATACAATATCTTATTAAATAATCAATCAGAATGTTTAATGAAAGCGCAATTATTACTAAAAGAAGAATTAGATAAAGAAATACAAAAGAAAGATGAGATTCTAATTAAGCTACAAAAATTAATTTCTACTTTAAAAGAGAAAAACCTCATAATAAATGAAAAGAATTATAAAATTAAAAAATATCAACTTATAAATGAAAACTTACAAGACTGTATTGCATGTTATCAAAAGGATATACAAAAATTGAAAGAAAATATACATAATTTAGAGAAACAGATAGAATTGAAACAAGTCAAAAATATTGTATTACCTCCTAAAGTACATGTACATGTATCCAAATTATCATCATTAGAAAATAATATAAAGAATGAGCTTAAAGGTATAATAGGAAATTCATCCAATTTTTTAGAGAATACATTTAAATATATAAATGAAAATCCTTTGAAAAAAAATTTACAAAATAAAGCATTCTTCACAACATCTGGCGAGAAGAAAATTCAAGATGACACCTCTAAACTTGGGGAGCAAACTAAAGAAGAAGCTTCAAATTTTGATTCTGTTGTTGATGTTACAGGAATGGCCAAAAATTTTTTATACAATAATATGAACATATTACAGAATTTTAAATATGATATGAAAGATAATGTGGTATTAAAAAATGATGTATTTCATGTAAATGAACAAGAATATGATGATGTAAAAGTAAATGATCAGTATGTGACTGTGGATAATGAAAAAGGAAGTGTTTATGATGAAAAGAAAAATATCATTTATGATGAAAGGGAGAATAACATTTATGATGAACAGAAAAATATCATTTATGATGAACAGAAAAATATCATTTATGATGAACAGAAAAATATCATTTATGATGAAAAGAAAAATATCATTTATGATGAAAGGGAGAATAACATTTATGATGAACAGAAAAATATCATTTATGATGAAAAGAAAAATAACATTTATGATGAAAAGAAAAATAACATTTATGATGAAAAGAAAAATAACATTTATGATGAAAAGAAGAATAATATTTATGATGAAGAAGAAAATTTATATGATAATAAAGATCCATATACTTCTATTAATGAGGAGAAAGAATATATTCATTCCGATAATGTATCATATGATGATAATATAAAAAATGTGAATGTTGTATCAAATGAGCAATGCAAAAATTTAAATATTTCTCAAAACGATAAAGTTAGTGAAAATAAAAATATATATTTCAATCTTTTCTTTGGAAAAAAAAGCAAACAAAAAAAAAATAATAATAATAATAATAATAATAATAATATTAGTAGTAGTAATAGTAGTAACAATTTGAATAGTAAAAATGAAATATGGGTTTCGCAAAATAGTACAACTAGTGTAGTAAAAACTGATTGTGATATTAAAAATTTATTCGATAAAAATATGAAGAACGAAAATAAGAAGGAAAAAGAAGAAAGCACTTCTTTCTTTATGAAAAAATTTTTTCCTACGAATGAAAATGATACATCAAATAATAATAAACAAAATAATAAAAATAATACGCAATCAGTTTTTCCAACTACTTATGAAACTCCATACCAACTTGATAAGCAATATGAACATATATATGATGAATTAAAAGGTTGTAAAAATGAAAAAATATTGAAAAATGAAAATTTTTGTGATAATAATATGAACACATATAATGATCTTACATATAATAGTGAATTATACATATCTGAAGAAGATACCAATAAATATGATGCAAATATAGAAGCACAAAATGTTATGGACAATTTAAATAATGAAGACCAAATTAAAAAAAATATAACACAAAATAGTGAACAATATCCACAACCTAATTTATCTGACGAAGATCCACCAATTAGTGATGTTTGGAATGACAAAATTGATTTAGATAATTTTGAGTTAGAAAATGTTTAATAAAAAAATGAAATATATATTTCATAAGTATTACATATATATATATATACCATATTTATGTATTCATTAAGTTTCATATATATTTGTACAACATATATAAAAGACAGAAAAAAAAAAAATATATATATATATATATATATATATTATAATATGTATATTTTTTTTTAATATATAAGTACAATTAATTATTGTTATTATTTTAATTTTTTTTATTATTTTATTTTTTTTGTTCATTTTTTTTAAATAATTTGTTTTTATATTTTATTATTTCTTTTATTACGTTGATATTATTATTACCCAATTATTCTAATTATTATCATACATATATATATATATATATGTATTATTAAAAGAACAAGAAATATTTGAAGTATAAAGAAAAAATTAAAATATCCGTTTCTTCTTTTTTCCTTTTTTTTTCTTTTTTCCTTTTTTTTTCGTTCTTATTTTATTGTGTGTGTTATTTGTTTAGATTCATTATATATCTATATGTTTATAGATATTAAAAACTTATACTGAATTTATATAATAACATGTGAATTAATAAAATTTTGTTTTTATAATAATAAATGATATATACCTTTTATATTCAATTGTACCTAATAAAATGTAAAAAAACATTTCAGTTCTTTTGAAAAATTACGCATATATGTGTATATCATATTATATAATTTTTTTTTTTTTTTTTTTTTTTTGAGGTTGTAATACACATATATTTACACTTGTTTTTTTACTTTTTCAACATTTTATCTATGATATTATGGAAAGAAAAAAGGGGGAAAAAGAAAAGACAAATCTAAATAATATATTAATAAAATAATAATAACATTATGAAATTTTTTTTTTTTTTTTTTTTTTTTTTCTTCCTTTTGAGGTTGTGTACAACGTGATAGCTCTTAATAATTTTTTATGTTTCCACGCTTTATATAATATGTATGGAAGTTTTATTATTTTATGAATCCAATTTGATATAATAATAATAATAATAGTAGTAGTAGTAGTAGATTCTTTAAAGTATGATAAAATTAGTTATATTATTTTATATATTTTTAATATTCACAAGTTCTTTAAAGTGCGAGGTATATAAAAAATTTTCCATAATTTTGAAAGGAAAGTCTACTTTAAATAGTTCTATCATAAGTGTTGTTGGAATATTTCTCAGTATTATTGTATCTGTTCTAGAATCTATTGGAAATACAATTATTAAGAAAAGTCATTTGATATATGCACAATATGAAAAGTTGTTAGAAGGATGTAACATTCTTTCAACGAATAAAGAAAATGAGAATAGGGAATTTGAATTTAACAAGGATTTGAAAGATAAAAGTGATATTATTAATTTTGAAACTAATAATATATATAGTAGTGATACAAGACATTGTAGTAATTATATGGGTTGTTATAATTATGATGATGATATTTTATGTAGACATTATGTTGATGAAAATAAAATTAATGAGAAACAAACAAAGGATATAAATAAGTCGAGGATATATAAAAGAATTAAGAAAGGGGAAAAGTATTCCTTTTTTAATATATCAATAAAAAGTTTTCAAAATTGTAAAAATAACTTTCGAAAGAAAAAAGAAAAAAAAAATAAAGACAAGAAGAATAAAAATAAAATATATTCTTCTGAGTCATTATTTAATGATAATATCAATATAAGATTACAAGAATATGAACATGATATTAAGAATAAACCTGAAGAATATTTGTTTAAAAGACATCAAATGAATACAAATCAAGTAATAGAAAGAAAATTTAGTAAAAACAAAAAAAGAACATTAAAAGATAATCATATAATAGATTCTATATACTATAATTATTCAAAGGAATATAATCTATCTAATAATAACATAAATGAACAAGTAGTAAACATTATTGAAACTTTTACATCTAAAGAAGATGTAGAAAATACGGATAACATTTTTCAAAATTATAATATACATAACAAAAAAAGTAACATTATAAATAATAAAGAAAAGCGTATTCATAATATATATTATAGTAATGATAATATTAATGAAAAAAAAAAAAAATATTCTTATAATAGTAATTATAATACTAGGGAAATAAACAAAAATATCAAACGAAAAGGAAGGTTCTCACAATCTATTAAAAATTTTGATTATATTTCATTTAAAAAACTAAAATTTTTTAATTTTTTTTATAGAAGAGGAAAGAGAAAAAATAAAACACATAATTGCTTTTCTAATACATATGTTAAGAAATGGAAGAAATACAATTTAAAAAAAAATATAACAAAAAAAAATCAAAACAAAAACAAAATAATATACCCATTTGATAATTATTATAAGGATAATTTTAATAGACAAAACATGTCAAGGAAAAATTTACAATACTTATCATATGATCATATTGATCATGAGGAAACACACATATCAGAAGAAATTAGTATTTATAGTATTGAACTAAGGCCTATAAAATCAGTCCATAATATGAATAATAGTTTACTTACATATAGGAATCAAAAGGACAAAAATATTAAGTATTCATTAAATTATAATAATAAAAAAAAAAAAATGTTTTGTTTATTAAATATGAAAACAGAAAAAAAAAAAACAAGAAATAAATCTAATAAAATATATATATTAAATAAAAATAAAAGGAAAATAAACAAAGAAAAATTTAATCAACGTATTATATCTAAACATATATGTAATGATAAAAAGAAATATTATTCATCCTTACCATCATATTCTATACTAAACAAAACAGAGAGTAGAATGTTGCACTACGAAAATGATGAAAAAAGTTATAGGAATACATATGTTCGAATACAAAAAAATATATATTCTGAAATGAAAAAGAATGAACATTCTAATAATAGTAATAATAATAATAATATGAATAATAATAATAATAATAATAATAATAATAATAATAATAATAATAACAATAATAATAATAATAATAGTAATTCTGATCAAAATGACATACAAAATGTCAAAAAAAAAAGTTATTATTATTTTTATTTTGGAATTATTTTAACAAGTGCTGTGGCACCAGCTTTCAATATATTTAGTAATTTACTGCTACCTGCATCTATGGTTGGATTTGTAAGTATTAGAATTATTTGTTCCTTTTTGTTAGAAAGATTTGTATTAAAAGAAAAGCAATCATTATATTTGTTAGTTGGTATACCATTTTCTACTGTAGGATTAATACTTATAACGATATTTTCTTCTAATGGTAATGATCCTAAGGATATAGATTATATTTTTAATTTATTTCTTAAATTAGGATCTATATTACTTTTAACAAGTGAAATAATATTTTCTCACGTAACTGTATTTTTTTCTGTTCTATATTTACAAAAAAAAAGAAAAAATAATTTCCTTTTTTTTTTCTCACCACTTTCATCTGGAATTATGGGGTCCTTAATAACAATTTTTTCAAAGGCTACATTAATGGGATTAATGTCTATAATTTTAAATACACAGTACAAATTTTATCATATATTTATCAATTATAAATTATTAATTCTTACCATGATAACCTTATTTACAACTATAACTGAAATATTTTATACGCCCTACCTATTGAAACATTATAATTTGACACATATTGTGTCTCTAAAAAGTTTTGGAAATATAAGCTTTAATGCTATAAATGGAATGTTCATTTTTAACGTACAAAAATAAATTAAAAGAAAATCAATTTAAAACAAAAAAGAAAAAAAAAATATATATGTATATATATATGCGTATTTGTTTGTATGGAACGCTGATTTATTTATATCTTATTCACAATTCTTACATTTACATAATAATATCAATTTCTTTCTTTTCTTCTTAGGAAAGACCATCGTGCAACTATTTGTGGAGCTGTGGATTTTTCCTTGTTCTTATAGGCATATTATTTCTCTCATATGAAAATATTATACCGTACATATTAAATTATATAAAATTATATTATCGCAGACCAATATAAATATAAAAAATTAAAACAAAATAAACTGCAACTTGAATTCTTGAACATCAAATGATATATGAATAAATGGAGGTTTATTTTTTTACCTTTATATTTTGATGATACATAAGGATATTAACTATAATACATTTATTTATTTATTTATTTTTTTCTATATATATATATATATATATATATATATTTATATATAATTAAAAACGATCCTTTCTGTATCAATA
This sequence comes from Plasmodium billcollinsi, assembly GCA_900257145.2. Lineage (NCBI taxonomy): Eukaryota > Apicomplexa > Aconoidasida > Haemosporida > Plasmodiidae > Plasmodium > Plasmodium billcollinsi. The sequence continues at coordinate 2,845,995 of LT990243.1, forward strand.
TATTTACTTATTTCATTTATATTTTTTTTATATGTGCCATGTAGAATTAATGTTCTATTAACACTGAATTGCACAATAAGGTTATATATAATATTGTGCTGTTCAGGTCCTCAAATATGTATTACCTATATATTTTTTTTCTACATTATAAGAATTTTTTGTAAAATATGGTTAATGATATAATTATATATAATTAAAATTTTACATTCACAAAATGAACATACATTAATATATATATTATAAAAATTTAGCGCATAAATAATATTCATGTTTGCATTTTTTTTTATTTTTTTTAATTAACATATTAATTATCTAAAATTTTCATTTTTATTTCGGAAAAATAGATACGGATGGATGATTCTTTAATAAAAATCGATAATCATATAAGGCAGCTTCTTGGGCATAACTTATTCCTATCCTTTTATCTTTTTGAACAATAAAATTTTCTTTATCCCATTTCATATAATGAAAATATTGTAATAATACATTTCTATATTGATTAAATATATTGTATATATAATTATGCTTGTTTTCGTATTTAGGACTATTTAGCTTTTCAAAAAAAAGCATTATATCACTTATGGATGGACAAAGAGTAATAAAAAATCTGCTTTTTTGTATTTCGTGAATGTTACCTAAAAAATAATAATAATCCATTATTTCATTTTTATTCATATGATCTTGAATATATTGCTTCTTGCAAATATTTGTTTTTTTGTTTTCATTTGTACAACTACTTATATCTATAGAACAATCATTATCGCTATGAATATTATTACGTTTGTTATTATTGTTTTTTGGATAATCATTATTATTGAAATATTTTGAATTCTTCTGAACATTAGAACAATTGTTTTTTTTATTATTATTAATTGTATTTATTTTGTTTTCCTTCCCCATATTCGTTCGCACATAAAAATATTGTTTATCATCTTTCCTGGTTATATCTTGACATTTTGTTACACATCCAGGACCACTACATAATTTTAACAATTGCTTTTTCTTTATCATTTTAAATATATTAATTAATTCATCAATTTTGTTTTGGTATTTTGTTTCATTAATTATATTGCTATCTTTATTTGGTATGTTCCCTTGTTGGTTCCTTTTATTTTTTTGTTGTTCTTTAATATTTTTATGTATTAATATAGAATTTGACAAAAGATATTGTGATATTTTTTCAAACTTATTTGATAAAAAATATTCAATATTATACAATGGTTCAATTGATCTAACTAAAATTGCATCAGGTATATTTTGAACATTTGTAACAATATTTAAACAATTATGAATACCATAACATAAATATACATAACTGATTCCACCTTTTTCAAACATAGACATATTCCTATTTGTTTTTCTATTATTATAAGCATGTGACGCTTTATCATTTACACCGTTATAGGATTCCAATTCAATAATCCTAGAACCATATAATTTATTTTGTTTATCGTCAAAAACCCATAAAATATGACCTATTAATATTTCTGTAATATATAATACATCATCTTTAAGATAGAAATTTTCATTTAATATTTTCATTGGATTATTATCAAAATAATATTTTAATAAGAAATATACATAACTCAATTTATTAATATCATCAAAAAGTTGTGTCGTCATAACATTGGATTCATTTATTATATCATTGTCTTTTGTTATACTATCATGTTTTCTTTTCTTTCCTTTTATAGTATTACGTAATTGTTTTAATTTTAGTGAACCTGTATCATTATTATTGGAGCATTCGTTCATTTTTTCCATTTTGTAAAAAAGTTACATAATATATGCATATTAAAAATTACATATGTGAATAGTTTATTATTTTTTTATATAAGTCGACTCAAATATGACAGTAGAAAACCTGAATATATTGGATTATCCCAAAATTGTCTCCATACAAATTTTTTTCTTTTCTGTATTTATTAACTGAACAAAATTTATGATTATTAAGTAACATAAATAAATGTGAAAAAATTAAAATATGCAGACTGCAATATATAAATGTATATATAAAATAAGCATAATGTTTAAGAAAAGAAAGAAAATTTCATTGTTATACCTTATCCATATGTATTATATAATTTTTTTTTTTTTAACATATTACACTATTTTAATATAATACATATAATTATATATAAATATATTAAATTTTTGATTCTTATATTTCTCTTAAATATGATTATATAACTATACGATATCGATTTAGAAATAAAACCATACATATATATTAATGTACGTATATTATATATATATATATATAATATTTATTACTTGACAGATAATTTATATTAAACACATATATATATATATATATATATATATATGTATAATTTTTACTTTCTAATAACAAGATAAAAAAAATTACTTATAAAATAAAATTGCAAAATTGGTAATTCTAGATATTTCCTTTTTCAATATATAAATAACTATATATATATATATATATATATATATATATATATATATATATATATACATATGTACATATTTATATATATATTTTTGCTTTAAGTTCCTTATGCTAAAACGACATGATAAAACAGATTCATTATTAGAAATAAAACATAATGACAAAATGAGTTTTATATAGAATATATAATAAACAAGTATACCATAGAAGTATTATGAATTAATTGTTTTATTTAAATTAAATAAATTTTTTCCGTTTTTTTTTTTTTTTTTTTTTTTTTTTTTTTTCATATGTTATATTTTTGTTCATTTGGACCTGTATCTATTATCTATGAAAAAAAAAATAATATATTTAATATAATATATTATTTACAAAACAAATAAAGGTTTCATTTTTTTTTTTTTTTAATACCTATAATGCCATCGTATAATGATACAGAAAAATATGTATTATTAAATGCAAAATGTAAGAAGGAAATATTCAACAAAAATAATGATGAATATTCCGACGAAATATCCAACGAATCAGATAAAAAAGTTTCATCTCATAACCAATGTTATATTATTCAAGAAATACCTTTTGTAGATTATTATAATTATAAATATGAGACATTAAATAAATATGATGAAGAAAAAGAATCTTATTATATAAATGATGATAATACTTTATCATCTTCATCATCATGTTCATCAAATAATTGTCAAGAAAATGATTCTGATAAGGAAATAAATGAAAAAATGGAATATAATAAAAGTTTTAATAAGTATATGTATGATAAAAAAAATGCTAGAAATAAAGTCGAAGAAAATGTTAAGATTGATATAAAAAAATATACTTATAAAAAACGTATAAAAGAAAAAAATAAAAATGAATTTTTAAAACAGTGTGAATTTAATAAAGACGGAAGTTGTTATTATACCATTTCTAATAGTAATAATTTAAATATGTTTGCTACCGATTTATCCTTATTAAATTTTTTACAGAATAATGAACAAGATGAATATATTAAAAATTTAGATATTTTATATGATATATACAACAATATGGATGAAATAGAATTATTAAAAAGAAATAATAGTTGGCTACATATGAAATTTGATGAACATTTATATGATTGTAAATTTTATCCTTATTTTGAATGGAATGACTCTAATAGCTGTTTTTTTTCAGCTTGTTCAAAAAATAAACCAGTTTCTTTATATAGCGCTTTTGATGGTTCCGAATTAATGTCTTTTAAGCCAGTGAATGAATGCAATGAATTATGTAACTGTTATTCCTTATGTTTTCATCCAGAAAAAAATTGGTTATTATGTGGTACAAACAAATCGATAAAAGTATTTGATTTTAACAAACCTTCTGAAACCTTAGAAAATAGAATTTTAAGTACAAGAAAGGGTAAAGGACAAAAAGGTATTATATCTACTATGGAATATAAAAATGAAGGATATGGTAAAAATTCTATATATGCAGTTGGGGATTATAATGATTGCTTATATATATATGCAGATAATTGTGATCATAAAAATGATTATATTTTAAAAATAGAAAATAAAAAAAATTCAAATGGAATAACATGTGTTAAATGGTATCAAGATTTTTTCATTTTAAGTGGAAGTAGAAATTGCTCTTATATATATTTATATGATATAAGAAATATTAAAGAATATATACAAAAGTATGAAAGATATGCTTTAACAAACCAACAATATTTATTTGATATATATAAAGATTATCTTTTATGTGGTGATACATTTGGTTATATAAACATATATAATATAACAAATAATAGACTAATAAACAAATATTTTGTTAACAGATATTCTCCAATTATTTCAATAAATAAACATCCTATTTATCCACTTCTCTTAACAGGATCTGGAACCAGACGGTTTTATGAAAATAATGATTACCCTATTGATATAATAACAAATATTATTAGTAGTAAGAACATACATATAAAGAATTTATGCAATATATCAAATGAGGAAAAACAAGAAAATAATAAAAAGTTTTCATCCTTATCGAAATATATAAATAGTGTCTGTACTATTCTGATGGATTTTCTAAAATAAAATAGATAAAAAAAAAAAAAAAAGAAAAAACAACCAAAAAAAAAAGAGAAAAAATATATTTTTTCATATATATTATTCTATTATTTTCCTTTGCTTTATTTTATTATTTATTTATTTTTTATTTTTTTTTTTTTTGTTTTAATGATTTGTTTATAATATTTCCATTTAATATATTATTATATATATATATATATATATATATATATATATATTTTAATATGTTTCTTTTTAAATTAAAATGAACAAAAAAATATTGTTATTACTTAAAAAGATAAAAATATTTATGTTTATAATTTAAATTAATATATTATTAATTTATTAATTGTTATAGATAAATAGAAAGAAAATTAAAATATTTACATATTATATATATATATATATATATATTATAAGTTTATATTACAAAGTTCCAATAAAATATTAAAGAATTACATATATTATTAGAATACGAAAAGAATCTGCTTTCAATTATGTATCCCTTTGTGTATGCGTTCATATATACGTCCATTATGTATTCGTTTATGTATGAGGTGTTATATTCTTACATTTTTTTGTTTTAAGTTAATATATTGAGATTTAACTAATAAACTTATCTTTTTTAGCACTATGGTTATCATCTTTTTTATGTAGCCCTTGATAAGAAGAAAAGCATATACAAATATACATATATATATATATATATATTATATAAGTATGTATTTATTATATTTGAAATAAAGAAAGGTAAAACAAAAAAAATCTGATTTTCATATTACAAATTTAATAGATGAAAAAATCTATTTATTTATATTTTTTCTTCATCACAATAACGATTAATGATTTACTAAGAAATAATACATCAAAATGTGTTTCCATTGAAAGTAGAAAAAATAAAGCATATATAAATTATGGTATAGGATATAATGGATCAGATAATAAAATAACAAAGATAAGAAGATGTAAAAGAATAAAGTTATGCAAAAACGATATAATAGATATTGGTGCAATAAAGAGACCAATTAATGTAGCAATTTTTGGAAGTACTGGTAGTATAGGTACGAGTGCATTAAATATAATAAGGGAGTGTAATAAAATTGAAAATGTTTTTAATGTTAAAGCATTGTATGTGAATAAGAGTGTGAATGAATTATATGAACAAGCTAGAGAATTTTTGCCAGAATATTTGTGTATTCATGATAAAAGTATGTATGAAGAATTGAAAGAATTGATAAAAAATATAAAATATTATAAACCTATAATATTGTGTGGTGATGAAGGGATGAAAGAAATATGTAGTAGTAATAGTATAGATAAAATAGTTATTGGTATTGATTCTTTTCAAGGATTATATTCTACTATGTATGCAATTAGGAATAATAAAATAGTTGCCTTAGCTAATAAAGAATCCATTGTATCTGCTGGTTTCTTTTTAAAGAAATTATTAAATATTCATAAAAATGCAAAGGTAATACCTGTTGATTCAGAACATAGTGCTATATTTCAGTGTTTAGATAATAATAAGGTATTAAAAACAAAATGTTTACAAGACAGTTTTTCCAAAATTAATAAAATAAATAAAATATTTTTATGTTCATCTGGAGGTCCATTTCAAAATTTAACTATGGACGAATTAAAAAATGTAACATCAGAAAATGCATTAAAGCATCCTAAATGGAAAATGGGTAAGAAAATAACTATAGATTCTGCAACTATGATGAATAAAGGTTTAGAAGTTATAGAAACCCATTTTTTATTTGATATAGATTATAATGATATAGAAGTTATAGTACATAAAGAATGTATCATACATTCTTGTGTTGAATTTATAGACAAATCAGTAATAAGTCAAATGTATTATCCAGATATGCAAATACCAATATTATATTCTTTAACATGGCCTGACAGAATAAAAACAAATTTAAAATCTTTAGATTTGGCTCAGGTTTCAACTCTTACATTTCATAAACCTTCTTTAGAACATTTCCCGTGTATTAAATTAGCTTATCAAGCAGGTATAAAGGGAAACTTTTATCCAACTGTACTAAATGCGTCAAATGAAATAGCGAACAACTTATTTTTAAACAATAAAATTAAATATTTTGATATTTCCTCTATAATATCGCAAGTTCTTGAATCTTTCAATTCTCAAAAGGTTTCGGAAAATAGTGAAGATTTAATGAAGCAAATTCTACAAATACATTCATGGGCCAAAGAAAAAGCTACGGATATATACAACAAACATAATTCTTCATAGGACAAAGAAAAAAAAAATATATGTATATATATATATATATATATATATATATATATATATATATATATGTCTTAAAAAGAAATAATCACGTATTTATTTTATTTTATTCTTTTTTATTATGAATAAATATTTTCTTGATTTTTAATTTATATATAACACAATACATGTTCCATATTTAACGATATAACAATTTGTTTTTATACATTATTTGTGTAATATATTTCGAATAAAAAATTTTAAAATAAAAATAATTAAGTTCTTTAAAAAAATATATAAAATTTTTACATAATATACTTAAAAAAAAAAAAAAATATACAATTTTTATCATGATAGAATTGGTTATAACTATATATGGTTTAATAAAAAAAAATACATTCACCAAAATAAATGAATAAATATATATATATATATATATATATATATATATATTTAATATAATAAGAATAATATTATATATGATGTGTACATAAATATAAACACATTTAATTTTTAACAAAACGAATTATATAAAAATATATAGAAACGAAAAAAAATAGATAAAATATTTTTTTAATTTATTTAAACTTCTAAAACGACACGAATATGTGTATGAGGTTCTCTTATGATATCTGTTTTTCCTCTTGCCCTAATATTAATTTTTTTTGTATATCCTCCCATATTAGCTTGGAGAGTATGGAAAACAGGTTTTATGTTATTTCTTCCATATTTATTAATAGCATTATGTAGACATGATTTAATACATTTGTAAATGTTGACTGTATATTTATTAGTACCATAATAATAAAGAAAAGCAAATGCTTTAATAATTGGCATATATCTAATTTTCCATAGAATTTTTCTTGTTTTCATAAAAGACATTTTAATATGTTTGGCTGTAGCAGAAACTAATCTTTTCTTAATATAAATAACAGGATTTATTCGATTAGTTTTAACTCTTTTCTTATAATTCTCTATATTATTTTTTTTTATGTTTCTATACATATTAAATAGTTCATTATATTTATTATTTAATAAGACCTTCTTATAATTGTCTCTTACATTTTCAATATGTTTTTCCTTCCATTTCTCTTTCACTTTTTCTGGAAAATACCATTGCTTTAATTGTAATCCATCATTTTCAAATAAATCCATATCGTCATATAATAAATTATTACTATTATCCATTGTAATATTATCATTCGATGAAATTGTATCAACTAATATGTTCTCTTCCTTTGTTTGAGATATGTTATTTAATAAAAACTTATATTTTTCACATGTTTTTTTTATTATTGTGCTCTTTCTTAAAGAATTATTTCTTATCATTATTTTATTATTATCACCATTTATAAATGTCAAATCATATTTTTTGTTAACACTAAAACTGAGGTTATACACAAATATTATTTCATCCAATAGTACTTGAAAAACTAACATGATTATGATCAATTTATTTTTTCGTATCATTCTGGTTCTCCATGTTATGCTTAAATAATTTTAAAACAAATCAACACATATGCAATATCATTATATTTAAATAAGCTTGAAATATTTATTCACATCTAATTAAATATAAATAAATATATATATATATATAATATATATATGAATTAGTTGTTCACTGAATGAATTTTGTTTTTTTTGTTTTTTTCGTTTTTTTTTAAAGGACAATATTAAAAACAGAATATATTTATAATATATATATATTATGCATATATTTTTTCCTTTGGTTTTTATAATTTTTTTTTTAAATTTTAATTTTTTCAAGCAAAAAATTATAAAAATGCACAATTGAGATTAAAAATTATTATAAAGTTCAGAATATATTAATGAATATATTATAATTGTGTATTTTGATTTTTATTTTTCTCTATTGTCATACAGAAAGAAGGTCCTAAGAAATATCTGAATTTGAATAAATAATATATATTTACATAATATATATATATATATATATATATTATATATACATAATAACAATTTTATTATACATATATATAACGTATTTTCTTATATTATTTTATTTTTATTTGTTGACAATATCATCCATTTAAAAAAAAAAAAAAAAGCATCGAAAAAAAATGTATTTCTTTAATTATAATTTTTAAAATAAAATATTTTAATATTCATGCCACACTATATGTTTCTTTGAAAATTTTTACCTATGTAATGTAAGTTATACTTTATAACAATTGAAAAATATATATAAAAAAAAAAGATGACAAAAAAAAAAAATAAAAAAAATGGAGGAATAGAAATTAAGATTAAATAATAGAAAAAAAATTAGTTTCAAAAATGATCCTAAAATGTAATTGACCTATTCATATTTCAAAAGCAGTAACTGAAAAATTAATTTATATTATAAAAGAATAAAATATATAAATAATTATATAAATATGTAATATTACCGATATATCAGTATATATATATATATATATATTTATATTTATATTTATATTTATATTTATATTTATTTATTTAATTATTTATTATTTATTTTCCATAATATTTATTTTTTTATTTATATAATATATTTCCAACCATAACTATGTACATTCCTTTTCAGTTGGGATTGTTTTAGTTATGAATCATTGATAAAAATTCCATTTATGAAAAACATATAATTTTTTCATATATAAAGAACTATGCCTAGAGCTGAACCAGGAACTCCAAAATGGCTAGCTAATAAAATGAAGGCGAAAGGCCTTCAGAAATTGAAGTGGTATTGTCAAATGTGTGAAAAACAATGTAGAGATGAAAATGGATTTAAATGTCACAGATTATCAGAAGCACATCAAAGACAAATGCAAATATTTTGTCAGGATGCAAATAAATTTATGGATGATTATTCGGCTATGTTTGAAAAAGAATTCATGAGATTGATGAAAACAAAATATTGTAGAGCACGTATTCTAGCCAATACGGTATATACTAATATGATAAGTGATAAAGGTCATATACATATGAACTCAACCGTTTGGGTTACATTAACTGATTTTGTTTTATACTTAGGAAAAACAGGAAAGTGTAAAATTGAACAAACGGAAAGAGGATGGTATTTAGAATATATCGATAGAGAAAAAATAGAACGAGAAAAAGCTTATCAAGAAAGAAAAAAAATAGAACACTCATATGAAGAATTAAAAGAAAAGAAAATTAATGAAGCAATTGAAGAAGCTAAGAAAAAAGGAACTTTCATTGAATCTGAATACACTGCATTAGAAAAAAAAAATGACGAAAAAATTATTATTTCATCAATAAAAACAAATAATAATACCAATACTATTAAAGATTTAAAAGCAAATGTTAATATATTTTTAGATAAAAATTTATTAAAACAAGATAGTCAAAATAAGAAAAAATCAATTATTGATGAAAAGAATGAAAACCATCGTAGTAATGCAAAAAATAAGAGACCTTTATCAGAATTGGATTTATTGATTTTAGAAAATGAAGAAAAAAAAAAACACAAAAATAATGATAATTCGAAATTAAAGAATAACCCAAATTATGTATACATATCGGAATTACATAATGAACATAAAGAAAGCCAAAAAAATGAATATGAAAATGAATATCATAATGATAATCCATCTGAACAAAATGATAATAACATATGGATTTTTAAAAATATAATAGTTAAGATAATTGATAAGACCCATAAATATTATAATCATAAAGGTGTTATAAAGTATATTTCGCGGAAGGATAAATATAAGTGTGAAATAAAATTGAATAACAGCACAGATATGGTTTATGCATATCAGAAACAACTGGAAACAGTCATACCTAATATTGGTAGAATGGTTGTTGTATTAAGAGGAAAATATAAAGGATCCTGTGCAGTAATAAAAAAGGTTTGAAAAAAAAAAAAAAAAAAAAAGGAATACAAAATAAGCATATTTTGCACATGTATATATATAATGCCATTATAATTATAATATGTTTCATAAATTTTTTCCTCATCATAGGTTTTACCAGATGAAGATTTGGTTGTAGTTAATATATACAATAAATCATTAGGTATAACAAATATTATATATTTCAATAACTTACCTAATATATATATATATATATATATATATATATATATATATATTCATTTATTTTTAATTATTTATTTATTATATATTTTTTTTAACAGATAAATTTATTAGCGAAGAACGCATGTCTTACGATTATGTAAGTAAATTAAATGATAAAATTTAGATCATTTAAAATAATATTCTTTTTACTTTTGAGACATTTCATATTATTATTGAAAAGGAATTTATATTTAATATATTGTAATATAATATAATATTTATCACTTATTCATTAACATAATTTAATTTATTGTTATAATAATTAACGTTTTTTTTTTTTTCCAATTATTATTTGTTAAATATTACTCATAAAAATATATGTACTTTTATAATTTGATTTTTTTTTTTTTTTTTTTTTTTTCTTGTATATTTTTCCGTGTATCTTTTTATATATATAATTTCATTATTAATATAAGACTTTTTAAAGAAAACTTTTTACGTTTAGTTATATCAATATGTCAAGTTGATAATATTTTATGTTTTTACAAATATATATATATTTATAAAATAATAAATGTCAAATATATATATATATATATATATATATATAATTACAATATGAAAAAGAAGACGAACGATAGCATTTTTATGTACATATATTTTCACGGAGAATATAAATTTAATATAAAATTAAATATATCTACATATATATATATATACTTAATTTTATAAAAAAAATAATAAAAGTAACATTTTTATATCAATATATAATATGGAAATATGTGGGAATAATTAGATTTATTCCCATGTTACAAAATGATTCAATTTCCTGCCTCAAAATTGTACTAGGATAATAACATAAATGTGTTGTCTATTTAATACAATCAAACAACATGGTGTTAATATTTTTTGTACTATTTGAGGTAAAGAAGTGTTAATGTTTTTTTTTTTTTTTAAATTATTTTCCTTTCTTCATAAAGATTGAAGAGTGTTGTTTACTTTTGAATGATCCATACTTTGAATCAGACAAAATTTTGGTATCTGTCTTTTGTAAATCGATAGTTTTATGACTATCATATGAAAAGTTCATATTATTTATATCTGAACTTTTTAAGATTAAATTTTTTTGATTTTCAGGTGAATGATTTCGAAGCCATTGAATTAAGGTGGTATAAATTTTCTTGTTATCTGTAAAATTAATATTATGTGGTGGTTTATTAAAACCCTTTTGAGCACATATCATTAAAACTTTTTTAAATGTTTTTGATTGAATAAATGTATTTCCTTTAGATTCCCTTATGAATATTTGTTCTAATTCTCCTTTAGTAAGTAAATTTTTTAATATTTTATATTGCTTAGTAAAATTTAAAAATAAATCTAAATTCATACCTTTATTATTATTATTACTTTCATTACTATCTTTTCTATTATAATTTTCATTAGTTTTAACAGTATTTTGATTTATATCATTAACATAATGATTATAAATAATATCAAAAATACTTTGTGTTATGTTTCCATTCTTTTCTTCTTCCTCATTTCCTTTTTCTTCTCCTTGTTCTTTTCTTTCTCCATTTTCCTTAAATTCTTTATTTTCCTTTTGGTTATTTTCATTTTTTATTTTTTTAAGCAATCCGCTATTAGATCTATAAAAAGTACGCTTTTTATATTTAAGTTTTGGTGATACACTTTCTTTATTATCTTCCTCATAATATACTGTATCATTACGTGATATTTTAATATTATTGGTTCTTTCTTGTATTATCAATTTAGTATCTTTATTCGTACTAATAATATATGATTCCTCATATTTTCTCTTTTCATCAATAATATCATCTTTATCTGATATTTGATCGTTTTGAATGATTTGTGCATTAAGAAAAGGACTATATTTATGATTATCACGTACCATATGATCAACCTTGTCATCAACATTATTATCAACATTATTATCAACATTATTATCAACATTATTATCAACATTATTATCAACATTATCAATAACATTATTATCAACATTATCAATAACATTATCATCAATCCTATCAACGATCATATCATGAAACCTATCTACAATCATATCATCAACCTTATCAACAGTGACATCATTAATCTTATCATCAATCCTATCATCAAGTTTAGCATCAACTCTATGAACAACCCTATCAACAACCCTATCAAAAACCCTATCAACAAACATATCAATAACCTTATCTTCAACCTTATCAAGAGCCTTATCAACAACCATATTATCAACTATTTCATCAATAGATGCTATATTGAACTGTTCAAAACATTTATTTATATCCTCACTATTTTCTTCAGGACTATTTATGAGTTCGTTAATATTATTGTTCTGTATTGATGATTCTTCGTGGTTAATATCTTTCTGTTCTACTTTTTCATTTTCTTCTATCCATTTCAATTTCGAATCATGGAAATTTATTATTTCTTCTATGCAGTTTTTTTCGTGAATGTCTAATTCATGGTCATTTAAAATTTGCCTATAACTTATGAGATTATCTCTTATATAATCTGAAATCCTAAATATATTATTATTGCTGTTACTTAAGGATTCAAACGTATGTACAGGAAGAAAGTCTTTTTCATTTTCTGAAGATGCGCTTCGTATATCTTGAACGGAATTAGCTACACAGACATTGCTTTCACATGATTCTAAAATGAATAAAATAAAAAAAAATAAATTAAAATGAATATATATATATATATATATAAGAATATATAAGTGTATACATATATTTCCATGATTTCCCCTTTTTTTTTTTTTTTTTTATTACCTAATTGTTTCAAATAAAATTGAGACTTATCCACTTCATCAGATACTTCATCTTTTAATAGTGGTTGATCAACGATGTTCTGCTCATCAGTTTCTAGATAATTTTTCTTATTATCTTCGTTATCAACATTTAATGTCAATTCATTTGTGTGTGGTACTTGTATAACATCATTTTGAAACTGTATCTGACTTGTTTCTTCATTAGTATTTACATCTTTATTTAATTCCTTATTCTCCTCACATGTTACATTTCCATTCGTATTATTTGTGATATTATTTATATTATCTCTATTATTATTAATAGGTATTTCATTTTCGGCACTGTTAATTTTGTCTACCTCATTCTGCAATAACGTTTTATTATTATTTACCTTAGTGTTATTATTGTTATTATTATTTGTATTGTTGTTATTATTATTTAAATTATTGTTATTATTATTTAAATTATTGTTATTATTATTTAAATTATTGTTATTTTTATAATTATAATTATAATTATTATTATTATTATATTTATTATTAAGTATTCTTTCTTTTTTATTGTATTTCCTTTTTTTTTTATTATCCTTATCTCTCTTCTGATTTTCTTTTTTTATTTTTTTCTTTTCTAATTCTTTAGCCAAATCTTCAATAGATTCTATTTTCTGTCTTCTTTGACGTAGCGAATAAGGTTTACCGAACAAATTTAAAATGACTCCATTATCCTTCTTATTTTTATTTCTATCGTTTGATTCTTTCTTTTGATTATCAAGATTTAATTTCAGAGCCCTATCGTTTACGTCTTTTATATTTTGCCATGAATATGTTATGACAAATACTTTTTTATCCGGAATTTGTTCAGTAGTTGAACCAGCAACTTCATTATCTACTAAAGGACTTTGCATTTCCTTCTTATCTTGTTGACCTAGTTGATGAGATTCTACATCATTTGATACTAATGTAACTTCATTTTCCTTATTGTTTGATTTTTTAGATTTTCTTTTCTTTTTTCTTTTCTTTTTCTTTTTTTCTGTTTCTTTATTCTCATCCTTCATATTTTCATCAGCATTAGATATTCTTTCCTTGTCAGCATAATTTGATGTGTTTTCTTTCTTATTATCAACATTTAAATTGTGTTCTTTTTTTTGATTAGTATTAACAGTTTTTCCTTTATCATTTAATGTTCTTCCCTTGTCAGCATCATTTGATGTGTTTTCTTTCTTATTCTCAACATTTAAGTTGTCTTCTTTTTTTTGATTAGAATTAACAGTTTTTGCTTTATCATTTAATGTTCTTTCCTTCTCAGCACCATTTGATGTTTCTCTCTTGTCAGCACCATTTGATGTTTCTCTCTTGTCAGCACCATTTGATGTTTTTCTCTTCTTAGCATCATTTGGTGTTTTTCTCTTGTCAGCATCATTTGGTGTTTTTCTCTTGTCAGCATCATTTGATGTTTTTCTTTTCTTAGCATCATTTGATGTTTTTCTCTTGTCATCAACCTTTGATGATTTTTCTTTCTTATTATCAGCATTTAAATTTCCTTCTGTTTTTTCATTAGAATTAACAGTTTTTTCTTCATAATTTGATGTTATTTCTTTGTTTCCATCAATCTTAAGTATTTGTTCACTAACCTTTAATGTTTCGCCTTTCTTATCTTGAACCTTTGTTATTTTTTCAACTTTTAAATTTGCATCCTTCTTTTCTTGAGCCTTTGTTATTTTTTCATCCCTTAAATTTGCATCCTTCTTTTCTTGAACCTTTGTTATTTTTCCTTCATTCATATTTTCCTTCTTTTTTCCATCTCGTTCCACTATTTTCTTATCACCATTTGATGTGTTTTTCCTCTTTTCATCACCATTTGATGTGTTTTTCTTCCTTTCATCACTATTTGATGTATTTTTCTTCTTTTCATCACCATTTGATGTATTTTTCTTCTTTTCATCACATTTGAGTGTTTTCCTCTTTTCATCACCAGTTGATGTGTTTTTCTTCTTTTCATCACCATTTGATGTATTTTTCTTCTTTTCATCACCATTTGATGTGTCTTTTCACTTCTTTTCATCACCAGTTGATGTGTTTTTTCTCATCATTGTTTTTTCTCATCACCATTTGATGTGTTTTCTTCTTTTCATCACCATTTGATGTGTTTTCTTTCATCATTGATTTTCTTTTCATCACCATTTGATGTATTT
>LT990243.1:2867134-2897168 GCA_900257145.2 Plasmodium billcollinsi
AAAAATCATGAAATGTTATATAATAAAGAACAGGAATACGTAAAGAAATAAAATATTATCAAATAGATAATCTATAAAAAAAAATATATATAAATATACATAAATACATTATATATATAATAAATTTATAGAAACAATATCATTTATGTATCATAAATTTATAAAGGATATAAAATATAAGTATAAATATGTATATATATATATATATAACAATTAACATAATATATATTTTTTTATATTATTATGTATCCAGTATTTCCATATAAAAATAAAAAATGAAATGTATTAACATAATTATATTTGGTATCACGATAACTATAATGTTATTTTTTTTTTTTTTTTTTACTGTTTTCCCCAACCAAATATAATATATATATTATGGGGATATATATATATATTTTTTTTTTAATTTTTTTGTTTAATTTTAATGTTTTTGTTTATTTTTAATTTTTATGCTTTTTTTAATATTTTTATATTTTAATTTTCTCAATTATTTTTTCTACATAAATATAAAAATGAATAACATAACAAGCTTATGAAGTTTTGTGTAATAAAAATAAAGAAAAATATATTAATTATATATAAATATAAATTTTTTTAAATATAAAAAAATAATATAAATAAACAAATTTATTAATAATTATAATTTAATTTTTTAATAAAAAAAATAATAAATATATATATTTAATACGAATAATACACAAAGTGATACTCTTTTGTTATGGAAATGCAAATTAAAAGACGTACAGAAAAGTATCATACTCATATAAAAAAAAGTAAATTTACTATATTTATAGTCACATGTGTACTTTTTTTTAATTATTTTTTTTTTTTTTTTAAGTAGAATAAATATATTTTAATGAAGAGACACTTTTTATTGTACAAGAGGAAGTTACCTTTTTATATTTAATATGGAGAAAAAAAAAAAAAAATAAAAATAAAGAAAGATATTTTATAAATTATAATAAACAAAATTATAGATATATTTATATTTATACATGATGTCGTATATTCTTGTTTTGTTTTGTTATTATTTTATTTTTTTTTTTTTTAATTTCATATGAAATATAAATAAAAAAAGAATAAATAATGAAAACAAGGATAAACATTTACATCTTACGAATAAGTACAAATTAAAAGGTTTACAAGAAAAAATAAAATGTATTAATTTTTTCATCGATTCTTTTCATTTTTTATAATATTTTGGGAAGAAATATATGGATATATATAATTTTATATATATTTATTTTTTATTATATTATACGAAATAATTAAATATATATATGTGTAATATATATTAAGTATATTGATCTGATATATGCACCTCAAAAAAAAAAAAAAAAAAAATATATATTTATATATATATTAATATAAATGAGAACAAAAGCCAAACGAATAAATTTTATAAATATTATAATATTCTATTATTTTTATTTTTTAATTTTTATATACAGCTTATCATTATTTTGTATATATATATATATATATATATATAAAGAAAAATTATATATATATATATATATATATATATACCCTTAAATATGTAGTATATTTTCCTTTTACTAACACATTGCGAAAAGTTAAGTAAGTATAAAAATTAGCCTAATATATTTTAAGCTATATATATATATATTTATATATTTGTATATTTTTTGTGGTATGTTAAATGGAAAATATTGAAAAAATGAAACCTTACTTTCCTGCATCCTTGAATGGTAAGTTATACATAAAATAAGAATTATATAAGTTATAAATTTGCTTATTTTTCATATACATTTATTCTTTGATTTGTTTATTTTATTATATTTTTCATAGGATGCGAATCTGTATCGGATGAATTTTTTAAATGTTTAAATAGAAATTTAATACCTTTTGGTGATGATAAATTAATAAAAAATTTACAACAGGATTGTCAGTATTTTAAGAAGGTAATAAAAAAAATTATATTGAACGATTATATAATTCTTTAAAAGTAAAACAAGTAATGCATAAACAACTTAAATGGTTTTTAATATATATATATATATATATGTTTATTTATTTATAATTATTTTTTTTTTTAAGAACTATGAAAAATGCACAGATGAAAAGCTAAAGAAACTTAAAAGCCCATTGATGTTTCTCACAGAATACAAAGAGAAAAATAAATAAACCAAAGAGATGCAGAAAAAAGTATTCTTTTTTATATTATAAAAATATATAAGATTTAAGGGTACGTATTTTTATTTAATCAAAAATAGGAATCCATATTATTTTAATCCATTTATTGGAAATACGTATATATAAATATTAAATATATGTTTTTCCATTTTTTTTGTATATATATATATATATATATATATATATATATATATATATATATCTTTTATTATATCATAACGTATAAACATTGTATAAATGGAAAATAAAGGTACGATTATAATTATTTTATATACCTTTATTATGATCTTAATATATATATATATATATTATTAAATTATTCCTCCCTATCTTAAATTTTTTTATACACAAATATTATATATAATGAAATTTGAATTTTTTATTTAAAATATGATATTAATTAAAATGGATAAATTTTTTTAATAAAATTTCATTATATAAATGGATATTTATTTTTTTATCGTATTTATTTATTTTTATTTTAATAGTAAAAGAATTATTTTGTGCATATTTATTGATTAATAATATAACAGTAATAAAATATAAATATTTTTAGTTTCTTTATACATACCTTTATATATTTTAAAAGATGTATATTCGTAAATAAAATACACATATGTATATATATATATATATATATATACATATTTCTTATTCTTGTTATGTTTATTTATTCAATTAAAAGTTTTTTTTTTATTAAAATATTTATGTTCTACCACTGCGAAACCCACATTTAAAAAAAAAAAAAACCAAAAATTGGAAAAGGATAAAGGTCAATATGGTAAGTATAAAATTTTGGAGATAAAAAAACTGAGAGTTTTTTTTCTTTTATTTAAATATATACTTATAAGTTATAGATTTATCATTATTAGTATCTTTTTATAATTTTTGTTATAATAATAAATATTATTTATGTTATCTTTTTATTATATTTAAGAACATGTTTACGGCTCGTAAAGATTTTAATGATTACAAAATATGTATGCAGTCACATTTGAATAAAGATATAGCTAAGGAAAAATGTGAGCTTAAATTGTACAAGGCCATAAATTCAACATCCCACATGTGAGTTGGAGAAGTTAAAAATATTATGGCATCTATATATATATATATAAATAAATAAATAAATAAATAAATAAATAAATAAATAAATATATATATATATATATATATATATATATATGTAGTACATATATTTTTTTTATATTTATAGAATATCAAGGGAATGTCTTCCTTATACAGAAGACCTACAAAAATGTTTTAAACATTCATTTCGTTTAAGTTTTTGTGATAAAGAAATTATGGACAAGTTGAAGACTTGTCAATCTGACGTATACAATTTAATAACTTCATAAGGAAATAAAGATAAATCTATAAATATCATTATTTTATGTTTATCATATTTTATAATATATTTTATATTATTAAATTTTTTTTTTTTTTTTTTTTTATGTATATTTCTTGAATATAAAATTAGGAAATTGCACACACAAAAAAACAAATTATATATCTATAATATAGGTATAATTTTTTATTTTTTGAACTATGTAAAGAATATTTAATTTGTTTTAAATATGTATAAAACTTTTATTCATATTAATCCACATAAATATTTTATAAAATCCGTATTTCAATAACACCTTGCTATTGGTTGAAATTACTTGGAAATGTATATTTTTTAAAACTCTAATAAAATAAAAAAAATTGTTTGTCATATGATGTTTATTGGAAATATGTTAATATATATATATATATATATATTATAAGAAACGTTCATTTTTAATATTGCTCCTTCAATCTTATATGTATATAATATAAACTTGTCAGTAAATAGGCGTTTATATGTATTGATATGTCTATATTATCTTCTATATAGAAAAGTGTGCATATAAATATTATATGAACATATTTTGTGTGCATATATAAAATTAATATACACATTCGTAGAAATCTAAAAATAAGAAATGTTGGACCATTTACACTGTAAAGCGAAAGTAAAAATAAACAAAAAAACAAATAAGCAAATAAACGGAAATTTAAAAATATATAATAAATAAAAGAAAGTATTCAAATACGCATTTTATTTTATTTATTTATTTTGTTTTATTTATTTATTTATTTTTTTTTTTTTTTTGGAGAGGAAGCCTTTATTTTACGATTATATATTATTACAATTTAAATATAAATATATAAAAAATATATAATATTTCATGTGGACACATTTTATGATTGTATTAACAAGTTATTTAATTCGTTTTTTTCCATAAACTTATATATACATATATATGTTCCTAATAGGATGTATTTTTCATTACATTTTTCCTTAGGAAAAAATAGCAAAAAAAAAAAAAAAAACCTGGATTAGATGCATGAATGTAAATGAAAATATAATATATATATTTAATTTTTTTTTTTTTTTTTTTTTTTTTTTTTTTTTTTGATATGAATATATACAATATATTATATATATAATTACAAATATACCTTTCATTTTTTTAATTAACGTGTAGAAAGTTATTATTATGCTATAAGAAAAAAAAAAATAAATAATATACCAAGTACTTTTTCATCTTTTAATATATATATATATATATATATATATTTTATTTTTTTTATAGTATTAAGACTTAAGTAAAAAAAAAACTAAATTTACACATCCGTAGAAGTTTTAAAATAAAAACGTTTATATTTATATACATAAAAATTTAATTTTATATATATATATATATATATATATATATATATAATACAGTACAATATAAAATTTACTTGAAAAATATTTTATATTACATTTTTATTTTAAATATATTTCACGCTTAATTTTTTTTTTTTTCTTCTTTTTTTGCCTCTTTTTACTTAAGTAAAAAGGTTTTTGAAGGTCAACGGAACAAAAATTAAAGTTTTATAAGATATTTCCAATTTCCGTATAATTAGTAGTATAAATTTTTTATAATATATATATATATATATTTATATATATATAATATAATATATTTTATTATATAAATATTTTTTTTTCATTTTATATTTATATTAATATTTATATAAACTATTTATACATATGCATATAAATAAATATATTATATATATAATATTTTTGTATATATGTATAAACTTTTTTATGGTGTAAAACTAAAGATTCTTTGAATTGTACAAATATATTTACTCACACTATTTTACTTTCTGTTATTTTATTTTATATTAATTTTTATTTATAATTATTATTTTTTTCGTGTTTTATTATACTTAATTTTTTTTTTTTTTCTTTTTTTTTTTATTCATTTCATTTTCCTTCATTTCCCATCCTTTCCATATTTATATAATTTTTTTTTTCTTTTTTTTTTTTTTGGTTATATATTAATTTTATTTTTTCTGGTTTTATTATTATTTTACAAAAAATTATAAATATTATATATATATATATATATATAATAATATATGTTTTTTTATTTTTCCTTTTTATTATATTTTTTTTAATATAATTTTTTTTTCTAATTTTCTGTACTTATATATATATATATATATATATATATATATATATTAATAATTGTATATATTATTATTATACATATTTATTCATTTTGCATATGAGAAGTATGTACAATGTTTTCTATAAGAAAACCATATTATATAAAAATAATTCATGATTTTCTTTTTATTTCTTATATAAAAAAATTAGGATTAAAAAAACATGTACGTATTTAAATATATTTGTCTATCAAAATTAAAAGCATGAACATTTAATTTTTTATGTAATTTATGATATGAGTTTTTGGATTTATTATTTTTATTATATTAAAAAAAAAAAAAAAAACTCATATTTTACATGTAATAATATATATATATATATATATATATATATATATATATATATGCATTTATTTATATTTTGTATGTGCTTTTTTTTTTATTTTTATTATTTAATTATGTTTTTATGATTTTTTAATATCTAGGTAAATTATAATATATATGTATTTATTTATATATAGATAGATATATGTAATGTCTTATTTAAAGTAATAGAATGAATAAATATTTTTATGATTTATATGATTAAAACTTTTTTTTTTTTTTTTTTTTTTTATAATAAATACATATAAATAAATAAATAAATATATATATATATATATATATATATATATATTATTTCATACATATATTATATTTATTTCACAAAGATTTTAAGTAGAGATATTTTAAGTTATATATCATTTTCGATTTTATATATGTCCCATAAAATCCCACATCCTTTAGATATACATAGTATATATTTATTTATATTATATTGAATAATATAATTATTATGTATATGTTTTATTATTATATATTCCTGGATATGAATTATATATAGATAAAAAGATGTAGAAGGAATTTTTTTAAAATGAAAAAAATATATAGGCAAACGAAAACAGACGAAATATTTCAATCGCAGAAAAACAAATATCATCATTTAATAAACAAAAATCATATATATAATAATATATATTTAAATTTGGACGTATATGAAAAATGGAGGAATCTTACAATTGACGTATGAAATAAAAATGAAAATAAAAATTTTATATATAATTGTATTTCAATATATATGTATATTAGTTCACACATATATATTTTATATGTATATTTCTGTTATTTTTTTTTTTTACAGAAAGATGAAAATAAACACTGGAATGAGAAATCGTTAAATATGGTATTAAGTGCAGATGCAAATTTAATGGATAAGGAAGTAAAGAATTTGCTAAGAAGGTGAGAAATAATATATATATATATATATATATATATATATTTATATATTTATTAATTTATAATTAAATTATTTATATTTTCTTCTCTTCTCATTATTTTCCTTTTTAAAGTTTCACATTTTATTTATTGTGCTTTTGTTTTTCCTTTCAGAGGTATATCTGATTCCTTAAAACATCTAATATGGTTACGATCAAACGACGTAAATTATTTTGTCATTAATTTTCCGCATTTTTATGAAACAACCATATATAATACATTCGGTGAAAAGGTACCTACTAATTTATCTAATGATTGTCCAACATTTTGTGGTGGAATTTTAGGGTTACAAGAGGACATAATGTGTGTTCAAACAAAAATTGAAGAACTAGAAATTGAGAATAATGATAATTGTGGGCATTTCAATATTAATGATTCTACTAGTAATATATTGCAGTTACTATTTAATCATCCAAATGATAATGAGAAAAATAGTGACAAATATTTATTACCTGAACATAACTTTTGGTTAGAACCCAAAACATTAAGTACTCCAAATTTTGCTTTTACTAATAAAAAGAAAAAGAAGAAATTTTTATATATAGAGAATGTAAAAAATAAATTTTTGAAAAGTAAAAAGATTGATCAATATTTAAGAGTTG
This sequence comes from Plasmodium billcollinsi, assembly GCA_900257145.2. Lineage (NCBI taxonomy): Eukaryota > Apicomplexa > Aconoidasida > Haemosporida > Plasmodiidae > Plasmodium > Plasmodium billcollinsi. Next base: position 2,874,679 of record LT990243.1, read on the forward strand.
CGTCAGATTCAGTTTTGCCTTATTCCAATAATTTTATATTGAAAAATATATCCAATAAAATTTCTAAATATAAATCTAATAAAAATATGGATAAGAAAGGATTTTTTGGTAATATACATACTAATATAAACATTTTTAATAATAACAATAGTAATATGGAGAATTATGATGACAAAAAAAAAGAAGAAAACAATTCAACGAATAATAACAAAGTAAATAAAGAAAATACAATAAAATTGTCTAATTGTAGTGAAAGTGAAAAAAATATTCTTATCAAAGATGATATTATTATATTTCACAACACAAATGAAGATAATGTGAATGATAATGAAGAGGAAGATGATGGTGAGGAGGATGCAAATATTAATGGAAATAATAATGATGAAAATGATGAGGATACTAAAATGAACATTTATTATCATAATAATCCTGAACACAATATACAAATATCAAACACAAATAATAAAAATAATATTCATAATAGTAGTATATATAATAATAACTTTGAAAGAGATAATTGTGTTTTTACGAATAATTATGATATTCCTGATTCTAATAAATACTTACACATCCAATATTATATGAATGAACAATATATTATAAGTAAAAAACAAGCTGAGAAGATGAATAAAGCAAAATTATATTTAAGATCAAGAAGAAAAAAAAAAATGCACAAACCAAGAGATAATTTAAGAACAAAAAGTTGTCAGGAATCGAACACTAGTATAGGAGCACACGGTTCAGATAGCTCCTTATCAAATTATTCTAATGAAAAAACATTAAATGATGATATGGAATCATTTACATTAAATAAAGGTTCTAGTTATAATCGTACAAAAAGTTTTTTCAAAAAAGCATTTGGTACTAAATATACACAGCCTAAAAGAAATGAGCGTAAATTATCAGATCATATTTCTTTATTACTTAAAAAGACATTAAATGTTGAAAATTATGAAAATGATGATATATTACCACATAAACATTTGGGAGATTCATTGGATGAAAGATATAAGAACACTAAAAGAAAGTTTGCTCAAGAAAATGACGAAACACATGGAGAAGATAACGATGAATTAACAGATGAAGAAGAAGATGAATTAGGAAATGAGCAAGGAGAAAATAATAGACAAAGAAAAAAAAAGAATAAGAATAAAAAGAATACTATATATAAAGAATTAAATGAAAATGAAATAAAAGGAAATAATAGGAATATAATACAAAATATGCAATATGGCTATCATAAATATAATATTGAATATAATGGAAAAATGTACGATGGAGAATATGAGAAAGATGATAATAATATTGTAAAGCTTAGTGAATATAATTCAAAAGAGATAGAAAAGAATGAGGGTGGTTCTGTTGATTATAATGAAAAAGAAATGCATAATTTAAAAGGTGAAGAAAAACCAAATAAGAAATCTATTTTGAGTATTCTAAAACATATTTTTTATAAAAAAAAAAAAGAAAATGATGAAGATTCATTAGATAAAGATATAATGAATAAAAAATATATGAATGCATTAGAAAGAAAAGAAGAACATAAAACAAATAATTTTACATGTAATATGAAAAATAATTATATGAACGATAACACGAATAGTAAGTCATGGACAAAACAGGATATATATATAGATAAAAAGAATGATTATAAAAAATATAATATGTATATAAATAATAAACAAAAGATAAAAAGAGAAAATGAAATTGATGTATTTGGTGACACATTAGATGATTGTAAATGTGATTTAAATGAGGAAGAGAAAGATAGTAATGAAAAAAATTATGATACAAACAAAAGTTCCACAAATGATATAAAAACAGATAATAATAATAATAATAATAATAATAATAATAATAATAGTAATAATAATAATAGTAATAATAGTAATAATAATAATAATAGTAATAATAATAATAATAGTAATAATAGTAATAATAATTATCATAATAATAGCAATAATAATAATAGTAATAATAATAGGGGTAATGCATATAGTATTGTTATTAATAATGAAAATAATAATAATATGGATTATTATGATATAGTTAATGGTATATATAATAAGAGCAAAAAGAAACATGATAATTATCATAAAAGTAATGACGCGTATCATAATAATTATAAATATGATGATGATTATAATAATAATAATAATGGTCTTTTTTCCAAAATGGGAAAAATTAATCGTGTCTTATCCTTTGATTCAATAAAGAAGAAAAATTTTTTTGGGGAAGGTAAAAAAGGTATTAATAATAATAGTGGCCAAATTTTAAAATATAAAAAAAATAATAATGATGAATATAGTGTTGATAATTATTATCATACTTTAGAAAGATTAAGACATTATTCTTGTAATGTACAAAGAAATAGAGAAAATGAAGATGAAGTAATACAAAGAAATGCAAGTGACAATATATATAAGAAAAGTTATTTATATATTGAGAACAATAATGATGATTATGGGAACCAAATGAAGAATGGAGAATCCGATAATGAACAAAAGGAAAAAAATATGGATAAAGAAAATAATGATGATGAGAAAGATAATTTCATAGATACTCATGATTCTTATATTAGTGATTATGAAAATGGTTTGGAAAATTTTAAGTTACCTTCAAGTCATGAATTAAATGATGATATAAAGAGAAAAGGAGAAAAGAAAAAAAAGAAAAAAATTAATTTTCAAGATGATTATGAAGAAAAAGAAGAAGAAAATGATTTGTCAAATAATAAAAAATCAGATAAGATTTATTATTATTATAAAGATGACAAACGTAGAGAGGATAATAATAATAATAAAGGAAATATTGTTGATGATATATTGAAAGAATCTTCTGGTGGAGAAGATGTAAAAAATGATATGAATGAAAAAAATGTAATTTGTAAAGGAAAGAGAGAAAATTTTGTTAATAAAGACATGGAAAGAAAAAATGATATGAATAATTTAAACGAAAAAGAAACAAATAATAATATGAAAAAATGTGGTTTACCATTAAATAATAAAGAAAATAAACATTTAGAACAAGAATTATATAACAAATTTTATGAAAATAAAAATCCAAATAACGCATATCCAAATGTATATAACTTAGACGATGCTACCGAATTAACAGCATTATTAAATGATGATGGGAAACATGAAATAAGGAAATTATTGTGGGCTATTAATAATAATTTTGGAAATGATGTAGAATTTGCTCCAATAATACCTAATTTATGTATAGTGTTGTTAATATATTTTAAAGCATCTGTTGTTTATTGTATTATACATTGTTTAATAAAGAAAGGTATCGATAGTGTGCGAAATAAGCAGTTACCTTTTTTTATATATAAAAGAAAGGATTTTGTAAAATATGTCAAGTACATATTAAATGCTTTTATTCAATTTTTGCCTAAATGTTATCATTATTTAAGAAAATTAAATTTTGATTTAGCTGCATGGACAGCAAGATGTATACAAGATGGATTTTCAAGAATGTTACCTTTTGATTTTGTTTTAAGAATATATGGAATATATTTATTTGAAGGTCAAAAAACCTTATGTTTATATTGTTTAGCTTTATTAAAATTTCTAGAAAATGATATATTAAAATGTACTAATATTGAAGAAGTAGAAAATATTTTATATCATATATGTATGCATCCATATTTAGATATAAATGAACTAACACAAATAGCTTATAGATTTAAATTAAAAAGTAAAGAAAAACATTTGAAATTCTCAACAAAATGTCCATCTCCTTATTTAATGAATGTTAAATTGAAAACATTTTATAGACCACGATTAAATGATAACTCAACCCTAATTAATTCATTTCACTGGGAAAATATATGGGAAAAAATTCCTAGTAATATTAGATCACTTGATCCATTTTTAACATATGCTTCCAAAAAAGATGGATATAATTTGCAAATATTATTAGAAAAAACAGAAAGAAATAAAAAAAAACCTATGATACTTATATTGAAAACATTTGATTGTGATTTAATTGGCTTCTTTTGTCCATTTTCTTTAAATAGAGATTATAACTTTGTTAGTACTTCAGATAAAAGTTCAGCTTTTGTTTTTACATTTAATTCAAACTTTAACTTTTATAAATGGTCAGGCAAAAATAATACTTCAGTATTAATTAAAGATGGTATCTATATAGGGGGTAATGATATTGCTATCTATATCGATAAAGATATTAAAGTTGGAAAAACAAATCCATCTGACTCTTTCTTATCACCTCCTCTAATAACAGGTGGTAATGATTTTAATATAATGGACATTGAAATATGGAATTTGAAATAGACAACAAACAAAAAAAAAAAAAAAATAAAATAAAAATAAAAATAAATAAAAAAATAAAAAAAAAAAAAAAGTGAAAAAAAAAAAAATTATACTAACCGAAAATAAAAAAAAAAAAAAAAAAAAAATAATAAAATTATAATTAAAAGTGAAAAATTAAAAAATTAAAATATTCAAAAATTGAAAAATTAAAAAAGAAAAAAAATAAGAAAATTAATAAAAAAATTAAAATTATATATGTATATATTATATATATATATATATATATATATATATATATATATATATATATATGTATATATATAAAAAAAAAAAAAACTCGTGCCAATTAAAATTAAATGAGGGAATATAATAAAAAAATTGGTAAAATTAATTAGAATGTTTATGTGATAAAATGTTTTAAAATGATGAATTAACAAATAATGAACAAGACCAAAAAAAAGAGGGGAAAACATGATGCAGTAGTATAACCAAGAAAAGTTGTAATTTTTTTTTTATTTTTTTCCATACATATTAATATATATATATATATTCATATATAGATATATTTTATTTAATAATGTAATTTTACTCCATTTTACCACCACTAATAATATGCTTATTTTTCGTCTTTCATTTTTTGTAGTAATTTATCTATCAATTAATATATAAATTTTATTATTATTAGTTTTATATATAAGAATTTTATATATATTCTTATATTATACCTATTTCTGCTAAATTATTCCTTTATATTTTTCACTAAATATTTCTATTAATTCTCTGGTATATCCTTATTTATTTTCCCCACTTTTTTGTTTAATGTTTATTATTTTGATTATATCATTTTATCATTTTAGCATATATGTTTTTTTATTTTTATTTTATTATTATTTTTATCATTTCTTTATCTTATCATTTTTATTATATATATATATATATATATATATACATTTTACCAGTTTTTTATTTTATTATATATATATATATATATATTTAACTAATTTTTTTTTTTTTTTTTTTTTCATAAATAAAAACTATTTAAAAATACTTAATTAGCTTTAAGAATAAAATTGTTTTATTCGTTAACTCTTATTTTTATATTTTCTAAAAAAGAAAAAAAAAAATGTATTAATTTATTTAATTTTTTTTTAAGACATATATATGTATTGTGTCTATTATGATAAGTATGTATGAAAACATATTTTGAAGAAAAAAAAAAGAAGAAAATACATTTTAAGATAATGTTACTAATACCTTTGTTTTTATATATTTTAGGCTCGTATATGAGCATTTATATTTAAATAGGTTAAGGATATAAATGAAAAATTAAAATGTAACCTACAAAAATTTAATAATGAAAAATAAAAAATCTGGGTAAAATAGTATATTAACGTGTAAAATATGTACATATAATAAATACATACATATAGGTGCAATATATATATATATATATATATATATATATATATATTATAATGGAATCTTCTTAAAAAAATAATTATAAGTGTAGATTTTTCCCCTATATTACTTTTAATAAAAAATAACATATATGTAATGTAATTTCTTAGAAAATTAAATGGTAATAAAATTAAAAAAGAAATAAGAAAATTTGTATATAATGTGTTAATTTATATATATATATATATATATATACATTTTTTTTTTATTTTAATAATTTAGGAGAGTTTATGTACTAGCCAAATTTCTATATTTTGCAATCTTCGAAGGAATGTGTTTTCAAATTTTAATAGAAATGATTTAATTGATCAAAATATTGTTTATTTAAATATATTTAATAATGAGACATTTTATAATAAAACACATGAAGAAAATGATAAAGTGAAAGTTTATGAAAAAGAAATACAAAATTTTTATAAATATGATAAATTACGATATGTGGATGAACATAATAATATATGTTGTAATTTAATTAAGGACATTTTTTTATATGGTGTTAATTTAAATGTAGATATTTTTATATTAAACAATTCAAATATTATATTTTTTCTTCAAAATGTAATAAATATATATAACCCATTAATTAAAAGTTTAAGGGTTATATATACAAAAAGGGATTACATCATAACATGTTCTACTCTTTATAAGGACACATTGATAATAGTTTTATATAGCTCACTAAATTACTCATGTAATAAATATATATAAGTATATATCTTATATGTTAATATTTCTTATATATATATAAAATTAAATTTTATTTTAATATGTAGAATGGTATATTGCAATGATGATTATTTATTATATATATAAATTTTTTTTTTTCTAAACATATTCAATAGTTTTATATTCTCCTATACATAACATATTCTTTATATATATATATATATATTAATTTATATGTTATATATTTTGGACATATAATTATGTTATCTTTGTTCTTTTCAAAAATCTAAAGGCATACAAATATATGATCTAGATAAGGGAATTCTTAAAGAAGAGATTTCTTTGAGTGATTATGATTACTATGAAAAGATTTATATTCAAAAGGAAAATAATTATTTCCTTTTAATAACGAATAAAAATATATTAAAAGTACTTGATTCAGAGAAAAAGTTTTTTATTTTTAATGTATACTTATATCTTGAATATAACAACATTTTACAGTAATAAATGAAGAAACATATATATATATATATATATATATATATATATGTATGTATATATATGTATAATATATGAAAAATATCAAAATACTATCTCCGTAGACATATTCTTTATGCATCTTTATATATATATATGTATATGTTTTATTATTTTCTATTTAGGTATTATGATTTTTTTCTAATACTAAGGAAAAAGAAACTGTACCTCTGGAATTTGGAACGAACATACACAGGTAAATCAATAAATTACATAATATATATCATAAAATAATTACTAAAATGTTTATATATATTTATTTTAATTGTAGGATTAAAATTAAAGGAAAATATATTGGAGGTTGATAAAAATATGCATGTGAATTGTTTTTGTACACATGGAAAAAATATATTCATTGTAACGTCCAAGGGGAATTTATACCTATGGAAGGTTATAAAAATATATATATATATATATATATATATATATTTATTTATTTATTTATATATTTATACATAAGTGTTAATTTCTTCATTTTTTATTTACAGGATTTAGTTGAGAAAATTGAAATAAAAAGATATAATGTGGAAGAGCCTTTTGATAAAAATATTCATTATATACACTACTATGATAATTATATAACTACCAAGGGAAATGAATCACTAAAATTGTGTGTATAAATATACATGAATTTGCAAGAATTTGTATGTTAAACTTTATTTTATATTTACATATTTTTATTTATTTATGTATCTAATTATTATTATTATTTTATTTTTATTTTATTTTATTTTTTTTTCATTTTTTAAAGGTGGTTGTGTAAATTTTCACTGGATAGCATTTCGGGATGTAGTTCTGTATACATTCAGTTTGAACAAGAAACAAAAATTTGCTTAAATATTAATAAAATAATTGCTCATGATAATTTTTACCTGATTTTAGATAAAAAGAATTGTACTATTTATTCATGTAAGAAAAATAATTATGAAGATATAGGTATATTTTACAATGATCATAACAGTAAGATTAAAAATATATTTTGCTCGGATAAGAATATATTTAGTTTCGGTGCTAATGGGAAATTATTTGATTATATAAAGAAAGATAAACAGATTGAACGAAATTTTTGTTTACATAAATTTAAGTATTCTATAACTTGTGTAAAATATTTATACAGTGAAGATAGTTATTTTTATTTTTGTGTTGGATTTAATAATGGTGTCATAAAAATAATAAAGTTGAAGCATTTATATTTAGATATTATTTATTGTTTAAAAACAAGTAATAATGAAATTATTAAAATAGAAAAAAGCCAAAATTCTCAATTTATAAGTATATTAGCTGATGAGGAACCATATGTTTTTTTCCTATATAAATCTTCTAAAATATTTATGCCATTAGGATATTTAAAAATCAATGAAGCTCATTTAAAAGAATGTTTCTATTTCTCTTATTTTAATTCTTTTTATATACTGGGTGATAATAATTATTTTTTTAAAATTCATGTAAAAAAATTAGAAAAGCAAATTAAAGAAGAAGAAATGAGTAAAGAAATTGGACATTCAGAAGGAAATGAAAATGAAAATATTAATATGACAGAAAAAAGAAAAGATAATAAAAACATTTATATAAACGATTATATAAATGTTGATAATGTTGATGTAAAAAAGGATTCACTTAATAAAAATGAGGAACAAAATAATAACGATTATGATTTATCTATAAAATATGAAATAATTAAAATTACATTTAATGCAGATGAAAGGAATAAAAGATTAATCAAAAGATACAAAAATGAACATAATGAATTAAACATATATAATAAAGATTCAAATAAAATTAATAACGAAGATGACAATGAAAATAAATATGAACATAAAGATAAAAAAGCAACGAACATAGAACAGGATGACAAGGAAGAATTTATTGAAGAATTCGAAGGTTTAGAAAATGAAAGTGATAATGAATACAAAGAAAGTAACTCTTCGAGTAATTTATCAGATAATACATATAACAAAATGAATTTCTATAGAGAAAAAATAAATTTAACACAAAACATTCAAGATTTACATTCTGATAATAATAATAATAATAATAATAATAATAAGGATATATTTATACTAAAAAATAAAAATAAAAATTTGAAAAGATTCATTGAAATACTTTTCGATAATAAAACGATCAAAAATAAAAAATATCAAAATAATGATGAATTACCTAAAAACATGTTAAGTTTATATTTAGAACGTGATAATAGGAAAATAATATATAAAGAGGAATGTAATACAAAAAATAACAACATAAATATTGATCATAATAATAATAATAATAATAATAATAACAATGGAGAGAATATCAATTATACAAGATTAAAACATGATACCATAAATATATGTTGTGTAACAAAATCAAAAAAGAATCGCGGATTTTTCATTGCTACACAAGGTGTTAAAAATAATTATATCTTTTTTTTAAATTTAGATAAAAAAGACATAATAAAATCTAAATATACCGATTCTAAGGAAGATACTCATATTGATATTATCATGCCAAGAGTCATATACAAAATTGATAATCAAAATTTTCTACATAAAAGGACATATATCTATAAAATGATAATTAACGAAATAAAGGATTTATTATTTTGTTTAACTAATAATAATGAAATATATATTTTTTCTATTAAATTTTTTTTCTTGTATTATTATATAAAAATACCTGTTTATGAAAAGGTAAGGAATATATTTATAAATAACAAAAATGTTACTACTACTACTAACAATAATAATAATAATATAAATAATAATAATAATCAATATATATTTGTATGCTTAAATAATAATAAATACATAAAATTGAATTTTAATTATTCCTTCTTTTATCTATTGAATGTTATCAAAAGATATCATATCAATATCAAAAAATTCATGCATTCTTTTATGATTCCTACTAAAATGCTCTTGTCGTACGAATCAATACACAAATATTTTATTGAAGAAATACATGATTATATTATAGAAGAGTTTATAAATAAGAGAAAAAAGAAAACTAATATTATCCCTTTTAAATATGAAGATATCATAGATGACTTAAATTTCATAATAGAATTGTTACAAATACATGGTGAAGAAGAAAAAGAAAACAATCAAAAAAAAGATGAAAAACACGCACAAGGAAAAAATGAAAAGAACAAAAATGATATTACAGATATTTGGGATTTTATACAACAAAATAAAAAAGAACAAAAAGAGGAAATAGAAGAACAAAAGAAAAAAATTGATTTAATCCTAAATTATGATCAAAAAAATATAAGTACGTTTTTTAATATAAATAGTAATAATGTGAAAGATGTAGATATTCAATATAGTTTAAGAGATACAAAAGAGTATCAAAGGAATGAAGAAAAATTTAGAAAAGCATTATTATATAAACAAAATATTCATATGAAAATAAATAAACTGAAAAAAAAATATATAAAATTAAATAAGAAGAAAAAGTTTCTAATAGATATGGATTACTCTTATTATATATATGAAATGTTACAACAAAATATACAAGAAATTAAAAATGTATTTATGTATCATCAGCAAGAATATGATAATAGAATAAAATATTTATCCAATAAATTTATTAGATTAAGATATATAAAAAATCCTATATATGCCTTTAATGATAAAAGTCATTTTTATGCTAAATCCCTAAAAATGTATTTGAAAAATTATACATTTAAAAATAAGAATAGAAAAATCAGGACAAAGGAAAAAAAAATAAAGGAACCAAAGCAAACATTACAATTAACAACAGAAATTAAGGAATGCTTACAAAATTTTAATGAACTAAGAGAAAAAAATAAAAATCTAAAAATAATAAATAATGAAGAAAAAATTGAAGAAATTTGCATTAAAAAAAAAATTATAAAAATGTATGAAGAAATGTTGTTAAAACTGGACAAAATGAGTGAAGAGAAGAAGGAGATGGGAGAACCAATGAAAATCAAGTACATCAGGTTATATAGTGGAATATTATATATATAAATAAATAAATATATATATATATATATATATATATATATATATATATATATATATTTATATATTATTTTTTTTTTTATGTTTGATTGTTTATTTACATAACTATTTTAATATTCGTGTTTTCTATTATAGAAAAATTATTAGGCATTATGAAGAAAATAAGAAGAAACTATTAGTTCAAATAAATTATATTAAGGAAACATTTAACCAGTATTATATGGCATTAAAATCTCGAATATCAATAGTAATAAGAAGAAATAATACACCAATATATTATATATATATATATATATATATATATATATATATATATAGTATATATTCATTCAATCTGTTTTTTTATAAAATAGAAATTAACCCATGTTATAGAAGAAATAGAATTTCTAAAAGATACATTGAAAAGAGAAATGATAAAACATATGGAAAACAAATATATTAATGACCAAGGAAATGATACAGATATTAAGATGATTGATGAGGTGCATATAAAGAATAAAGTAAATGTAAATGATTGTAATGAAAACGAAAGGATACAATATCAATTAGACAATATGAATTATGAACATGATAAAATAAAAAAGTATGAAAGATTTTTAGAAAATGTTAACAATTTTTTCTCATATGCAAATAAAAAAAATGATAAAATATATAGTATCAATTGGGATCCTATATTTTTTGAAAAAAAATACCAACACTATAAAAAAGAGGATGTAGAACGTACAATAGAACATTTTATGAAAAAATGTGATAAGGAGATTTATAATCTACACATTAAAAGAATACAAGCTATACGACTTATTAAATATATATCACTAAAAGTTATATCTATAGATGAAAAAAACAATATATTGATAGAGCTAAGGAAAAAAGAGTTAAAATTAAGAAAACAAAAAAGGGACTATATCAAAGAAATGAAGAATATTGAAAACCAAATAAATGTGTATGCTGATGAAATGGATACTTTACTACAAGAACTGGAAATACAAAATGTAATGTATAATATATATATATATATATATATATATTATACGTATTTGTATTTATTTTATCATTATAAAAATATAAAATATTGTATATACAATATATATTTTATTTATTTTTCACTTGTATTAAATATAATCAGTAGTATCATTAGTAGTTACTTCCTTTTTTTTTTTTTTTTTTTTTTACCCTCCAAGTGTTTTATTTTCCTATATTCCATTTAATGTTCTTCCTTTTTCAGCAAAGCCGAGATAAGATTCTCGAAAAGCTAAAAGAACTTATGGGAGATAATACCTTGTGCTATGACAATTTATTAAAATGCTTAAAAAAAACTCAAGATGATTTGTCAGGAGAAAGTGATGAGAGTGAAGATAAGTGTAACGAATTGGAAGCAACAAATTCGATTGTTGATATATATAATAAAGAAGAAATCGAAAGCATAAAAAAAGAAAACGCTTCCATTTTAAGCAATATAAATAATATAAAAAAAAATATGGAACTTAAAAAAAATGAACAAAGGAAATTAAATATAAAGAAGAAAAATATTGAAAAAGAAATTGAAATAATAAATGACGAAATTAATATAATAGAAGATGATAAAAAAAAAAATATATCAGAAGTAAAATTCTATATTACTTTAAAAATATCAAAATTAAGAAATATTGATTATCTTTATGACAAAAAAAAATATCGTCTCAATTTAGCAAGCCAATGTACAGTACTTAGCATTGAACAATATAAAGATATTATGACAAAAATGGATACGATTACCAGAAAAAAAGAAAAATTACATAAGAAATATAAATACTTAAAAAAAGAAAATAATGAATTAGAAAATATTAATAATAAACTACAAAAAACTGTTAATGATAAAAAAAATCAATTGAAAAATAAACTAAAAAAACATGATTTAAATTTTGATTTTAATGACTTGGAAAAAAAATATCAGGAAAAAAAAAAAAAAGGCATTTTACAAGAAATTAAAAATAAAGAAATAGAAAATAACAAAAAGATTAATATTCTCAACAAAGAATTTGATCAAAAAATGACTATATTAAATCAAACCAGAAAAGAAAACACTGATTTATTGGTAAAAATTAATGAATATATACAAATACTTAAAGACCTAAAAAATGAAGAAAATTAAATATATATATATTATATATATATATATATATATATATATATATATATATATATATAATAAATTTTATAATATCTTTTTTCTTTTTTTTAATAAATAAAATATTTATAACTATATATTAAGATATTGTAAAATATGTATAATATTATATTTTGTCCAATTTCCCTAAAAATAAAACAACATCTATAATACAAACATGAATATATTATCAATTATGGACTATAAAAATTTTATTATAAATATTTATATAAATTGATTTAATGTATCAAAAATTATATTATATTATTTCATTTTTTTTTTTTTTTTTTTTTTGAATATTAAATTTTAAACTCAAACTTTCTTATAATCCAAAACATATTTGGTTTATTAATATATTATTTATTTATTACTATTTTTTTTTATTATTTAATTCTATATGTTAAAAATGACATTAAAAAATATTAATGCATAAAATGAGATATTTTAAACATTTTTATATGCAACAAAAAATAAAAAAATATTTAATATGGGAAATATATATATATATATATATAATATATATATATATATATAAAATGAAAATCTTTTTGTTATAAAAAAAAATAAAAAATAAAAAATAAACATAAAAATAAAAATAGAAATAAAGACACTATTCATTATACATATAAATATAAAATCAATAAAGAAATTATATACAACATATATATTTCCTTATATTCAAAAAAAAAAAGAAAAAAAATATATTTTCTTTTGAATAATAAAAAAAAAAATATTAGTATATATAAAATAAATATAAGAGGAAATAGTCAATGGAAATAAAATTATAAATATCCATTAAAGGATAAATAATATATCAAATATGTTTATATCTACTTGATACTTTTTAAAAAGCAAATATATTATAGATAATAAACATTTTTATACAAAATATATAAAAATATATTATTTCTTAAATATATTTTATAATATTTGTAATTAAAATGTTAATTTTACTAAGGATATATTTCTTACTGTATGGTACAGGTATATATTTTTATTTTTATATTTATATTATATTTCATTTTATTAATATTAGATGATATATAAAAGAATTATAAGACTACGACATTAAAACATTAAATAATGTTAATGCAATTATTTCTTATAATACACACACAGAAATATATATATAAATATATAAATATATATATATATATATATGTACATATATATATATTATGTGTTAATTTTTAATTTTTTATATGGTATCTTCCTCCTCGGCATCTTCTAATGATTTATTATCTTCATTTACATTATCACTATTATTTTTGTTATATTTTTCATGATCATTATTTTCATATTCATCCTCTTCTTCATTATCATCATTTTTTTCTTCATTTTTTTCTTCGTTATCATCAGTAGCTTCTTCTTCATCATTTTGTAAATTTTTTTCTTTTTGTTCTTGATTAGAATTGTTTGAGTTATTGCTATCATCATTTTCATCTTCATTATCAGCTGGTGTTCCTTCATTTTCTTCCTCATTAGCTGATTTTCCATTATTATCATTTCTATTTGTTGATTCTTCATCCCTTTCATTAACTCCAACAACTTCATTTTTATCGTTGCCATTAATAGGCTGTGCGTTCTTTCCTTTTCCTTCTTTTTCACTTTGTACATATTCTTTCTCTTGATTCGTTAATTTGTATTCATTTTCATCATTATCCGATTCATTTTTGGATTTATCAAAACTGAAATTGGATTTGTCAAGATATCGTTTTAATTTCAAATCACGTGATTCTCTCCATTTTCTTAATTTTACGTTATCTTGACATATAAGAAGGTAATGTTTAATTAATCCGATAAGTTTCTTTTTAAAAACAAGGAAAGCATAATTATTTTCATGAATGAATTCTTGTTTACTAATAGATGGTTTAAGCCAATAAGGTACATTAACAATAACTGTAAGTGCATATTTATATAGATTTCCTTCATATAATGATGGATTGGGTGGATATTTTGCTAAGGCAAGGTTATATGCAGTATCTATAAAAGGTGCATCTAATCTTTTAATTAATCTGTTTTTATAATATAATAAAATTCCTGTTTCACAAACTCTATTAACTTCAATAGATGGACTATTGTTATCATTTAAAAATCCCATCATAATAAATGACCCATACTCATAATCTGAAGGTGTAAACAAATAATGGAATTCTACCATTTTATGTAATTTTTTTCTTAAGAAATTATATAAAGTATATTTACTTGTATTATTTATATAATATTCATCTTTTATTTTTAAACCATCCATATATACATTAACATAACTTCCTTGTCTTATTTTTTCATTGTCATTATTTTTTGAATCATTACTGTTATCTACATTTTTTTTCTTTTTACTTAAACTCTTTTCATTCTTTACACGAGTTCTTGTTCTTATTTCATGTACTTCTTGTACTTCATTATCTTCCTGTTTTTTCTTTTTTTGTTTGCTTACATTATTATTTTCAATATTCTCTTCACCATTATTATTATTAGTACTATTATTATTATTATTATTATTATTATTATTATTTTCATCGCTATCTTTTGCTACTTTATCAGCTTCTTCATTATTTTCATTTGATCCTTCATTTGGTTTCTCTTCATTTTCATTATCATTTTGGTTTACACTTTGGTTTACACTTTGGTTGACACTTTGGTTTACACTTTGATTTTCATTTTGATTTTCAACTTGGTTTTTATTTTCATTTTCTTCATCTTCATTTTCATCTTCATTTTCATCTTCTTCTTCTTCTTCATCGTCATCATCGTCATCATCGTCATCATCGTCGTCATCGTCGTCATCGTCGTCATCATCATCATCATCGTCATCATCATCCTCTTCTTCACCATCTTCTTCTACTTCTTTATATTTCATACCATTTTTTCTTACACTCTCTTGTGAAATACCATATTCCAGTGCTTCTTCAAATTTAATTTTATGCATCTGTTCTTTTCCAACTTTCTTATTGTCACTTTTCATTACATCTTTGTTAATATTTTCTGCTTCACTCTTATCACGATTAGAAGTACTGCTACTTTCATTTAGTTCATCATCATTATTCCTTCTTTTACTATTTCTCTCTTCATCATTATATTGGTTTAGATTTAGATTTTCTTCACTGTCCTTGTTTGAATTACTATCCTTACTTAAAGATGAAGCTTGTTCAGTTGTATTACTTTCCTCTTGCAAATTCTTTTTTTTTGCATTTAATTTTTTTCCTTTCTTTTTCTTTTTCTTCTTCTTCTTTTTCTCAGAATTATCATCATTGTCATTTTTTCTCATACATGTTGGTATAAGCAATGTGTTTTGTAAAAATATATTTGTATTTCTTCTTAAATATAACCAGTATAAATAAGTAGATAAACAATAATCTATACTATCTTTTGGGTGATCCCACAAGGGGAAAATTTGGCTAGCTTTATATTTATCTTTTGATATCGATGTATGTAAATGCGAATTATATTCAAATAGGTTTAATTTTTTAATTGTACTATTGTAATATTGGTATTGTTCATTTTCTTTAAATATTTGATCTTTGTAATTATTATTATCCACATTCTCATTATTATCATTATCCTTTTCATTTGGATGTTCCTTTTTCATATTTTCTTCTTTTGTAATTGCATTTTTATCACTACCGTCATTTTTCACATGTTGGCTTCCTTCATTCTCTTCATCTTTCTTATCATACACATTAGCACAAGATTCATCATGTTGTATTTTTACCTTCTTTACATTTTCCTCATCAAAATTTCCCTTTCTCTTAATATCAGCTCTATTACTTAATTTGACATCTTCGACACACAACACTTGTTTATTACTATTGTCGTCATTTAACATATTCTTGTTATTCTTGTTGTTATTTTTCTTTTTCTTGTTATATTTAATTTCGTCCACACTTAACGGTGAACTACTCAAATATATATTATTATTTAGAGGAGAAAATATTATAAAATCCATATCATCCCTAAAATCCCAATATAATAATCTTGTTCCACTGTAAGTACCTAATATATTAATTTGTTCTGCTAGTAAACTAGGACTATTAAATGGAGTATAAGACATTAACAATTTTTGATGATGTCTATGTTCCGATTTATTCGCAATATTTCTATTAATCAATTCTTTATTAGGTAATTTCCACATACATAATGGTGTAGCCAATTCTTTAGCCTCACAGTGATTCATTAATTCTAGGGATAGTAGACCTATACCTATAGTATTAAATGTTCTAGACATTATTGCACAACTTGAAGAAATTCTTGCAAAGGACATTTTAAATCCTACTCCATATTTTACGTCAAATATATTATTTACATTTTCATTATAAAATAATTCTTGATCATAATTTTTGGTATAATAATCATCACTAACATAACCATTATTTTGATCATTATTATATGCTTTATGTAATACTACTTTATTTTCATTTTCTCCATTTTTATTATGATCCTCAGTTATGTGATCCTTTTCTTCATTATCTAAATCATTTTCATTATTATTATTTTTATCATCACTATCTGCTGTATTTTTTTGTTTCTTTTTATGTGGTAATGCACTAGAAGAATCATCTAATAATGCATTTTTACTAGATGTATTTCTTTTATTACTATATTCATTTTCATATTGGTAATCATTATAATCATCACTTTTATTATTAATAAAATCATTATTAGGTAATGCATGTTTTTTAATATTAGTGCCACTATTATATAAAACAACACTACTATTATCTTGATATTTATAATTCCCATACATTCTTAGGACTCTGTTCATGGCATTAAAATCTAAACCTTCTCCATCATCTTGAATGGATAACATACCATCATGTTCAGGTGTTAATTCATATTTGATAAAAACATTTTCAGCAGGATTATGAGCGTGAACACAATTGTCCACCAGATTAGCAAAAGCTCCAAAGAGCCATTTTTGTAAGGTACAAAAACTATAGAGTAAACTAATAGAATGTGTATCCCTAAAATAATAAAGTGGCATTTGTGTTGTGCTTATTCTTTCTCTGCTTGTATCATATTCTTGGACTCTCAATGGATTTTCTCCAGTTAATGATAATAACCACGCATCACCAAAAACTGAATTTTTTTTAAATCCTCCTTGTATAAATACACATGGAACTGGATTTCTATTTGCTCTTCCTAATACATTTTTTGATTCGAAAAAACACCCTACATGTCTTTGTCTACCATTATATAAATATTCGTCATTACATAATTTTCCTTTTAATAAATACCATTTCTTTTGTGAAAAAAAATAAACAAAAACTTCATCTGTAGATACAATTTTTTGTTTATTTTCTTTATACACATAAGTTATTCCACTACATAAAATCATTAACCTTTCAATAGTTTTAGGTTCTGCGCCTTTAAAATCTTGATGTCTTTGTGTAATAAAAACACTACTATAATTTGAACGACATCCAATATCTCCTTCGTAATTTTCTCTATACCATTCTCCAACCATTGTAATTTTTTTGTTATTATTATATTTGTCCTTTATATTATCAGCATGTTCCTTATTATTTGAGTGCATATTATTATTGTTTGCATTATGATTTTTTTCAGATGAATTATTACTGGTATTACTATTATTATTATGAGTATGATTTTTATCATTTTGTGCTTTATCCATACCATTATTATATGTTGTTCCATCATTTGAATTAGCATTGATATGTACATTATTATGCACTTTAAAGATCCACATATCATCTAATAATCTTCTTTCTTTATGTGTTTTAGAAATTTCACAATATTCTCCACCGAATAGACATATGGTATTCGTATCGGACCATACTAGGTTCATTCCAAATCTTCCCATGGGTATATCATCACACAAGTAGTTAATACGAATCCATAAATTTGAATCAAATGAAAATATCCACATGTCATTTAAACTCACAATACTATTATTATATAAACATTTGCCACCAAATATAATAACTCCTTCTGTTAAGTTTGGTTTTTCTCCTCTTACATGTTCACATTTGGCTGGATATACTAATGATGAATGTTGATCTCTCGGTAAAGGTATTTTCCCTTTAACAGATCTACGTGTCCATTTACGTGTTTCCATATCTAAAAGATATATATCATTGTAATATATATTTTCATTACTACCACCAAATAAAAATACAGATAAACCATTATGCAAAGAAACTAAATGTGTACTATGTCCCTCTCTTTCTTCAGGACAATTACCACTTAAAGGTAATAATTTATAATTGTAATAAATTAAACTAAATGTTAATGTATGACTAAACGGAATTTTTTTATTTTTACCATTCGAACCACCAAACATATATAATTTGTTACCAAATTTTACTATACTATGTCCATATAAATATGCATGTGGTGATTCATTCATAATTTTTAACCATTTAATTCTTCCAAAAACTGATGAAATCAGGATATTCTTAATATTATTCATTTTATATGATTCTATATTTTTCTTAATAACTTTCATTAATTCTTCTTCTTCATCAGAAAAGCTATTTTTATGTTGGCATTGTAAATTAAAATTTCTTGTAGCTACACTAAGAAGTTCATGAGGAATTGTATTTCTACTATTATTATTAAAATTATTAATATTATTAATTACATGATTACTATTACTATTATTATTATTATTATTATTATTATTATTAATATTATTATTATTATTATTAAAAGCATTCATAGTACTATTATTATTATTGGGATGGTCATTTCTTAAATTCAATAAATTATTAAAATTTGCTCCTTTTTTTCTATTAAAATTCATTAAGTTATTATTACCAGGCATAGACATTTTTTCATTTTTCGCATATTTCAACAAATTATTTATATCTGCTGCTGCCTTACTACTTAACAATTTATCATTATCAAGGTTCATTCTTTCATTATTATTTAAAAGATTATTAGCTTGAAGAGCATTGTTAGCTACATTTGATAATATATTAGAATAAAATTGGTTATTTAAGAGTGCACTATTTAAATTACGATTATTAAATAGCACGTTAGATAAATTACTTACGCTGGAAGTGTGTGAATTATTATTGATAAAATCATAGGATGACTTGCTTAAGCCAAAAGCTGCTTCTATTCTAGCTAATCCTGATGCATCTGGAACCATATTTCTGTTGGGATCCTTTTCTAATTTTTTAATGATATCATGTAGAATATCATGTCCTACAACTGCACCAATATATGCATATATTTTTCCATGAGGTAATTCATTATTCAAGAAATCTGTAACAATACCTCTAATACATACACGTTGATCGGGAGTTGTAATATTATGGTTAGCTAAAACTTCTAACAAATTAAATAATGTAGGTCGATATGTAAAATTATCATTATAAGATTGATGTATTTGTTGATTTGTTAGATTTTGATTTGGAATGTGTTGATGTACATTAGTTTGATTTTGTGAATTTTGTAACTGATGTAATTGGGATTTATTGTTGTTATTAAACATATGATTATTTTGAAGATGATTTGGTAAATTAAATAATTCATTTTGCACATGATTATGTAAATTATACGAATTATTTTTCTGTCTATTGGTATTTGTATGTCCTACACCTAATTTATTATTCTTCATAAATTCAGATGTTGATCCTAGGGATATTTGTGCTGCTAAAGCATTTACATTAGACAGAATATTTTTATTCATTAATACACTACTAGCACTAATACTGTTAAGTAATTTACTATTTTTTTCATCAAAATTCATATTTTTAAAAGTCATCGCATGTGATTTATTTGAATGAGCATTTTTATTATTATTATTGTTATTACTATTTACATGATTTAATCTATTTTGTTTTTGCATTTGTGATGAAGGTAAATTATGATTACCAACAAAATTATTACTATTATTATTATTATTCATATTATGGTTTATATTGCAATTGTGTTGATTATTATTTTTATTTCCCTTTTTATTGGATAAATGTGAATTGTTAATATGACCATTCATATTACTAATATTATTATTATTATTATTGATATTATTATTACTAATATTATTGTTAGGGAGCATTAGGTTATTTTTTTCTTTATTTTCAAAATATTCTAAATTATTATATTTATTTTTTATTAAATTAGTAGTTGTTGCG
Organism: Plasmodium billcollinsi; assembly: GCA_900257145.2. NCBI lineage: Eukaryota > Apicomplexa > Aconoidasida > Haemosporida > Plasmodiidae > Plasmodium > Plasmodium billcollinsi. Next base: position 2,895,833 of record LT990243.1, read on the forward strand.
TCTTGTAAAGTTGAGGTGCCAGAAGCACGTTTCATATTATTATAATTTGCATTTTTTGCGTTTGTTAAATTGCTACCTTCATTTATAATATTGATATTACTACCTTTATTTATAAATTTATCATTCTTATAATTGATAGCATTTATAGGAATATTTATATTTCCGTTCATATCACCACTCATAAAAGCACCACCAGAGTTAACATTGTTTGTGTTAAGAACAGAATTGTTATTCGTAATTTTTTTCAGTTTCTCATTCTTTTGTAAACCATTATTTATTAAGTTCTTATTAAAAACAAATAATTGTTCTAGCCAATCTGAAATTTTGGAATTAAAAATACGAGTTCCTGAATTTATATCAATACCTTTTTTAGTTATACTAACACCAATACATTTATATTCATCATTCATCTTTTGAACATGAAGTGTTACACCTTCCGTATCCTCTGGTACAAATATATCATACACATCTGATTGTTTTTTTTCATTAATAGCTTTACTAGGATCTAAAATGAAATATATTCCTGAGTCATCTTGTAAACATTTAATTAAATCTAAATTGTAATTTGAAAGGCTGAAGTTTTTACTTGCCTGTTTCATAATACACCAAAGGAAAAAAAGAAAAAAAAAAAAAAAGAAAAAAAATTATATATATATATATATATATATATATATATATATATATATATAATATATAAATAAATAAAATGCCCATATGTATTATATTACATATGTATAATGTACATGTATTATGATAAAATACTTGTACTTTTTATTTTTATCTTATGTACATATTATATAAATGTATATATATATATATATATATATATACATTTATATATGTACAAAAAAAAAAAAAAAAAAAAAAAAAAAAAAAAAAAAAAAAACTACTTATATATCAAAAATTACATATATTTATTTATTTCTTACATTATAATTATCATCATTTAACTGATTGTTAGATGAATTCAAATGGTTCTCAATATGATTCATCTCATCAATATTTGTACCATTTATTTTACTCATTTGAACAATAACTACATTTAAATTACTACTAATTTTTTTTTTTTTCCTTTTTACTATTTAGCAAAAATTTTAACAAATATATTTCTACTTTAAGAAATATATGTATATACATATAAGAACAATTATACTGTTATTATATAAAACTACAATAATTATATTATATTATATTATATATATATATATATATATATATATATATATATATGTTCTCGATGTTGCTGTTTTTTTTTTTTTTTTTTTTTTTTTTTTTCTTCCTTAATTGTTTCCTTCCTATGTTTACTTATTTTACTCTTTTATTTTCTGATTGATGC
>LT990243.1:2912268-2939768 GCA_900257145.2 Plasmodium billcollinsi
AGGATTTATTTTATATTAAATTTGTTTTTCATTTTTTTAATTTTCATTTTTTTATTTTTCATTTTTATAATCTTCTTATGTCTATTATGTTTTATTAATTAAGAATCTATAATATTTCTATTAGTAATAATAAAAGTATATGTATTTATATTTTTTTTGTAGATATTCATAATTTGTTAAAATGTACACCTTGTGAGTGCATATAAATAAATAAATAAATATATATATATATATATATATATATATATATTTCATAGTATATTTACTTATAGTTTTGTTCTAAATTATTAAGTTAATAATATAGAAATAGAATAAAAAAAAAAAAAAAAAAAAAAAAAAAAAAAAGAATAATCAAATACATCTACAATAATATATTTATATATTTATTTAGTTGTCTATATATATATTTTTTTTTTTTTTTTAAAGAGTGTATTAAATTCTTTAAGTATATAAGATTCTGTTTATATATTTATTTATATATATTTTTTGTAGTATTTGATGTGTAGTTGAATTAATCTTTATTCTTTAAATTGTATTTTTGATTTTTGTTCTTTTTTTTTTTTTTTTTTTCATAATAAAAACTTATTATTATATAATAGTATATTAATATATTATATTACATATTTTATTTAATTTCAATTTATTTTGTTTTATTGTATATTTTTTGTGTTTTTATTTTGAAGAAAATGGTTTATGCCACACTTTTGAGTGAAGAAGATTTAAGTCGTTTTCGAACGAAGCAATGCAAGAGATTGTTGAATGGAGGTTGTAATTTTGGATTGGATAGATGTCAATATAGTCATAATGAATTTTGGAATAGGAGATGTCCATTTTATTTAAGTGATTCATCTTTTATACGTTACATTACTGTAATGTGTCCTGATGTAGAAACGAGAGGGGATGGTTCTATTAACAGTTTATGCTTAAGAGGGGGAGAATGTCCTTTTGCTCATTCTACTGAAGAAATATTATATCATCCACTTTTTTATAAAACAAAAAGATGTGAAGATTATAAAAAGGGATCTTGTAATACTTATTACTGTCCTTTTATTCATGGATTGGCAGAGACGAGAGTTCCTGGTACTTACAAGTTGCCATTTACAAACGGAATTGATATTCCTAATATTCCTAATGTTATTATTGTTGATAAGATAGATATATGTAGTAAAAATAGTAGTAGTATTATAAATGATAAATATATGAAAAATATGCCATTTAAAAAGAGAAGCGACATACAACTAGGTCAAATCAATACTGACGATATGCATTGTAATAATAAAACAAATAGTATGAATTCGGCACTTTATGATTCTATGGATACTATATGTTATAAGAATGATATAGATAAGAACTCTGTTGATAAATCTAATCTGTCTTTTAATAATGCTGTATTTAATAAAGATAGCTTTTTTAATTTTTCAGAAGAAAATATAAAAATGAATATGTTAAAAAAAAATGGTGCTTTTGAACATATAAATAATAATACCTACACAAGAAATAGCATGAAAGATTCTATTAATTCTTTTGGTTCATTTGAAGCAAATACTATGACGAATAATAATATGGGTAATTCTCAAGGTAATCTGTCAAGTGTTGTTGGTAAAATGAAAAATGATAATATGGATGGTATTAATGGTATGAGTAGAAATAATAATCCTAACAACAATAATAGTAATAATAGTAATAATAGCAATAATAATAGCAATAATAATAGCAATAATAATAATAATAAAAGTGATAACAGTATTGATAATATTAATAATAATAACAACATTAAAGATAACGATAATGAAAATAACGATAATAATAAAATGAATAGACAGTCCAATTGTACAAATATAAATTCCTCTAATTATAATGAATTTCGATCAATCAAATTATGTGGAAATGTTTCTGGATCATATCAAAATATGTGCAGTAAAAATATTTCACTTAGTACAAACAATTCTACAAATTATATAGACACAATTAGTACTCCTAATAAGAATTACAATAAGAATTTGAACATATTAAAACTTAAACAGAATCATTCAAGTTGTAGTACTGATGCTCATGAAATAAATTTCAATGAACATGAAGGAACAAGTGATGATGCCATAGTAGAAGAAGAAGAAGAAGAAGACGATGATGAATATTTCAATTCTGAGAACATTGATTCAACTTTATCAAACAGAAATAATCAATTAGAAATAATTAGTAGCGATACCAAATTGTCAAATGTAACAGTAGAAACAAATTTAAATATTGATAGAAATAATGAAATCAATTTATTAGAAGTTATTAAATGTTTGAAGGGTTTATGTGAAAAAATAATGAAGGGAGATGTAACGTTTACATCTGAACAATGGGACAATATAGCACAAATAACGTACGAAATTGTAGCCGTTATAGAATTTAATAGAGTAATGAAACTGAAAAAGACAGCTAATAAAATAAAAAATGATATATATAATAAAAATAAAGACTTTATTTTGCATATGGAAGATAGGGAGTATAAAAAGGAAAGGAATGATAATGAAATGGAAAAAGAATTGTATACAAACGAAAAGGATAAAATTGAAAAAAAGGTTTGTACTAATATGGATAATTTAGTTGAAGAACAAAATAGTAATATATATGGAATGTCTTTAGATGCCAAATTAAAAAACTATGATGAGATTTTTGAAAGACCCAAAAATGAAAAAGGGAATGATATAAATACATTAAAATATTCATTAAATGAAAATTTATATATGGAAAAAGACAAGAATAATAATGTGAATACGGAAAATTCAATTTTGTTCTTAGAAAATGATGAAAAGAATAATATGTTAAATAAATTTAATTTTAATTTGAACAAAAGACAAGAACATATACTTAACAATTTAAATGAACTTATACATACAGAGGAAAATGAATTAGTACATTTTTATGAGGAACAATTAGGAGAAAACATTTCAGACGAAAAAAATGAATTAGATATTATGTCAATGAAACAAAAATTCATTCCATCACAAATTAATAAAACAAATATAATCAATGATAATAATGATAACCATGCTTTACAAAATTTAAAGGATTCTTGTTTTTTAGAATATTATAATATAAATAATAAAAGTAATAACTTAACCTTTAAAGATAAAAATGATAACAACGAAAAATTATCATCACAGCAACCATTTGTATCTTTTTTCTCGTTCTTATCAGAATAAAATTTTATTATCTATATAATAATATGAAACAAAACATGTCTATAAAAAATATATATATATATGTATATATATATATATATAATATATGTTCTTTTAAAACACAATAATATTTATTAAAATAAGTATACTTTCTTAAATGTATATTATTTATTGGTAATATTTTTTTTTTTTTTTTTTTACATGAATCAATTTTTATGTTTTATTATTATTTTATTTTTTATTTTTCCTTGAGAATATTTCCTTTTTATAAGAAAAGTCATATAAACTAAATTTTAATTTAATTTTAAAAAAATGATATAATTTAAATGCACAACAAAAAAAAAAAAAAAAAATAAAATAAAATAATAAAATAAAATAAAAATAAATTATAAAATAAAATAAACTAATGAATCTTTGTATATAATAACTTATAATATATCACGTATAATAAATAAAAAATAACTATATAAATATAAATATATATATATATATATATATATATATATATATATATATATATATACAATATGTTAATATAAAAAAAAAAAAAAAGTTGTATTTTTTATGAAATCACGTTCAATTAAAATGTTCGTGTGAATCATTTTCCTTTATTCCTTTTGGACTTCTTTTCTTTTCTTTTCTTTTCTTCTCTTTTCTTCTCTTTTATTTTATTTTATAGGGAAATTACACAAAAATTTGATTAAATAAAAACAAAAATTATTAATTATACAAATTTTGATATACAAATATAGATAAATATATATATATATATATAAAGAGATAAGATTTATGTTTTTTTCTTTTTTAATATTAAAAAAAAAAAAGAATTTGAATTAAATCATATATGAATAAATAAATAAATAAATTAATATACATATATATATATATATATATATATATATATGTGTATATATTTTCATTTATGACGAATCCTCTTTTAACAACCACTTTCTATAAGAAAAAAAAAAAATATAAACATATAAATATATTTATTTATAAAAAAAAGTTCACATAGTTTACTTTTAAATATATTTTTTAAAACTAACAATACTCTTGGAGTCTTAAAAATGTTCGTATTTTTTGCAATGGGCATGTGTGGGAAGATACTCGTAAAGAAAAAGTAAATGTGTCCAACAAGTATTCCAAAAAAATTATCATTCGAATTATAATCTACAATTAATGATAAGAGTGTTAAAGCCCTAAAAATAAAAAATGTTTATAAGGGAATATATGTATAGAGGTGAAATAATTACATAACTATTGATGACATATATATATATATATATATTAATATACATAATTTTTTATGTACCATGGTAAATAAGAGGCTCTAATTGTAAAGAAAAGTATTGTTAATCTTGTTGTAGAATTGTTTTTACTCCATATGTATGTGATAACATTTATTATACAGCTACTATAAAAATATACACCTCCAAACATGTATGATACCCCCTAAGTTAAAAAAAAAAAGAATTCATATATTATTTTCATATTTATTCTTTTTCTAAAAATAGATTTAATAACAGTTAAGGAACACTTCGCAAAATTGTGAAAAAATAAAAATAATAATAATAATAATATATATATATATATATATATTCTTTTATTTTTTATTTTCTATATTACTAATAGCATACAACAAGATAAAATAATCATCCATAAAAAGTCAGCAGAATTGTTTCTGAAAGTTACCTCTTCTAACGAGCTACAATAATATATTCTAAAAATAAATAAAACGTATCATATTATATATATATATATATATATAGTTGAAATGTTCTAAAAAATTTGCTACAATGCATACATTATCATATTATGTATTAAAAAAAAATTATTTCTTTTAATAAACATACAAGACGTAAACATCCCAGAAAAAATGTATACCAAAGGACCCAAAATATAAAAAACACGTAATAAGTCTCCAATACTAAAAATAAAAGGAAATGGACAAAAAAAAAAAAAATGAAATAATAAAATATAAAGCTGTAAATATATACAAATATATATATATATATATATATATTTACGATATTGTATAAATATTATTTCATATAAAACACAAAATATAAGATATCAAAATCCATGTTATTATATAATATAATTGCGTATATATTTTTTCATATCATTACCTGATGCTCTCTTAATACTAAATTCCAATTGAGATATAAACTTAATGGAGAAATTATATCAAGGGAACATAATACCATTAAAGCAAAAGAAAGGATTAGATATATTCTAGTTATTAATGGTACATTACCTAATACATCACTTAACTGAACCATTTTTTTTACTTTTTTTTTTTTTTTTTATACTTTTATATAATCTTAATATATTTTTATCCTTTTTTTTTTTCTTTTTCTTTTTTTTTTTTTTATGATTGTTCCTTCATATATACATATATATATTTATGGTTATTATAAAATGTAACAAAATATATATATATATTGAAATTTTCTTTAATTAGTGATCATTATATATGTAATATATTTTTTTCCCTTCACGTATATAAAAATACATGTAATATACAATGTGTGAGTTTATATGCACATAATTCAAAATAATAATTGTAAGTATATATATATATATATATATATAATGTTCTTTATTTTATTTTTTTTATATCATTTTAATTTATTTTATTTTTGGAAAGAAGGAAATATTTTATTTCGTGAAATTAATATATGAGAAGGAAAAAGGATTCATCCTTTTATATATGTTACATTTTGTAATCTTTTATTTTAAATAATATGGTAAGAATGGAAATAAAGAATTTGTGTATATATTAAAAATTTATTTACTTTTTTCTATAGCAATAAATGTTAAATATAATATATTTGTATATGTTATTGTATAGTTTTTTTTATTATATTTAAATATACATATTAAAATGATAATAAAAAAAAAAATGAGAAAAAAAAAAAAAAAATTAAATAAAAAAGAAGAATGAATACAAAAGAATATGTGTAAATTATATATATATATATATATATATATTAATTAAATTATTGCACTATAAGTTATAGTAAACTTTTTTTTTTATGATTAAGGGTCCAAAAATATTTTTAATTTGGATTTTTATTCTTTTAAATATAATATAATGTTTATGTATCCTATATATTTATTGTATGTTTTATTTTATCTCTTATAAATATTTATCGATTTAGTTATTATATGTGGCTCATATGAATATATCATTTAGATGAAATTAGTACTCATTAAAATTAAAATGAAAAAATATATGTAAATTACATATTATAAATTAATAATATATATAATAGTAAATATAAATTGGATGATGTTTTTCTAAATACATATTTTTAAAATATTTATTTTTATTCGTCTTATCCTTTTTTATTAATGAAATGTAGGACATTATTTATTATGAAAGGCATCAAATTGTTTTTGTTATTTTTTTTTTAATTAACATATGATGGTTTGTTTTTTTACATATATGTATATATAATTTGATAGAAAATACAAAAAAGTGGTAATAGAAATTTTTTTATTTTAGTTATCAAAATGATTCAATATAAATTATAGTTTCTTTAAAAAGTTTTATTTTATCTTAAGTTTGTCTTTTTTTTTTTTTTTTTTTTTTTTTAATTTTTTTTATGAATCATATATATATTTGTATAAGAAAAATATTTATGTCTAAACAAATACATTTATTCGCTATGGTTCATAATTATATTAATTTTTAAATATTAAAGAATGATTAAGCATAAAATCTGTCTTTTGCTTTCTTTCTTTTTTTCCTTTCTTACTTTTTTTCTCTTTTTTTTTTTTTTTTCTCACTTTTTTATTTTCTCACTTTTTTTTTTCCTCCAATTTTTTTTTTTTTTTTCTTTTCTTTAAATACTTAAAATCCTCAATTATCCACTGTTCCTTTTTCTGTCTTTATATATATATATATATATATATGCATACATGAATATATACAGATATATATTATTTTTCATACAACCCCTATGAATCCATCGACCTATTAAGAATTCTTTACATTGATGATGTTGAATAATAATATAACAAGGTTAGCTTTAAACATTCCAAAAGATAAAAAAATAAAATGCTATAGCATTTTCATAAAAAAAGTGGAAGTTTTGTTATTTTATATAAAAAAAAGAATTATTGATATATCATGTTATTTAAAAAGTTATACCTCTAAAAATCGTTACCCTTTTTATGACGATCCATATGATTATGAGGAAAAAGACGAAAAAGGAAAGAATGTATATGTATATGCACTATTATATCCTATAATAAATAGTTTATATAATATTATAAATCTATTGTATACAGTATCATTTAAATATATTTTATATCTTTTCTTTAATGCTATTAGTAAAAAGAAAAGGAAAAAATTGAATAATAAAATTAATAGAACAAAATTAGAAAGGAATAAAACCCTTTTGAAAAATTATGATCGTTGTATATTTTTAACAAATGATATGAATAATTGTATATCTCACAAGCAGATTATAGAAATCTGTAAGAATTTTATAAACAATGTAATATATCATTTAAATAATTTAGAATTTGATAATAAAGATAAGGATAAAATTTATAAATGTTTAAATAATTGTGAGAATATAAATAGAATGAAAGAAATTTTCATAAAAAAAATTAAGAATTTATATAATTTTGATTTTGAAAATGCTCTATATATAAGTGACGAATCATTAATAAAAAGAAAATTACATTTTAAAAATACATATGAAAGTAATCCTTTTTCTTTTTATAAAAATAAAGAAAAAAAAGGAAAATTTGAAAGAAAAATGGATATTATAAATATATATGATGAACTATATCTTCATACATATATTATCAGAAATAATATAAATATAAAGAATAGCAAGAATATTATTAATAATATGTATAATAAAAATATCCTTTCTATATTAATTAATATATTCTTTAAAAACTGTACAAATATTATATTTGTAATTTTTTTAATAGCATGTATATTTCAACAAATACGAATAATTAGAACTAGTCATTATCTATATTTTATGCAAACCTTTTATTTTATATTTATATGTTGCATATTAAGAGATATATGTATTATTAATAAGAAGAGAGAACATATCAAACAGATAAAAAGGAAAACGTACAAACGACTCACACCTTTGGGGTTAATAGATGTCCTTTATTGTGATATTAAGGTGTACAGAAATTAGGAAAATATAATATATATATGCATATATTTATATATATATATATATGTTGAAATTTTTATATTTCTGTTTTTTTTTTTTTTTTTTTTTATGGTTGTATTTCTTCAGGTCGGAGACATTTTGTATTTACCTCAATTTGAGGTAATACCAGCTGATATAATTTTACTAAAAAATTGTACGGATGATGATATATTAATTTCCTCAAAAAATCATGATGGATATAAAGATTTGAAAATAAAGAAATGCGTAAAGATAACTAATATACTAGCAAATATGTATGACATATTTTTAATGAAAATAAAAGTTCTTGTTGAAAAACCTCACCGTCATTTTGATCGAATGAAAGGATTATTTTTCTTACTAAACTGTAGTGAGGTTACTAACACTATTGTAAGTGATATAACAATTTTAGAAAATATATATTTTCGAAAATCAAATATATATAATATGAGGAATAAGGATATTAATAAGGATAATATCTCCATATGTCAAATTATTTTTATATATATCATACAAAATACATATGTTGAATTATCTTATAATTTTCTTAAATATTTATTTTCAAAGTGCATACTTTCTTCAAATAGCACTGTGGAGGAAAATAAAACAAATAAAATGTTGAATCCTTGTCAATTTTTTTTGAATAATACAAAAGATGTTTTAATAAGACAGCTTCATAATAATAATGTTAATATTAATAGTTCTTATTATAAAAGAAATGAAAAAAGTATTCATTGTAGCAGTGATAGTTGTAGTTATAGTAGTGATATATATTTATGTATGAATAAAATAGATTCGTATCCTATATTTAATAGTTTAAAGGATGAAAATATAAATACTAAAGATGATGTTATAAAACATGACGAAAATAATAAAAAAATAGAAACAAATATGTCAGATTATATACACGAAGAAGCTAATAATAGATTTCCTACTTATTATAATGATATTTTTAATTTAAAAGAAAAAATAAATCATAAATTATTTATAAAATATAAGGAATCAATAAATATTGATAATGTAATATGGGATGAATGTACGCTTATTAAAAGTTCGATTTATGGTTTAGTTATATATACAGGTATAGATAAAAAGTCCAATATAATAAATCAGAATAATAAAATAAAAGAGAAGAGAAAAAAAGATATTTTATTTTCTAATGATATTAATTATAAAATGAAAATATTATTACTTACAGTTATATGTATTAATTGTATTCTTTCTATAAATGAAGAAAATATATTAGACCAAAATATATTTCTAATATATATAAAATATTTCTTTTTATTACTCTTTCATTTACCAAATATTAATTGTTGTTATATATTTATTATTCATAAGTTATATTCATATATATTATGGAATAATGATAATAATAATAAAATAATAATAAATGCAAATACAAATACATATACACATACACATAAAAATACAAATACATATACACATACAAATGAATACAAGAAGGATTATCATTTTAATAATAATATAATATATAACTATAATATAATGAAATCATTGTATAACACAGAATATATTTTATACGATAAAATTGGTACTTTAACAAAAGATAATCTTCTTAAAATACACAAGTTTGATTTTATATTTGATGAATTTTTAATTGATACATATAGTGCTCTGTTCTTTCAAACCTTCTTCAAAATTGTAGATTTCAAAAAATTCTTTTCCTACTATATAAATGAGAATAATAATAAGGAGATCAATAAAATGATATTACATAATATTGATAAAACCTATGATACTTATGATATGATAAAAGACACTTCTAAAGTATATAAAAATATTTTTCATAAAATATTAAGTTATAGTTCTAGTGAAATCAATAAAATATTCTTAACATTTTTATGTATATTATTTTGTAATGATATTATAATAACAAAAGTGAAACGTTTAAAAAAAGAGGAGAAAATAAAAGAAAGGAACATATATAATATTAAAGATAAACAGACATATAATATTAAAGATAAATATATATATAATATTAAAGATAAAATAGATAATATTAATCATAAAATATTATTTTCAACAAAAGAAGAAGAAACTTTATTCTTGAATTTTTTAAGATTTTTAGGAATACAATTATATTATAAAAATGATTATATGTTTCTCCTTTGTATAAAAAATAATATATCTTTAAAAAGGTGTGGACACATTTCAAAAGAAAAAGAGAAAAAAAAAAGAAATAGAAAAAAAAACAATATATTAAATAAACAGTTCAATAAGTTAAATCACAAAAATATTGATTTACAACAAATTTATGGATTTCAAAAGAATAAAAATTGTGATAAAAAATGGAGTGTTAAAAAAAATATATTCTTTAGTAATTCTTTAAAAAAGGATCATATTTTTAATTACTCATATGCCGAGAGTCAAAGAAACATAAATATTATAAAAAAAAAAAAAGGAATAAAAAATAAGTATCCTGATGAAATTTATGATAATTTCAGAAACAATCATAAAAATGAATATAATTCTACTAGTCAGAGTGATTATTGTTGTAATGATGATGATGATGATGATTATACGTCTAATAATTTAAGTGATAGTGATACTTCAGGATGTCCAAATTTTAAAGGAATAAAAAGGAATCATCACTATGCTTACTGCAACAATAAAAGTGCATTAAAAAAATATATTTATGAAAATGAATACAAGAAAAAACAAACAGAATGTGCTTTTCAAATATTAGACACTTTTCAATCAAGACAACCATATAAACTTATATCTATTTTAATGTTATATAATAATCAAATATATTATTTATTGAAAACATATGATGAATATACTATTTATATGTTATGTGACCAACAAAGTAAGAAAGCCAAGAAAGAGAAAATCATAAAATCTGTACAGTATTTATTAAAAAATGGATTTGGTATATTATTATTTGCTTATAAAATTGTTCCAAATAATGAATATGAAATATATAAAAAGAATTGTACAAAGGAAAATAAAAAAAATTATTTCCAAAATGTGTTTAATAAGAATGTAACTATATTAGGCATTTTTTCCTTCAAAGAAGAAATTAAAAATGGTGCAAAGCAAATTATAAATCTTTTTAAAGAAGCTGGTATAAAAACATGGATTTTATCTAGTGACAAAAAAAGAAATGTTCTATCCATTTGTAAATCCGTAGATTTAATAAAAGAAGGTAATACCACTTGTTATTTGAATAAAAATAAATTAATACGTATATATAAAAAAGATAATACAGCTACTACTACAAGTATTAATAATAATAATGATAATAGTAATGATAATAACAACATCAACAATAATAATAATAAGAAGAAGAAGAACAACAATATGTTGTTTGATAGTTACAAGAATGAAAATGTGGTTGATACTTATATGAATACATCATACAATAATAAAATAACAAACACAAATGTGTGTATACAAAAATGTTCTAATGATACTTCTCTTATATTAAATAATACTGATATCAAATTAGACCACATGAATTCCACACTGTTACTATCTAATAATAGAATGAATATATCAAAGGAGATGCCCTATTGTTATAAAAATTTAAATACATATAATATAAACAAATATCCTCAAAGTTTGAACAATAAAGCTATATGCATAAAAACTATAGATAACAAAATGGCTCAGATGGAACAAGATAATTGTGAAAGATCATTATTATATAATAATTATAATATTTTAAATAAAAATGTCAACATTCATCAGAATATATCAAGATATATTACTATCAGAGGGAAAGGTTCACATGATGAAAGAAAAGAATTAGACATTTCTTATATTCTAAAAAAGGATAAAAAAGCCTGTTATATTTTAAAGTGTATGTTATATTATAATTTTGATGAAAATTATAAAAGTATTTCAAAAGTACATAATAATTATAGTAAAGAAAAAATGAATAATGATCTTATGAAATTGAATGATATAAAAAATGTTATATATATAATTAGTGGTGATATTGTTGAATATTATTTAAAATATGATGAAATGAATTTTATAAGTGTATTAAAAAATTCAAAGTTGGTTTTATTTTATAAATGTAATTGTATTGTTAAGGGTAAAATTGTTCATGCTCTAAAAGAATATAGTAAGGATAATATATGTTCTGTTGGAAATAATATAAAGGATATTAATATGTTTAAAGAGTCTGATATATCCATATTTATAGATGATGATAATAATAATAATAATTACAATGTGTGTAAATTATATGCTGATGTGGTATTAAAAAATTTTGATGAGTTAGGTAATTTCTTTTTTATATATGGAAAGAATATATATGTACATTTTATTTTATTAATAAAGTGCATATATTATAGAGGTATGAGTTTATTTTTCTTACAATTTTATTTTTCCTACTATTTTAAGTGTAAAATTTGTATATTTTCAAATACATTTTTATTTATCTATTTTGTATTATTTTTAATGATGACAAGTATTTGTATTATTTGTTCTATAAAATGTAATGATAAATATGATGATATTATATATGATAGTAATAAGAATGTATTAAATAAAAATTTTTTATTTAAGAATCTGTTAAAAATAGATAATTTTACTATAATATCTTTTTATAAAACTTTATTATTTTGTTTAAATGAATCTTGTTTAATATTTATTCTAAGTTATTATTATTTCTTAAATATAAATTATGAAATAAATACATTAACAACTTTATTTATTACACATATACTCAAATCATTATTTCTATTTATTGATACATATAATTATTTAGTCACTTTTGTTATAATACATTTATTATTTACTATTTTATATATTTTCATATTATTACTTTTACATAAATATCATTTTATATACTTTAGTATCACAATAGAAATTATAAAAAGTAATCTAATTGTTAATAGTATAATTAATTTTCCATCATGTATGTATTATATATATATATATTTAAAAAAAAAAAAAATACAACAGTATCAATATGAAAAAAAAAAATCATATTAAATACAATAAAATCCTTTGATAGCTTTAAATTAACATGTCATCACATTTTTTACATTCATAATTTTAACTTGTCCTTTGATACAATATATTTTGCTATTTATCCAAAAAACAAGAATAATAATAAAAAAAAAATGAACTATAATATTTCAGAACTCGGTAACAATACACAAGGAGGTAATACAAAACAAATGTGTTAAAATAAATATAAATTATATATTATACACATATATATTATTAAATATTTTTTTTGAATTAAATTCTTTATTTTACATTTTTATATAGATATATATATATATAAAAACGAAAAAATGATTATATATAAAGTCGGAAATTACTTAAGATTTTCCTTCATCAAATTATTTATATGCACCCTTATAAAATATTTTATATATATGGGCATTATATCTATATATATATATATATATTTTTTTTTTTTTTTTTGGTAATTCAAACTTATGAAAAATATTAAAAAATATATGATAAATATCCAACCTTGAAACAATAAGGAAAAAAAAATTAAAAAGAAAAACTAAAAAATTAAGATATAAATATAATTATGATGTTTTACATCTAATTACATGTTTGAAGGAATTTTAGGTAAGCGAATAAAAAAGTATTTATCTATTAATTTGCGTTAGACATTTTCGGCATGATTTCTTTTTTCATTAGAAGAATATAACGATTTTTAAAGATAAAAAATATATATTAAAATATTATCTATATAACTATTATTCATTTATTTAAAATTTTTAGAATTTTAAAAATTACTTTTTCTAAATATTATTAGGAAGTTAAGGTAAAAGATGAATTTATATATAAACGTCCTAAAGAATTACTTTACGTTAATTTTTTTTTATCTTTTTCTAACCATTTTTAAATGTGTATAATTTTATTTCAATATATATTAATACATAAAGGTGTGATAATGAACAAAAAACATAATATTATTAATATATATATATATATATATATGTATATATTTTAATTTTATGTGCTATAATATTTTGTTATTATTATTATTATTATATATATTATTTTAATTTTTAAATAAATATATTAATGTAATAACATAAAAATACACATAATTATAGAATAAGCATTTAATGAAAGATAAATATATATATATGAAAAAATCAAAAAAAAGGTAAAATAAGTAAAATGTCCATATACAAAAATTATATATACATATATATATTATATATTAAATATTGTATTTTATAAATAATAATAAATAAACAATGTAATATGTATTATATATATATTATTATTATAAGGTTGAACAAAAAAATTTATTATTTATGTAAATATATATTTTTTAATTTTTTATTTTTTTTTAACCCCATAATTTTACTTATTATTTTATCATTATAGTATAATATCTTAAAATTACAATTATAAATTTAGTTTATAATATATATTATATATATATATATATATATATATATAAAATAAATAGTTCTAATGTATTTATTTTATATATAGTTAGTATTGTTTTTTTTTTTTTTTTTTTTCTTTTTTCCATATGTATAGTATACCTATTGACGTTAACATCCATTTTTAACTATACATAAGTGAGCATAATATAAGCCTATATTATCTTTTTTTTTTTTTTATTCTCTATTGATATAATTATTATATTTTTAATATATAATATAATAATAATAATATAAGCATAGTTTTTATTTTTTTTAATATAAAATAATATAGTTAAAATATATAGAAAATATAATTGTATTTTCAGCAAACAAAATTATTACCTATTGCATTTAGAAATTTCAATAAAAATATGTATGTATAAAATATAATACGTTATATTATATATAATATATATATATATATAATATATAAAGAACAAAATTTTGTATATATAAAAAAAAAAAAATTTAAATACTAATAATAATGTAAAACATTATTATATATTAAAATATTTATTTAATAACATAGGCAAAGAGTTCTTATGTTTATATATATATATATATATATATATATATATATATATATATTTATTTATATTTATATATATTTATGATAATTTATATGCTTTTTTTTTTTCTTTGCATATCAACAAAATAATATGTATTATTTATATATATATATATATATAAATAAATAATATTTTATTTTTTATTTATATATATTCATATATAATATAAATTATTATATATATATATATATATATATATTATAATTGTTTAATTTTTTTTTTTTCATAATATATATTATTTATTTACAATTAAAATATTTTTGTTTTAAAAAAATAAAATAAAATAAACCCAATCCCCCTTACAAGTTTTATATTTATTATGTATATTATATTTTATTTTACAAATTAAAAAAAAAAAAAAAAAAAAAAATTTTATATTCCAAAGATAAATTTTATAAATATAAAAATATATATATAAATATATATTATAATAATATATAAATATAATATTTATATAAAATTTTTTTTATTCAAAAAAAAAAAAAAAAAAAAAAAAAAAAAGTACCTTTTTGCCATCCATCCAAATCAAGAATTTATATAAAACTTATAATTCATTCAAGTAATAAGAAAACATAAAAAAAAAGAAAATAAAAATATAATTAAAAAAGATATATTTTATATATTATATATATATATATATATATATATATATATATATATATATATAATGTTTGTTAAAAAATATGGAATCGTTATAAATTAAAATTGTTAATTTATAATATATTACAAAAAAGTATATGTTTATTTTAAAATAATAATATATTCTAGAATATTGTATATATATAATATTTTTATGAGATATAAAAGAATATATATATTATATATTCTTCCCAAATTAGATATATGCCAAATTAAAAAATACATATATATATATTATATATATACATATGTATAATATATTATGTATTATTCTTTTAGTATATTTTATTTTTAGATTAAAAGAAAATGAGTACTAAAGAAGAGACTTTTAATAATGAAAACGACATTGAAGGAAATACAGAAGAGATTGTTGATACATTCGACGCTCTTGGATTAAATGAAAAACTTTTAAGGGGTATATATTCTTATGGTTTTGAAAAGCCATCAGCAATTCAACAAAGAGGTATTAAACCTATTTTGAATGGTTATGATACTATTGGTCAAGCTCAATCTGGTACAGGAAAAACAGCTACTTTTGTTATTTCCTCATTGCAGTTAATTAATTACGATTATGTTGCATGTCAAGCTTTAATTTTAGCACCCACTCGTGAGTTAGCTCAACAAATTCAAAAGGTAATAATGAATAAAATGAAATATAGAAAATGATATGTAAATATAAATATAAATATAAATATATATATATATATATATATATATATATGTATTCTTTTTGATTGGTTAATTTTTAGGTTGTTTTGGCTTTGGGAGATTATTTAAAAGTCAAGTGCCATGCTTGTGTTGGAGGTACCGTTGTAAGAGAAGATATCGATAAACTTAAACAAGGAGTGCATATGGTTGTTGGTACCCCAGGTAGAGTTTATGATATGATTGATAAGAGACATTTAGGTGTTGATAGATTGAAGTTATTTATATTAGATGAAGCTGATGAAATGTTATCAAGAGGATTTAAAGCTCAAATATATGAAGTTTTTAAGAAATTAGTACCAGATATTCAAGTTGCTTTATTTTCCGCTACAATGCCACAAGAAATATTAGAATTAACAACTAGATTTATGAGAGACCCCAAAACTATTTTAGTTAAAAAAGATGAATTGACACTTGAAGGTATTAGGCAGTTTTATGTTGCTGTAGAAAAGGAAGAATGGAAATTAGATACCTTATGTGATTTATATGAAACATTAACTATTACACAATCTATAATATATTGTAATACTAGGAAAAAGGTTGATATATTAACTCAAGAAATGCACAATCGTCTCTTCACTGTATCATGTATGCACGGAGATATGGACCAAAAAGACAGAGATTTAATTATGAGAGAATTCAGATCTGGATCCACAAGAGTTTTAGTAACAACAGATTTGTTAGCAAGAGGTATTGATGTACAACAAGTTTCATTAGTTATCAATTATGATTTACCAGCTTCACCAGATACATATATTCACAGGTAATATATGGACAATGAATATATATATATATATATATATATATATGTATTTTTTTTTTTAATTTATAATGAATGCGAATATTTTATAAATTTTAAAACATTTTCTTTAATATATTTTATTTTTTGCTCCTTAGAATTGGTCGTTCTGGAAGATTTGGTCGTAAGGGAGTTGCTATCAATTTTGTTACCAACGATGATAAGGAAAAAGATAAGTTAAAGAAAATCGAATCCTACTATAGTACTCAAATAGAAGAAATGCCCTTAGAAGTAATTAAAATAAAAATATATATATATATATATATATATATATATATATATATATGTATTACTTTATATATATCTATTGTTTTATAACTTATTTTTCATTTTATTATATATATTTTTTTTTTCTTTTGTAGGTTGCTGACTATTTATAAAATCCCCTTTTTTTTTTTTTTTTTTTTTTTTTTTTTTTTAATTATATATACATATTTTCATAACATGAAATTCATTTTTGTTATATATACATTATCCTTTTAAGCCAATGGTATTTTAAACTTTATATCTATATATATATTGGATTGAAAAAAAAAAAAAAAAAGAAAAGAAAAATATCGAATATTTATTATTGCAAATAATCATTTTTATATTAATATGGAACATGTTTATTTTATGTAGGTGTGTATATATATATTTATATATTTATATATTTACCTAAATATATATTTTTTATTTATATATATTCTTCTTATAATATTTTTTTATTAGCAATAAAGTGGACCATGTTTTATATTTTTAATTTGTTACTAGCTTCTAATCTTTGAATTCATTTTCAATTATATCTATATATATATATATATATATATATATATATATATATTTATTTATTTATATATCTATATATTTAATTTTATATTTATCTTATTTTTTTTTTTAAAAAAAAAAAATGTGAAAAATTACATTTTATAATGTATTAAAATTAATAAAAAGAATAAAACTGAAACTGTATATAAAAATAATAAAAATTAATATAAATATAATATAATGTATTAATGTATAAGAATTATGTCATTTAGGGAATTATAAGCGGTTATTCCATATATATAAATGTATATATTTATATGATGAAATTTGTAAGAATCTGTGTTAATTTATATTTATACAAAAAAAAAAAAAATTATTTTTGTAAAAATTAGGTTTAAAGATGTTGATAATAGAAATAACAAAAAATTAAATATAATTTTATATATATATATATATATATATTGGTAAAATATAGAAATGCATTAATGTAATAAATAATGTATATATATATAGTATATTAAAAGAAGTATTTATATATATATATAATAGTATTTTTAATATTTTTATTTTTATTTTTATATACATTATGATAAAACATATTTTCCTTTTAAAAAATGTTCTTCCGAATAAAAGGCAGCACATACCACCCTTTTTTCAAATAATCGTCCATTAAACATATATTGGGCTTTTCTTGCTGTTGCTTCATCAACATAATGTAAGAATATTTTTCCAACACCTTCTGAATATGATAAATCCTTATTTGGTTTGGGTATAACTATATTTTGTAATGGACCATATTTTTCAGCTTCTTCTTTTACCTCTTTTAAAATTTCTTCATATTGACTATCAACAATTAAATCTTCTTGAAATACTGCATTAGTTAATTGTACTACCTTGGATGATTTTTCACCAACTTTTCTTGATGCTTGAACTTGTAATCCTATAATTGAATTACTTAGAATTTTTTGCGATATAGATGTTGGTAAAAGAGTTACAGGAACATCAGTATTATTAGGTAATGCTATAAAATTGGGATTTTGATTATTCATATTATTATTATTAGTAGTAGTTGATTGTTTGTTGAATGTAGCTTTTTTCACATTTAGAATATTTTGTCCACATACAAAACCATTTAAAGCATGAATAGCTAGTTGCGTACACGAACTATCTTCATATTCGAAAAAACCATATCCTTTATTTAAGCCTGTATTTAAATCTTTAATAATATTAAAAGCCTTCAAATTTCCAAACTGTTCCAATAAATCTTTTATTTGTTCATCCTTCAAATCATGTGGTAAATTTTGTATATACAATCTATTATCTTCATCACTACTAGTTTTCACATTTACAAGTTTACTAGGTCTTAATTTTTCAAAAACGTCCATATTAATATCTGTGAATACAGTAGTAAATGCAGGATCCCCTTCAGGTGGAGGTATATAATCATGTGGTCTTCCTATTCTTAAACAATAATTATTGTAAGGTATTGAATCAAGTTTTAGACATAACCAAGTAATTTGCACTGTTCTAAATTCTAGGAAACAAAATCTTGAATCACTATTAAATATTTCACATTTGATAACTGGCATTAATTGAACATCACCTATTTTAACATCTAAACTTGAATCTTTTATAACAGCTAAAATAGAGTTATTAAAAAAATCTACAACATCCTCTTGTTTAGAATTTGGTGGAATATTACCTATGTATAATTTTCTTTGTTTTTTATCCGTATCTTGTTCATATGGATTTCTACTTAAATCTGTTATTTTATTATTTTGAGCTATTAAATTTCCTGTTACTGTTAATGAAGACTTCTGAAATATACCGCTTACATTGTTATTTAATAAATTATTATTTAGTAAAGATTCATCCACTGTATCCCATTTGCTTTTTTTTCTCTTTTTTTGTATTGAATTATTATCATCTTTTCTTGTTTCATTTGAACTAGAAGATTTTCTATTTCTTCTTCTATGTGTACTATTAGAAGAACTTGAATAAGAATCTTTATCTATATTATGTCTAGATTTTCTTCTTTTTATTCTTTTTTTGTTTTTTGAATAATGTTCTTCATCACTGCTTATACTTCTACTATGATATGAAAATTTATTTCTATCTCTACTAACTTTGTATCTACTCCTCCTATGTTCTAACCCCCATCTATCTCTGCTTCGGTCTCTCCACCTATTTCTGCTTCTTTGTCTACTTCTTTCTTTGCTTCTATCTCTACATTTATCCCTACTTTTTTTTCTATATTCAATACTTCTTTCCCTGCTTTTTGTTCTTCTTTTCTCTTGCTTATTTTCTTCACTGCTTGAATAAACTTCTATTGTTTTTCTTTTATTTAAATATCTATCTCTATCTCTATCTATATCTCTATCTATATCTCTATCTCTATCTCTATCTCTATCTTTATCTATATCTCTATCTCTATCTCTATCTCTATCTCTATCTCTGCTTCTGCTTCTACTTCTACTTGTACTATTTCTATTTCCAGCTTTGCTTCTCACTCTATGTGCATCTTTTCTTTTGTCCAAGCTTTCATTTCTTCTAATTTTTTCATCTACATTTTTTCCAAATTTTTCCTTTATATTTTCAATAGCATTTTTAACTTCCGTAATGTCTATTTGTTTACTTTCCTTATCCTTATTTTCCTTTTCTTTTTCCTCTATATCATGACAAGTATTCATATTCTTATCATTGTGGATTCTTTCTTCATTACATTCAAGATCTTTTTCATATTTTTCTTTTCTTTTATTATTACTGCAGATAAACTCATTTTTATGATTATCATTTTCTTTTATACTTATATCATCATCGATAATAACCTCTTTCGTATCATTTTTTAATATTTCTGTTTGTTCTTTAACTTGTATATTACTTGTTTTTTTTTGGTGGAAACTTTTTTTTTTTATATTTGAATCTAAAGTAGATTCATCTGCTTTATCAGTTGCATTAGTATCTTTTTTTTTAATACTTAACATACCATTACTAGTTCCGATGCATTTTTTTTCGGAGTCTTCATTCTGTGTATCACTTTCATTTATATTTCCTTTATCATTTTCTTCTATATTACATACATCAGATTTGCAATTACTATTTTTAATTGAAGTAAGCTTTTTCCACATAATTGTTCGTTTTTTTTTTTTTTTCTTTTTTTTCTTTTCTATATAATTTGTGTCAGTATATTTATATCAATATGTATTATAAATTATTTTATTGATAGAGAAATAAATAAATGTATATAATATAATATAACATAATATTATATAATATAATATAATATAATATTATATTATATTTTTTTCACTTGTAATGATTAGTACATTATGTTGCGATTATTTTTTATTTTCTACTATTTTTATAGAAAATATACTTGTGAATTAGTATGGTCACATTATTGTTGAAAAAAAAAAAAAAAAAAAAAAAAAAATTCAATATATATATATTTATATATATATATATATATATATTACATTATATATATAATATATACATGTGAAATTATAAAGAAATTAAAAATATATAAGAAAAGATATATTATTATTATTATATTTATGTTTTTACAATTATAGAAAAAAAGAAAAATATTTTAAATATATTATGAAAGGATTTGATAATATATTTCTTTATATTATATATAAATAATTTTATTTTCATATTTTTTCTTTCTGATAGTATTTAATAAGATTAAATATTATACATATATATAAATATATACAATATGTAAATATATAATTTAGATATGCTTGAACGAATATATTTATATATACATATAATATAAATATAATATAAAATTTATCATAAAAACAATAAATGCAATATTATACCTATGTATTATATAATAAAATATAATTTATTATGTAATATATGGAAAATTACAGTACTAAAGAATAAATAGAAACTAATATTTTGAGGTAACTATAAAATTTTTTTCTAATCATAATGTATAAACATTTATTATATTTAATATATAAAATAATATGATGTAATATAATATGATATTATTCATTTTAATTTTTTTTTTTTTTTTTCCTTTTAGTATTCCATAAGAAGTAATAAAAAAAATTTACTTAAAAATTTCAATTTGGTAATTATATATGTGTAAATATATATAATAAAATTAATAAAAAAAAAAAAAAAAAAAAAAAAAAAAAAAAAAAACATGAATATAAATTAACTTTTAATCATTAGTAGAAGCAAGAAAGTTAAGCAATATAAAATATATACATATATATATATATATATATATATATATATAATGTGTATTATAAAAAAAATAAATAATTTTGTGAAACATAACACACTTAATAATAGTTTCACATTTTATAATATAAAAAAAAATAATAATAATAATAATAATAATAAATAAAATGAGATAAGTTAAAAAATTATAGAAAACTATCATATATTAATTAACAATTAATAAATAAGTAAAATAAATAAATAAATAAATAAATAAATATATATATATATATATATTTATATTTATTATATACATCTTGAACCCTTTAATTTTTATTATTATTATTATTATTATTATTATTATTGTTGTTGTTGTTCTGTTGTACTTTTACAAACTATTTGATATTATTTATTTTAATTTTTTTTTTTTTTTTTTTTTTTTTTTTTTTTTTTTCATGTATCGTCATAGAAATCTTTGTTCTTGGTGGCATTAGTATGTTTTACATTTTGTAAAACATTTTGTTGTGGGTCATCAAAATCTTTGTATTCATTTTTATTTGGATTGTTTAATATATGTAAATTATGATTTATAAAACTTTTATTTCTTTTAAAAATAGAATTTTTCATATTATAATTTTTGAACATGTAATTATACTTTTTTTCCATCATAAAAAGAAAATGAAAAGAATGTGGAGTTTCATAAAATTTCTTTTTCATTATTTGAATTTCAGTTTCGGTTATTAATTTCATTTTAAATTGGTTATGTTTTAAGAAGATATGATTTGGTAAATCATTAATATGATTAAAAAGTTTTTTACATTTAGAACATCTAATATCACTTTGTTTATTATCACTTGTTGTTAATGCATATTCCTTTTTTAAAATATCTAAAAATTCATTTGTTTTTTCAATATTAATATTTTCATAATATTTGTTATTAATAGCATTTTTTATTTCATTATCAAAATGGACTAGCCATTTCAACTGAAACTCTGATATGTTCATTTGCTCTTCATGTTGAAGAAAAAATATTTCTTTTTTTTTATTATTTAATAATTTATATAATAACATATCATTTGAATATTTTAATTCATAATTCCTGTTTTCATTATGATCATTACTTTCATTATGATCATTACTTTCATTATGATCATTAGTTTCATTATGATCATTAGTTTTATTATGCTTTAGAAAAGAATTTTTGTTTTTTATATCATTATGTTCTGTATTTATTGATATACTATTAATTATCATATTATCCAAGTATGTATTATCCTTTTCTATATTACAGTTTTCATAAAATATTGGAATAAAATTCTTGTGTAATTTTTTTTGTCCTACATTTACTCTTAGATAGAAATAACCACATTCTCTAAGTAGCTCATCATATGTATTAAATTTTTTTGCTGAATAATAACAAAAATTATGAACAAATCTTAGATACAAAATTAAAATATCTAATTTTTTTTTTACATCATAATTTTGTTCTTCATTATTTTCTATCATAGAAATTATGGGGCTTTCTGGAATATTCTCATTATCAATAATATTTTTGTCCTCATTTATATAATCATCATTATTATCATTCATGTTGTTCTCTATATTGTTACCATTTAATGTATTTACCTCAAATGTATTCTTGCTAATATCATTTAACATTTCATCATGTTCTTTGTCATCAACTTTTCTTCTTTTATTTACTTGACCACTTAAATTGGTGTTATCCATCATTTTGTTAAAAAGCTCCATATTAATACCACAGGAATAATCCATTTTTCTTACAAGTACTTTTGCAATATTATAATCTTTTTTTATTCTTTCTATATGTGAACATATGGGTGGACATATTTTAAAATCAATGTTGTTATATATATTTCTTCTGACATTATTCATGTACCAATGATGAATAGGTATAGCATACGAATTTTCTCGTATTGTATTTAATACATTAGATGCTGAGGCTTTATTATTAAAATATATATTAGCTCTTCTAAAAAAAGAATGTCCCCTAGTATCTTTAGTATTATATACATCCCATATATTTATATTCATGACATTATATTTTAAAGTACTAAGTGTATTTAATATATGAAATTTATTTATATGCATAGGTATATAATCTACGTGTATTGATGTACCACCTATATAATTTAATATCTTTGTTAATATATTATTATCATTAATATTATCAATTTTGCATTTTATTTTTTCTTTCCACAAATTGGATATATACATATTTTCTTCATTTAATATTGAATTATTTTTATTTTTCTCCATATTATTATCATTATTATGTGAATTATCTAATTGTGATTTTGTAGTATCATTACTTTTTACGTTGTCGCCACTTTCTATATCATCATCATATTCTATATTATTCTTTTCACTAGCACCCCCTTCTTCTATATTCGTATTTATCTCCAAACTAAAATCATTAAAATTATTATTTTTATATAATATTATGAATTCTTTAAAATAATTCTGAGCCGTTCTTATATTTAACATATTTTGTTCGTTAATATATTTAACACGAAATCGTTCAACGAAAAAAGGACTAGTGCATTCATTATTACATATAATATCTAAATTTTTTTTAATATTTTTTATAGCTTGATTTTTTATTTCGTTTGCCATATCTTCTATACTTTTGTATTTTCTGTTATCATTAAAGAATCCTTTTGTAATTTCCGATAAAATATATTGCTCTTTATTATTATAACTTTCTTCAACATTTTTAAAATTACTAATAACATATTTTTCATATTCTTCATCATCTTCAAATTCGATTTTCTTTTTTTTTAAATTTATATTTTCTTTCTCTTTAACTAGAACATTTTCTTCTTCAATGGTTTTTTTTCTTTTCTTTTCATTCGTATTTTCCTTAGCAGGGGAACTCATTTTTTGTACCAAGAAAAAAAAAAAGAGAAGAATGAAAAATTATGATATTATGTAAAATGTAATGCTTGACAAATAATATATAAATATATATATATATATATATATATATATATATATGAAGATATTCTATATATTTGTAAAGTGTTGAAATTGTTTTGTTTTTCATCAATATGATAAAAAAGATAAAATAAAAAAAAAAAAAAAAAATTATGTTAATTGAACATATTAACATACAATATAATGTGAGTATTTTCTTTTCAAATATAATTCTATATAAAACGTTAGATTTTTCAAATTGTATATTTTATATTCATTTTTATAAAAAAACTATAAAGGGCAGATAAGGATTATTTTTTCTAATGAAGAGAGAATTAAATTTATAGGATTAAATATGAAGAAACATATATAAATAAAAATGTATTTTTTTTTTTTTTTTTTTTAAAGCCCAATAAGTAATATTATATAATTTTCATAATAAATAAAAAAGTAAATAACTATTACGATGAATATATGAATTATATAATATATAAATGTATAATATTATAAATATATAAATAAATATATATATATATATATATACAATATATACATACATACATACATATATATATATAATATATATAACTATATATTTTATTATTTTAGTGGAATTATTATAAAACAACTACATACAAACGGTTCAAATGGTATAAAATTTATATAAATAAATATATTATTATATAAAAAGATATAATAAAAATTTTTTGTTATTTCTTTCTTTTTTAATAACATGGAATATTAAATAATTTCAAATAAGTATATAATTATAATTATTTTATAATCTTTCAAAATGTTCAATATTCAATACATTTCAGTATGTTTAAAAATAATATGCGTTATTATACAAATATTTATTTTATATATATACCTTATAAAAATTTTTTAAAAATAAAAGTGAATTAAAATATTTTTACGTTAAGCTTGAAGTTTTGATTTATTATAAATATACAGTATATTTGAAATTTATAAAGTTCAACTTTTAAATATTTAAAAATAAAATATAATAAAATAAAATTAAAATTAAAAAATTAGAATGATATAATATATATATATATATATATATATATATATATATTTGACAGAATGTGTTGTAATATATATTAATAAAAAGACTACTTTGTTGCTTATTGTTTGGAAAAATATATAATATATAATATATAATATGTTTTTTTTTGAGGACCATATAACTTATGTTGTAAATGTATGGTGATGTGTTGTTGAAATTAATATTTGTTATTATATAAAAAACAAAATGAATAAAGAAGCTAGTAATATATCTTTAAGCATAAATAAATAAATATACACATATATCTCTATATATTATATTTTTCATATAAGATATATATATGGTATTCATTTTATATTTTTATTTCTTCTTCTTTAAGGGTGTATGCTGTAAATATCTAAAGACAATTTTACCTCTTCGTTTTTCAAAATTTAATTTATGAATTTGAAATTTCACAATATCTCCTAAATTAATTTTAACTTTATTAATTCGTAATTTTCCTGATATAAAACATAAAAATTTTTCACCATTTGGTATGCTTACAATAAAATTTGTGTTAGCTAAGCATTCTACTACTACACCATTCATTTCGAATGTATCATTTTCTTTTGTTTTTGAAATATCATTTTTTAGATTTTGATTTTTTCCATATAATATGTGTACTCCTTTTTCCTCTCTTAAAAAATGATTTATATTATTTTTAAAATGGTTTTTATTCCATGTTTTTTTATGAAAAAATCTTGATGTTTTATTATTTTTCCATTGTGATATAATATTATTATAATTTAAGAAAGAAAATGTTTTCTTCTCAACTTTTATTTCTTCTGATGGGAAATACAAAAAAAAAACAAAAAAAAGAAAAACAAAAAAATCAAAAGACAAACGGGTTATGGAAACACTACACATATATATATATATATATATTGTGTTATTTTTAATTGAAATTACAATATTGTCATTTTTATACTTCATATAAAAAAAAAAAATATATAATGTTTATTAGAAAGGGGAAAACTCATACAGGCATTATTTAATGAATATGATTAAGCCATAAGTTATTTATTTTTTTTTTTTTTTCATTCAATATAATATATTGTAAAAGTATTTATATTTTTTTATTCAAAATTTTAGTCATAAATTTTAATTATAATGTTAAATAATTTGAAATAAAAAAATATAAATA
>LT990243.1:2944768-2969768 GCA_900257145.2 Plasmodium billcollinsi
TACATGTACGTACTTCAATTTTATCTTTATTCATTCTTATTTCTAATTTTAAATGTGTTACTATTGGTTTTATTAATTCTAACCAATTTTTTATAACTGATGTTCTTCTTTGTTTAGGTATAGTTATAATTCTCATTTCATGTGTATTCATATTAGAATTATTATTTTTTTTCTTATTCTTTATTATTAATTTCTTATTTATCTTCTTATCATTCGTATTATCTATATCGTTATTATCATTTGCTATAATATTTTGTATTGTTAATATCTGTCCTTTATTTTGAACGTTATTATTATCTAATTCTTTAACTTCAACCTTAAGCAAATTGATATCACTTTTTGAATTTCTAATGATTCCTTTGGATGTTATATCATTTTTTATAATCCTTTTTGTCATTTTGTCATGTACAATAAATAGTAATTATTAAATTTTTTATTAAAAATATATCAAAATATAAAAATATGGATATAAAATAATACAAATCACATAATATATAAAAAAATAAAATATATACAATTTTTTATTAAAATTTTATTTTTTATTTTACTTTACATAAATATAAATATAAATATAAATATAAATATAAATATAAATATATATATATATATATATAATAAGAATATATTGAAATAGTTTTTTTTCCATATACGAATTTTTTCTATTTTGATTTGAGACTTATACAAAATTAATAAAATGTATATTTTTTTATAAAATCAAAGGGAAATTTCTATTTTTTTTAATATTCATTTTATATATAATTAAATAAATTATCACTAAATTTTAATAATTAAAATATATAATTTATTTGTACTTAATAATTTCAAATGTTACTTTGTTTTTTTTGTTTTTTTTTACAAAAAAAAATTATAATTTAGAATATCTATAATTTTGAATGTTACATATTTAAAAATTCATAAAAAATAAAAAAAAAAAAGTACTATATATATATATATATATATATTTTATAATGAATGTTAAAAGAAAAAAAAATTATTGCATATAATAATAAAGTATAATTATAATATATATAATATATTAAATAGGTATATGCTCAATACAACAGGAAGGTATGCTTCTTTGATTTTAATAAAATAAAAAAGATATGTTGAGATTTTATAAAAAAAAAAATGTAAATATTTATAATATATATATATATATATATTTATTTATTTATTTGTATTTATTTTATATAACATAATTGTTTATGATATTAATATTTTTGTATTTTTTAATTCAAATAGAAGTAAAAAAATTATTTATCTGTTATATATTGTAATATATTCAATTGACTACTTATATCCTTTTTTTTTCTTTATAACACAGTCATCATATATTTGTTTCCGCTTTTAAAATATTATTTTTACATCTATATATTTCTATATTGGTTAATATTTTTTATTTATTCATAAAAATAATAATAAATATTAAATAATAGGACATAGTGAAAACAAAAGAAAGAATAAAGGTATTAGTATAATTTATATATATAATATAATGATAATAAAATGTTTCTTTCAATTGGTGTTGTATAACATTTATGTGTTATATATTTTTATATTTTTCTTTTTTTTTTTGGTTATTAAATCTTATTTTTAATCTTAATATTTTACATCAACAATAGAAGGTTTTATTGAAGAAATAAATTGATCAAATTTTAATTATTCTAATGTTTTTTTTTTTTTTTTTTTTTTTTTTTTTTTTTGGGTGGGGGGTTATATAATAGTCACAAACATGTATATTATTTTTTTCAATACTTTCGATTAAAAGAAAAAAGAACAAAAAGGAAATTTAGAAATATTATTTTTAAGAGAGTTATATTGAAATATCAAATGAATTATAAATAAAATATATATATATATATATATAAATATATACATGTATAATGTGATAATATATATGTTGTATAATATGAAAAAGTGTGCTCTAAATAATATTCATAATGTATTACAGTTAAACTATATTCATACAAATATAATATATATATAATATTATATATTTATAATTTAACATAACATTTCTAATACTATTAATTATATTCTTTTTCTTTTTTTTAAAAGAAAAAGAAGAAAAAGAAAAGGGTTTTAATTTTTTTTTTTTTATTATTTTTATATTTATTTATTATCCCAAAATGTTTAAATTTCTATTTTAAAAGTAATAAATAAATTTTAATAAATTAAAGAAAAATTTTATTTTGTATCATTTTTTTGTTATTTTTCTTTTTCTCTTTTAATATGAATGGAAAGCTTGTAATATAATATTATTTTTTAATTAATATATTTTTTCCATAAATTATGAGAAATATATGTGCTTATTTTTGTATATTTGTTAATTTTCTGTTAAATATTTTAACATAAAAATAAATGTGTATTTTTTTCTTTTCGTTTCTTTTTTTTTGCAAAATTGAAGTAATTATATGAATTTTAAAATTTTATTTATATTTTTTGTAGTTTTTTGAAACTTTCAATAGTATTGTATTATTAATATATATATAAAAAAAAAAAAAATCGAAAAAAAAAATTATCCACAACTATAAGAAAATATAAATATATTATACAAATATATAATCTATTAACAGAAATATATATATATATATATATATATATATAATAATATTTTTATTCTATATATAATCACGGATATTTAAGGCATCAAAAAATAATAAAAGAAGAAACAAAACTGACATAAAAGGATATTACATATATATATATATATATATATATATATATATATATATATATATATGTATTTATTTATTTATTTATTTATATATTTATATTTATTCTTGTAGATATATAACATAAACATAATATATTTTAACTTATAATTAATAATGTGCCAAAATGATTATGTGCATTTATCAAATGAGTGTTGTACGTCTTTTGAAATACCATTGATAGTATAGTATTAAATAATGTGGAACACTGAGCAATAATAAGAACATATATATATATATATATATATATTTATATATGTATATATTTTTATACATATAGATTTTGAATTATATATAAATATATGTTAGGGAGCTAGTATATATACATGTGTGTGTACATAGGCACCTTTATTTTTATTTTATCTGACTGAGGATTATGGGGATCCTTAAAAAAAAAAAAAAAATAATAATGAATTAATAATGAAATATATTAAAAGAATATATATATATATATATATATATATACATATGTATTTATATACGTGAAAAAAAAAAAAAAAATAAATAAATACTAAAACGTAAAATATAATAGGAACTTAAATATACACATATATATTTATATATATATTTTTTTTTTCATTTATATATATGTATTGTTTTTTTTTTTTTTTTTTTCTACAAATTTATATACCTTTCGTTTGTTATATAAATTTATTGTTCCCCGAGTTTGTATTAAATAAGAAAATACATATATATATATATATATACATATGTACATTTTAACGTTTTGATTATATCTTTCTTATTTTACGTTTATTTTTATCTTATTAAAGAATTTATATGAGAAGCTATTTTTCCTTTTTTTTTATATATTTTCTTTAATAAGATGTGTGACAGTCAGAGTGAGGATACGTTTCATACAACCTTAGGTGGATTATATGAAAAGCCCAATAAAGTTCGAGATATTGAATGTTTATATCCGTATGAAATTGAAAAGGTCGATATTTTTGAAGAAGATAGATATAGGAAGTTATTATGTGCAGCATATGCATTAATGGCTATAATAGCTGATGCTCCATATTTTATGATTGTATCGATGGCTGATTATTTTAAAACTTCTTTTAATGTAAGTGACATTATGATAAATGAATTTGCCTTAATGGAAAGTTTAATATTGATTGTTGTATGTTCTTTATTACATTTAATTGGAAGTTATCGTTTAAAATGGAATTTACTTATGCCTATATTTATGACGATTATATTAGTTGTGTTAAATTTTGTTGTTTATTTTAAAGCTGACTACATTGGACATAAGATTATCATATTCAGTGCTATACCTTTAGGTTTAGTATCTTGTATATCCAAAATGACTACTATGAAAATATGTGTTTTGTTTAAAAACGCTTATTGTAGTGCTTATGTATGTGGATTATCGTTTTCTGGTTTTATTGTATTTATAATATATATGTTAGGGGCTTATGTATTTTTTCCGAATGATGAACTGAAATTTTTTAAGATGTTTACTTTTTTTTGTGTAACTATTTGTTTATTAGCATTAACATGTTTTTCTATACTATGCCGACTATACAAAAAACGATTTGTCAAAATATTGGAAGAAAAATATAAAGATAAAGGATTAAAAATTAATAAAAAAATATTTTATGATTCTATAAAATCAATGAAAATATTGTGGCCATATATGTTGATTGCATATTTCACAAGTTTATTGACTTATCAAATATATCCATCTATATTTCCAACTTTTATGGATGTTAGTAAAGAATTAAAAGGAACACTAGCTGGATTTTTATTATTTGGTGATTCTATGGCTCACCTTTTAGTTCATTATAGAAGAAACGAATTTTTAAAAACAGATTTTTCTACTTTAGTTTTTTGTACATTGTTCAGGATATTTTTTTTACCTATATTTTTATTCTTACCAAGCCTTCATTATACATATAATTTTAGTTATTTTATGTTGACTAGCTTTTCATTTTTATTTGGACTCATGAATGGATTGGTCAATAATTCAATTTTTTTGAAAGCACCACAAATGTGTAAAGAAAAAAGCAAATATGAGTATATTCAATTAACTCCAAATATACTTTACTTATGTTTAATTCTTGGAATAACCAGTGGGTGTTTAATATCCAAGGTTCACGTAAGAATTGTGAATTTAATTGCAGTTATTTTAAAATGAGAAGAAAACAAGATTTTTTTTTTTTTTTTTCCCATTGTTTTTTATACAATTGGGTACAAAATGGATATTTGAAGTGAAGTCTTCATATAAAAGTCATATATGACTTTATAGAAGAGTCAAACATATATATATATATATATTTATCTATTTATATTTATATTTATTTATATTTTTTTTTTTTTTTTTTTCTTCTCCAAGTAAACGAATTAATATTTCATCAAATGTATATATTTATATACATTAAAATGTGAATAGTTTTGTGACTATGTTATACATCTCTGTGAGTGTTATATGTATGTATATTTTATATATATATTGTGCCATTTCCATTTTTGTGAAGTTTTTTATTATTTGGTTTGTCCTCATTTTTTGAGCACAACAATTCCATTATATTAGAAAAAAAAAATAATATATATATATATATATATATTTATATAATTTTTTTTTTATATTTTAATTTTTTTCATGAAAAGGAATTATGTGATTTGTATTTCCGAAGTACAATTGGTTTATACTTTAAGGGAAATAATTTTTTTTTTTTCCACCAATTTATTTCAAACAATGGAAAACGTTTTTTATAAGAAATAAACGTAAAAAAAAAAAAAAATAATAAACTGAAAGAAATTAAATATATGAGTAGATAAATAAATAAATATATATACATATATATATTAAACCTGATTACTGAAAAAAAAAGAAACTAAAATATAAACACACATATATATAAATATATATATATATATATATATATATATAATGATCATTTGTATCCCTCCTGACAGTTGTATTAAAAAAAATCATTTGTCATTTGTATCGTATAAAATTTTTAAAAAAATTATAGTAGTGCTGTGTTCTATTGAACCAAAGGCAAGTAAGACACAAACTTGTTTTTAAATACTTTCGACTTATACGAATATGTAATCAATATTTTTAATAAATCTTCATAAATATTTTTAGAAACATTCAATACTTCTGTGTTTGCACATATTATTTCACGTTTTGATTTTATACAATATAAAATCTTTATTACTTTTTGAAAAAATATTAAATTTTTATTATTGTATATTTTTTGTAAAATTGATGATATATACATGTTTTTTATAAATATCCTTATATCAATAATGTATTTCTTCTCATTGTTTGTTATGTAAAATGTTTGTATATTATATTTCTCATTCTTGTTATATATATATTCACTTAAAAATAAGATATCGTTATAATTTTTAAAAATATTTTCTTTATATAGTGGAATATTTATTTTATGTTTAAATATATAAAATTTTATCTTATCATAAGGATCACATTGCACTTTTGTTTTTTGTTCATTACTATTTTTATCAACATCATTTATAAA
This sequence comes from Plasmodium billcollinsi, assembly GCA_900257145.2. Lineage (NCBI taxonomy): Eukaryota > Apicomplexa > Aconoidasida > Haemosporida > Plasmodiidae > Plasmodium > Plasmodium billcollinsi. The sequence goes on from LT990243.1 coordinate 2,950,977, forward strand.
TCCTTCCTTTTGAATTATATTCCCTTGTATACAGTTTTCACTAATACAATCTTTTTTTTCATTATCCTTTGTTATGTTGGTTTCAGAATTGTGATTTAATTTCGTGTCATTTTCAATCTTCATATTTTTACTTGAAAAATTATTATTCATCATTGTATTATTTTCCTTTATATTTTGTTTTTGCTTTTCCAAAATATTTATATAACTTTTGTTAAAACGTTCATTGTTCTTTTTATCCTCCTTATTCGTATTTTGTAAATATAATTTGTTAGATATAAGTAGTATATTAGTATGATCTATGTTAATATAATCATCTGGACTATTTTTTTGTATTAATTGAAAAATATTATTTTTTATATTTTCATTTATAGATTTATTATTATTATAAGAATAGTTGTTTTTATTATTATTTTCTAAATATCCAATGGGTGTGTAACAACTAGTACAAAAAAGAAGACTCCGATAATTTTCGAAGGAATTTTTTTTAATTGATAAGTTACATTTATTTATTATTCCATAACTAAATGACAAATAATTAGGAAAGATAATGATAGTATAACGTGTATCTTTTAAACCTTCATATGAAAAACTAGTGCATTCTTCACAAAAAGCATGTTCAAAAAAATTATTTATATTTACATATAAATGTGGCATAATGCAATTAACATTTGAATAATTTATAATATTAAAATTACAACTTTTACATAATATTACTTGATTATTTTTTAATTTTAACATATTATGTAATTCTAAATTTCTATTAATTTCAAAAGCGTTATTATTTGTTTTATCAACAATAAGATCTAATGAAAGAACAATGCTTAATTTATTATTTAATAAGAAGTGAACAGATTTTATATTTACTTTTTTTATGGAAATAAAAGAAGGCAAGTATAAATATTTTGAAAAATATTCATTTTTGAAGGTACAAAACATTTGACTAAACAAGTTTTTCTTTTTTAATACATCACTTATATCACATGGTTTTGTTAACCAATGTGATATATATTCGTTATTTTTATATTGTTCTATACAATTTTCATTTTGAGATATATTTGATGATACACTCTTTGCAAATAACAATTTATAATTTTTATTATATTCATTGGTTATTTCAATATTGTGTATTTTTTGATTAGCATCATTGTTATAAAAACTTATATCTTTTTTATAATTTACAATGTGATTTAAATATGTTTCTCTTTTTTTATCTTTTATAGTAAAACTATTCAGATCAATATAATCATACTTTTGTTTAACGGAAGAGGTCCTTTCTTGATGTAAAACATTTTTAAAATGTACATTATTATTATTATTATTATTATTATTATTATTATTATATATTAGTTTTAACTTAATTTCATATAGATTTACATTTTTTTTTTTCACATTTTTTGTTTTTTTTTTTTCAATTATAACATGAATGTTAACAAAATTCAGGAAATTACTGTTAATTAATAAATTGTTAAAAAATGGTTTTTCTAGTACGTCAATTTCTATATCATTTAATGACACTATATTTTGTTTAATATAATATTCGGCATATCTCATAGTTATAAGAGTTACAAAGAATACGAAAATATACAAGTTTTAATATATATATATATATATGTATATAATTATAAATCGTTATTCATTTAAGTTTTGGAAAAATTTGATATTTCGAAATAGCTATTTTCGGAAATACAAAAAAAAAAAAAAAAAAAAAAAAAAAAAATTTTAATATGAAGAAATATAGCTAAATTATAATAATTTCATAAATATAGCTATTTTTTTTTTTTTTTTTTTTTTTTTTTTTTTTTTCATTTGCCGATCCACATATATTATAAATATATTACATATATAAAATTTTATTTCTGTGCCATTTGATGAATATAAAAACCATATTTTGGTATTGTTCATTTTATTAAAAATAAGAGTGACATAGAATCATATATATATATATATATATATAATATGTATATTTTATTTCTATATATTGAATAGAATAGGCGAAAATTATATTTTATATAAAATCTTATGATAAATATGATTATATGAATGGAATATTAATTCTTTTATAATTTATAGAATTAAATGATTAATAAATAATTACTATATTTCACTGAATTATTATAATTTTTTTGTTAAATGATAAAAAAAAATTATATATATTTTATTTTATTACTTTTTTTTTGATCTATAGTGTTACACGTTTTATATATGTTATTGTTTTTTTTTTTTTTTTTTTTCAAATTGCAGAAAAAATATAAAATATAAAATACATATATAAATAAATAAAAATTTGTCAATGACATAATTTTATTAGTAACTTTTTTATGGTTTAAATGCAGATTATTTCTTTTTTTAGTTTAATTTTCGTTTATATTTTAAGATATAATATTGATGTGTGCTTTGCCAAAATATATTATAATTTTGAATTACATATTAATAAAATATAAAAAATCATACTAGTATATTTAAAAAAATATATATATAACTATAAACTTTTCATGTTCTTTGATATTTTTATATTTTTCTTCAAATTATAACTCATTTACATTATTATTGGATATAGAAAATATATATAAATAGATATATTCTCTTTAAAAAAAAAAATATTAAAAAAATAGATTGTTCTTTTCATTTATCATATACTAATAGACAATAATATGAGATCTTTTTATTTAGTAGTTTAAAAAAAAAAAAAAAAAAAAAAAAAAAAAAAACTTATATATATATATATATTTTTATTTTATTATTATTTTAAAACGGTTCGATATTTATAAATAATCATTCTTATTATATGATTTGAAAGTTTTAATTTTTTTTTTATTAATATTTTTCCTCAACTAAATTAGATCAGTGCAATTTAATATGAATGCATATATTGAGAAAATACCGTATAAAAATAAATAATATATATAAATATATTTATAAGTTATATATAATGAATTAATAAAAATATATTAAGCATACATTATAATATAAACACCATATTTGTAATTTTCATTTATTTATCTCATTCAAAAAAAACAATTTTTTTTTTTTTTTTTTTTTAAAAGAAAAATTGCTTTTATAAGATATCTTGTTTATAAAATAAGTATGCTTTATAATATGTTAAAAATAAAAACCGTACGGTATTTTTTTGAATATATATATAAGTATTCCCAAAAAAATAAGAATAAACAATGAAGAAATATTCTTCACATATATGTATATATAATATAATGGAACATATTATAGGGCTTTTTAAAAAAATTATAATTAATTAATTAAACAAATAATAAAAAGCGCGTACACTTAACATTTTTATAATTAAAAAGAAAAAAAAAACTATATGGAAATACATATATTTTTATGTGGTACATAAATAAATTATAATATTTAATAAATTATAAAAAATATAATAAGAAGAAAGCTCGTGTGTTTAAACAAAAAAAAAAAAAAAAAAAAAAAAAAGGGAATTTTATATGGTTTTAATTAGTATAAAGGAACATTTGTGAAATTCTTCATTACATGTATTGTTTATTATATATATATATATATATATTTATTTATTTATTTATATCGAAATATGTACATTATTATAATATTATAAAATTTTTTATATATTTAATAATATCTCATAACCATGAAAATAATTAAATATAAATATATTGAATTCATTATTTTATTTTATATTTATTTTTCTTTGAAAAAATATATTTACTTGAATTTTTAATTTGTCGTATTTTTGTTTCGTGTAGGTTATATATTCAGTTAATTTTTTTATTTTATTTTATTTTTTTTCTTACATTTAATTAAGATTGTTTATAATTTATACAATTTGTTACTTTTATAATTAAAAATATTAATATGTAAATATATAGAACATGAGGAAATACATTAATTAATGATTTGATAAAAAAAAAAAAAAAGGAAAAATTAATATAACTTTATATATATAAATTTAATAATATAATTAAAAATTAGATTTTATATATGGAGAATATGTATACATATATATATATATATATATATATACAAAAATTTAATGATACGAAACATAATTATATAAATATAATTTAGATTATGTTTATGTTTCTATATAAATTTGGATGTCTTAAAATAAATTTGTATCTTATATAAAAAAAACTAAAATAAATAAGTACATATATATATATATATATATATATATATATTTGTATTTGTGTATATTTGTACACGTAGTTATATGCATATAAAACATTTCAGATTATTTTCATAAATATATAAATAAAAAAAAATTAAATTAAAAAAAGAAAAGAAAAGAAAAAGACAATAAAAAGACAATAAATGGAGTTAAATAAAAAAAATGATTAATTTTTTTTTATCATTATTATTGTTTGTTCTATTTTTTGAAAATCTTGTAGTGTCTATAAAATATAGAAATATTCATTATATACACATGCCTAACAATGCTCATAATAAAAACTTTAATGAAAAAGAAAACAGAGAAATATATCATAATGTAAATATATCAGGAAGTAATGCAATATATGAAGAACATAAAAATAAGTATATTACTTTGTTTTTATCCAATGGAAAAAAAATCCTACATTCCATTTTCAGAAATAATAATAATAATAATATAACCATATGTAATGAAAATACGGGGAAAAATTCAAACACCAACTTGAAAAATAATTCTGAGCACAATGCTAAGAACAATTCTAAGAATTATTCTAGGGGTTCCTCATCGTGCTTAAATATACAGAATGTTTCCAATACATATTATGATAAGAGGAGAATTAAAAAGGATATTATGAATAAGATGGTTGAGGAAAATTTAATACATGATGAAAATAATATTATTAATGATAAAATATATTGTGATGAAAAAGAAGATTTGAATAAAGAAATTCGTGTAGATGAGCAAAATGAAAAGAAATCAAACAGTACCTTAAATAATGAAAGTTTTATAAGCATTTTATCAAATGATAATTACGAAAAAAAAAAAGATATTGAAGAAAATAATAGTTATTCTAATAATTTTTATCACAATTCTTTAGAGGAAAACATTATATATTCCACCCAACCTTTTAATTGTGATTATAATGAAAAATGGAAATTTCATGTAGATGATATTCTAGAGAATGAATCCTACTATAGTAGTATGAATGATAATAGTAATAAATCTTGTATAAGCGATTATGAATTATTAAGAACTTCTATCTTATTGAATGTAAAGGATGATTTTCCTCTATATGAAAATTCAAGAAAAAATATATTAACTACAAGTGGTAAAATGAACAAGAATAAAAACTTAAAAGAAAGAAAAAAGAAGAACTTGAATAGATTATTTTACACCTTAAAGTTAACAAATAATTTTTCATTTAAAAATAGTAAGAATAGAAGGAAATACGCAAATAGTTATAATAATAGTGGTTCGCCTACACATTCTCGATATATAATGGATAATAAAGAATATATAATTTACCATAATAATATTACTACCACTAATAATAATAATAATAATAATAATAATAGTAATAATATTAATAGTAATAGTAATAATATTAATAGTAATAATATTAATAATCAAGGTAATAAGAAAAAGTATAATAGACTATATTGTAAAAAAAGTGTGAATTCGAATGAAAAGGATTATGATAAGGATATGAATTTAATTTTATCTGATAAAATGAGTAATGAATTGTCAGAAAATAATTTAGAATATAATTCAAAGATAATTAATATGTCTAATGATGATTTCAATATTATTACTTGTGATGAAAAAGAAAATATAAAAAGAAATGCATATAAAAATTATGTTAATTATATAAATGAAAGAAGATATGGTTATTTTGATTTATTAGAAAAAAAGAATGAAAAAATTATACGCAAATTATTAATAGCTAATAATGGCATGGCAGCCTTAAAATGTATATTATCATTAAAAGATTGGTTATTTAAAAAATTTTATGATGAGAATTTAATTAAAATTATAGTTATGGCAACTGACGAAGATATTAGAAGTAATGCAAAATATATATCATTAGCAGATAAAGTGATAAAAGTTCCAGGAGGTAAAAATATCCATAATTATGCAAATGTTCCTTTAATAGTCGAGCTAGCCAAAGGTGAGAATGTGGATGCAGTATGGCCAGGATGGGGACACAGTTCAGAAAATCCTTTATTGTCTACTTTATTAGAAAAAGAAAATATAATATTTATAGGTCCAACCGGTAATGTTATGGAAGCTTTAGGAGATAAAATATCTGCGAATATATTAGCTCAAAGTGTTGAAGTACCTGTGGTAAAATGGAGTGGAGATAATATAAGAATTGATAAGTTTGAGAACAATAAAATAAATGAGCAAGTATATAATAATGCTACAATTCATTCATTAGATGACTGTATAAAGGAATGTAAACGTATTGGTTTTCCTGTTATGATAAAAGCATCACAAGGTGGTGGTGGGAAAGGTATTCGAAAAGTGGAGAATGAATATGAAATAAAAAAAGCATATGAACAAGTACAAAATGAATTACCTAATTCTCCTATATTTTTGATGAAAGTTTGTAATAATGTAAGACATATTGAAATACAAGTTGTTGGTGATATGTATGGAAATGTATGTTCTTTAAGTGGTCGTGATTGTACTACACAAAGAAGATTTCAGAAAATTTTTGAAGAAGGACCACCATCTGTTGTACCATATTCTATATTTCGAGAAATGGAAAAATCATCTATACGATTAACTAAAATGATTAAATATAGAGGTGCCGGAACTATTGAATATTTATATGATCAAATAAATAAAAAATATTTTTTCTTAGAATTAAATCCTAGATTACAAGTAGAACATCCAGTATCTGAAGGTATAACCAACTGTAATTTAATATCTATACAATTACAAGTAGCTATGGGTATTCCCCTTCAAAATATAGATGATATTCGAAATTTATATCAAATTGATAAAATAGAAAAAATGGAAAAAATAAAAAAAGATGAACAAAAAAAAGAATTCGAATTAGCTGATCATATATGTGATGATAATATATATAAAGATAATATAAGTAATGATAATATATATAAAGATAATATAAGTAATGATAATATATATAAAGATAACATAAGTAATGATAATATATATCATATAGATAACACATCAAATGAACAAAATAATAAAAACCTGTTAAATTATAATAATTATAGAAATATAAATTTTGGTAATAATAATTCGACAAAGTCCTTATTAAATTATTATCCAGATCAAAATGTCAATAAGAGGAATAATTTATTGAATAAACATTTTGATTTTTATAATAATAAACCACATATTAAAAATCATGTTATTGCTGCAAGGATTACGGCAGAAAATAGTAACGATAGTTTTAAGCCCACCTCAGGTAATGTAAAAAGAATAAATTTTCAGAATTGGAAAGATGTGTGGGGATATTTTTCTATTAATGATGGTTTTGTACACGAGTTTTCAGATTCTCAAATAGGTCATATTTTTGCGAAAGGAGAAACAAGAGAAATAGCAAGAAAAAATTTAATTTTAGCATTAAGAAAGTTACACATTGATGGTGATATAAAAACAGGTACAAAATATTTAGCAAAGATTTTAGAATCTAAAGCATTTATTGACAATAATATTACAACAAATTGGCTAGATATAATAATAGAAAAGAAGAAACATGTATTTTATAATACATGTCATATAATATTATTATGTGCTGCAATATTTAAACTATTAATATATTTTATGAATGAAAAGGAACGTGTGGAAGAAAATTTGGGTAGACATGATATATCTATAAAAAGGGATAGAAATTATAGAAATATAATAAATAAAAATAATAACTATAGTAGTAATATAAATAATAATGCAGAACATATGTGTAAAATGAAAAGTCCATATATATTTGATATGATATTTCAAAATATAAAATATCCTTTTAAAGGATATAATACAGGAGAAAATCTATATAAATTAGAAATAAATGGACAAGAAATAGAAATATCTGCTGAATATGATAAAAATAATAATAAAATATTTTCTACATTTAATAATCAAACGTATATATATGTGTGTTCTGAGGATACTTTAGGTATACATATGCAGCTAGAAAAAGATAATATTTTCATACCTAACGTTAGGAATCCATATCATTTAATATCTAATACTAATGGAAAAATTGTAAAGTATTTAATAAATGATGGAGAAGAAGTAAAAAAAGATGACGATTATATTGAAGTGGAAGCTATGAAAATGATTATGACTTTTAAATCAACAGAGACGGGAATATTAAGACATAAATTGTCTGAAGGTACAATTATTAAAATAGGAGATTTATTAGGAATAATAGAAAAAAGAGATAATGATAAAAAACATATAAAAGAAGATAATGAAATTCAATATTTTAATGGTCATTTAGATTTGTCAAATAAATATACATATGAATTGATAGATAATCGTAGAATATTTCCAAATATATTGGATGATAATTATAATAAATCGTGTGATAATTCATATACCCTTACAGATAATATGTCTTTACAAAACTCTGAAGAACATTATTTGGTAAAAGATGAAAAAAAAGAAAAAAAAAAATTGTCTTCCATTTTAAATAATAACATGGTAAGCATAAAAACTGTATCAAATGATATAACAGATAATATAAATGTGTTAAGAGTCGAAACACTAAGTGAAGAAGACTTAAAGGGTGAAATATGTGATGATGAAAATATTATAAAGAAAAATGATAAAGAACAGTATAAATCACATAAAATTTTAAAAGAAAATAGTAAGGATGAATGTATTTATGAAGATGATAATTGTATATATGTGAAAGAAAATCAAAAGAAAAAATTATTTATGAAACAAAATAGAAAGAAAATATTTCGTTTATTTTCTAATGATAATGAAAAAATAACAACGGCTTTAAATTATTTAAATGATAAATTTCATTGTGTAAAAAATTATTTGTCAAATTTTCATTTTTCTAGTGCAAATTCTGTATCAGATTCGAATGATTCATCCTATCAAAATAATAATAACAATAATAATAAGAAAAAGAATAATAATAAGAAGAAAAATAATAGTATGCAATACGATTATGCCTATGGAAAATATTCAAGTGTTGATATGATACATAGGAATGATAAGAAACCATTTGATAAAAGTTATTTAAATAGTAAAGTTAACAATGATAATGTTAATATGTTAAAGATGAAAAGTAAAAATAATAGTACGTTCCCCTTGACTGAAAATTTAGAAAATAATATATCTACAGAAATTATGTCTTCTCGAAATACGTCTAATGAAAAAATATTAAATAATAATATATCAAAGGATAATACAATAACGGAACCAATTTTTAATAATAATTCTTCTGATGAGAGTAATATAAATAATATTACATTTTTTAATAATTTATCAAATAATGGAAGCATCAGAAAAACAAACAGTAATAATAATAATAATAATAATAATAATAATAATAATAATAATAATAGTAATAGTAATAATAATAGTAATAGTAATAATAATAGTAATAATTATTATTTGAAACATTCCTATTATATGGATAATACGAATGATAATATATATTGGAATCATATAAAGAATGAAAAAAATAAATATTTTCTTGACATTCCAATTATGAAAAGAATAGAATTTTTGCTAAAGGGATATGAACAGGATTATGAAAAGTGTTTTGACGAATTAATAAACAATAAAGGTATCAAAAATGTATCATATTCGTCGGAATATATAAACAATAACAAAGAAAGAATAAAGAATATAAATCACATATTAGATACATTCATACAATACAATATATTATTTTCCAAAAAAGAATTTATTTCAGATATAGATTTATATGACATATTATATAATAATATAAGGGATAAGAAAAAGCAATATGAAGTTATACACGCATATACGTACAACGATTTAAGCATAAAATTTATAGAAAAAATATTAAAATATATATTAAATAATATAAATAATAATTTAGACTTGGATATAATTTTGGATAAATTAAAAATATTAGGAGAATTCAAAGGCAAAATCTTTGGAAACATAATCGCATTATCAAGACATATTTTATTTTTATTAGAAGGATTAGAATTAATTGAATATATAAAAATTGCATTAAATTATAATGATAATAAAAATATCAAGAATGGTATGTTATCAAATGATATGTTATCAAATGATATGTTATCAAATGGTATGTTATCAAATGATATGTTATCAAATGATATGTTATCAAATGGTATGTTATCAAATGATATGTTATCAAATGATATGTTATCAAATGATATGTTAGTTTTGTCTAATTATATGAAGAAGAATAATATTAATTTCTCAAAAATGGTAGAATATAAAAATAATAAAGATGATATGAAAATTGTAAATATGTTTTTAAAAGGTCTTAGTAGTAATATACATATGTTTGTTCCATCATTAATTAAATCAAATAAAAATTATATGTTTTTAAAACTATATTTAAATAATTTATATAAATATTGTAATATTAAATCTATATGGATAACAAATAATATTATGAAATTTTCTATAAATAATTCAGAATATAATAATCTCTTAATATGGAATGAATATGATACAATTGATATAAATAAAATTCTTCAGTCAGATATAAAAATAAATAATACTAGATATTTGAATACTGTTCATATAATAAATATAAATAACGAACTATATTTACATGCTTCTGATTCGACTGAAGATAATATAAAAAAGATTTTACAAGTATGTACAAATTTATATATATATAATTATGCCAATAATAAATTTGGAGATAATATATATAAATGGAAAAATGAAGACATATCAAAAGGATTAGCGGTAAAATATAGTAAAGATGGAACTATGAATAATATTTTACCTTTTGAAGAATATATATTTGATAATGAAAAAGAAATATTAGAATATTATGATTTAAAAAATATTAATGAATCGATATATGAAAAAACAAAGATATTTTTTGGTATATATAAAAATAATAAGAATGATAATAATATACGTAATAATGTTAATAATAATTATACATCTTTATTTGGACACCGTATAATACATTTTAATGATATAAAAAACATATCAAATGAGGATAATAATTTTGAGGAACATAATTATAAAGACAAAAAAATTATATTTAATAAAGATATACATAATATGCTTTTAGAATTGAAGGAATCATTAAATGATATATCACGTGGAAGACTAAATACATTGATAAGAGACAATAAAATAAGTAGTTATATAATATATCATATTATTCTTGATGATATGATCCATGTTGAAACTATAAAAGAGGCATATAAGATGTTTATGATTAAATATAATGAAATGATATTAGAAAATCATGTCAATGATATATTTATAAAAATATACCGTACTGATAAAAATCTATGTATCGAAAATGGACTTAATATTCAATTGGAAAAAGTGTTTAAGCTTAACGTGCTTTTAAATAAAGAAAGTGTAAAGAAAGAAAAGACTGATATATATAATGTGAAAGATGATAATAATGATAGTAATGATAATAATGATAGTAATGATAATAATGATAGTAATGATAATAATGATAGTAATGATAATAATGATAGTAATGATAATAATAATAATAATTATAATAATAATTATTATTATAATTACCATATTGTTGAAGAGATAAACCAATTTCCTTCTTTCAAAATTGATACTTTATATATGAAAAGAAAACGCGCTAGAGAAGTAGACACATTATATGCCTATGATTTTATTAATCTTATAAATATATCCTTACACAGACTAAATAAAAACAGAGATAGTCATAAAATATTTAATTATATTAATAGTATTAAGGAGTTTAAAGTAAAAAGTGATCTGATTTGTTCTAATAGTAATAGTCATAATGTGAAGAATGATAAAATGAATAAAAAGAGTGCACATATTTCCTTGGAAAAAAAAGAAGAATACCTATTTGAACATTTTGACAATTTAAGTAATTATGAAATAAAAATAAGGAAGTCATTATATTTGTCCGATGAACTAGATATAGGACAGAACAAAAGGAGTGTGATTGGTTTGTTGTTAAACATAAGAACAGATGAATATGAAGATGGAAGAGATGTAATATTTATTATTAATGATATAAGTACACAAGGTGGATCATTTAGTATATTTGAAGATGAACTATTTTATGGTATTTCTAGTTATGCAAGAGAAAAGAAAATTCCACGTATATATATATCATGTAATTCTGGAGCTCGTATTGGATTATATAATTTTTTAATGGATAAAATAAGAATTGAATGGAAAGATGAACAGAAAAAAGAACTAGGTTATAAATATATATATATAACAGAAGATGTAAAAGAACAAATAGATAAAGAAGATATTATATTTTTAACTGAAATTATAGAAAATAATGAAAAAAGATATATTATTGATGGTATTGTTGGGAATTTAAAAAATCCAGTAGGTGTAGAAAATCTGAGAGGAAGTGGATTAATAGCAGGAGAAACTTCAAAAGCATATGAAGAAATTTTTACATTATCTTATGTTACTGGTCGAAGTGTTGGTATTGGCGCTTATTTAGTTAGACTTGGTAAAAGAACAATTCAAAAAAAAGGTTCTTCACTTTTACTTACAGGTTTTAATGCTTTGAATAAAATATTAGGTGAAAATGTATACGTAAGTAATGAACAGTTAGGTGGTGTTAATATTATGATGAGAAATGGAATCTCTCAAGTTCAGGTTGAAAATGATCAGGAAGGTATGGATAAAATTATACAATGGTTATCTTATGTTCCCAGAACCAGTAATGATTATTATGATTTAATACATAATATATATAAAGAATCAAATAGAAATATTGTACAAAATAATAACTCTCTAATAACAAATAAAGAAAAGAGTATGAATAAATGTAACAATCTTTTTATACATAATAATGAAAATGAAAATTTAATTACTTGTGTAGATATTAAGGATAACATGGGGAACCAAATAGATACAAGTATAAATACGGAAACTAATGTTAATGTGCAAGGTTTTAATATCATAAAAAAAAAAGGAATTAATAACAAATCAATACAAGATCAAAATATTCATGATAAGAAAGAAGACATAGAAGAAATATATAAAAATCAAAATACTTATATTACAAATAATTGCAAAAACTCCAAACCAATTGATAATTCTAGCAGTTCATGCAATTTTGAACTTTCACATATAAATGATATGGATTACGATCATATAGATGATTCTAATATTATCGATTTGATCAAGGGTAATCAAAAACAACAAGGTTTTTTAGATAAAAATACCTATTTTGAATATATGAATGAATGGGGAAAAGGCATCATAACTGGTAGAGGAAAATTAGGTTCTATACCTGTTGGATTTATTGCTGTTAATAAAAATTTAGTTACGCAATCTATTCCATGTGATCCAGCATTAAAAACAAATGCTCAAAAATTAATACAAGCTCCATGTGTTTTTTTTCCTGATAATTCTTTTAAAACAGCGCAATCAATTGAAGATTTTAATAAGGAGAATCTACCTTTATTTATTTTTGCTAATTGGAGAGGTTTTTCAGGTGGATCTATGGATATGTTTTATGGTATCTTAAAATTTGGATCCATGATTGTAAATCAGCTAGTTAATTATAAACACCCCGTATTTGTATATATACCTATATCTGCAGAACTAAGAGGGGGATCATGGGTGGTTGTAGATGAAACATTGAATAGCCAAATTATAGAAATGTATGCAGATGTGAATAGTAAAGGGGGAATATTAGAACCACCAGGAATAGTTGAAGTTAAGTTTAGATATCCTGATATTCGCAAATTAATGCACAGTATTGATACTACCATAATTGCTTTAAATGAAAAAATGGCTAGATGCGAAGTAAAAATGAGAGATAATAAAATGATACAAAATGTATTGTATAATATTATATATATATATATATATAAATATATATACAATATTTTATTTTATTTTATTTCATTTTATTTTATTTTATTTCATTTTATTTTATTTTATTTCATTTTATTTTATTATATTTTATTTTATTTATTAATTGTTTAGAATGATGAAGAGAAGAATAATATAAAGAAAGATATAGAAAATAAGGAAAAAGAGTTGTTGCCATTTTATTTACAAGTGTGTCATAAATATGCAGATTTACATGACGTGTCTGCATGTATGAAGGCAAAGGGTGTAATTCGAAAAATTGTCCCATGGAATAAGGCACGTTCCTTTTTTTATTATCGACTAATGAGGAGATTATTAATTAAAATATTGAGGTAAATATATATATATATATATATATATATATATATATATATATATATATATATATATATATTTATATATTAATTTATATGCTTATAGAATATATTATATTTGACACACATTTACATATATATATATATATATATATATTTTAATTTATTAGTCGAAAGTATGACGATTCTTTAATCAAAAATGAAGAGATGGAAAATATTATAAATGATCTTAATAATTCAGAAGATGATGATTATATTGTTTGCAATAGAGTTTTTAATAATAATATTTTACGAAATTTAAAATATGATACGAAGGATATAATATATAACAAAACATTAAATGATTTTTTTAAAATTTTTAAAATGCTATCACAGGAACAAAGGACAGAATTTCTAAATAAAATAAATTCGTATGAAAAATAATTTTTATTATCATATATGTATATGTTAATAATATTAGTTATATAATTTTTTTTTTTTTTTTTCAATAGTTTTTAATATTTATAAAATATAAATAAATAAATAAATATATATATATATATATATGTAATCATGTGTTTATTAACTATTGTCTTTAGTAATTGAATAAAATTACTATCGTTTTATTAATTTAACAAATATATATCTTATAATATTTTATTTTTTCATATTTATATATAATTAGTTGAAATTTTTATTTTATTTTTTATTCTTTTTTTAAATTAATCTGTAGCGTATATATGAATATAATATTTATGTATCCATTTTTTTCATATGCATTGTTGTTATATATATATATATATATTGTTCTAAATTGGAGGTTACATATTTCCTATTGTTTATTGATAAATACTTAAAAAAAATATATGAATAATAATAAAGAATTAGTTATAAGAATTTGTATGTTTATTTTTTATATATTTATATTATTTTATATGTTTTTCTGTTATGTTATGTTGTGTTATGTTGTGTAATGCTATGTTTTTTTATTTTATTTTTTTTTTTTTTTACACGTTATATTTATCATTCACAAACGAAACATATTAGCAAAATAAATGTCCATGTATTATATATATATATATATATATATATATATATATGGGTGTGGACATTTATTCTTTTCTTTTTTTTTTCTAAAGATTCATTATAAAGTTTTTAATTGACAAATATTTAATATTAAACTAAATTATGGTTAATTAATTTTATTAAGTGATGTTATTTTAAGAAAAAAAAAATAAAGGTAACATATATATATATATATATATATATATATATATATATTCAGTATAATAGTACAATATAATATAAATATATATTATATAAATTATAACTCTATATTTTTATGTTTAATCTTTTTGATTCCTTATTTTGACTACTTTATATATATATATATATATATATATACATATATTCGTATTTTTTTTTTTTTTTTTTTTTTTTTTTTCTTGTATTAATTATATATATATAATAAAAAATTAAATATATGTTATTAAAAATATTATAAAATAAAAAGAGAATATTTTTTTTAGTGGAGGCTCTTAAAAATATGTAATTTTGCATATATTGTTAATATAACTTATACATATAAACGTATTATAAGATATACAAATAATTTTCCGAAAGAAAAATATATATTTAATGCATACACATATATGTATAAAGGATGATATAAAAAATATATATATTACAAATTGTTCATATATATATATATAATTGTGTACTTTTATTTTATAATATATTTATATATATATTTTTTTTTTAATATTTATTGCTTGGGCATTATTTTGGATGATTATGGGAGATATAAATTATTACGAATCGAGATTAAGAAAGGATAACAAAATAGAGTATGTTGATAATATATTTTTATCAAAATATATGTTAAATAATATAGAAAATGCTATGCAATATTTTTACACTTGCCCTTTTTATACATCAAGGAGTAAAATGTGCTTGAATGAAAAAATAAGAACAGGAAAAATTATAAATGATGATGATGAAGGATATATTTTTAATATTGTATATGATAATTTGAATATTTTAAAAGGGAATGAACCAAGTGATATTGTATCTATGCATATATATTATAATACGAATAGTATATTTCATGTACGTTTAAGTCAGAAGTATAGATTGAATAATATAAATTGTACTAAAGTTATT
Source organism: Plasmodium billcollinsi (assembly GCA_900257145.2). NCBI lineage: Eukaryota > Apicomplexa > Aconoidasida > Haemosporida > Plasmodiidae > Plasmodium > Plasmodium billcollinsi. Next base: position 2,967,378 of record LT990243.1, read on the forward strand.
CAATTTTTCTGTATTGTTAATGGGAAAATATATAGTACTTTATCATTTGGTGAATTGTTAACAAATAAAATAAATAATATTGTTAGAAATATTAATAATTTATTTGACTCAGTTAATAATATGACTAATTTCAATATATCGTCCAATTATTATTTTAAAGCGAAGGATGATGAATATACAGACGGTCTTAATGAAGAATATAAACTAAATGATATGTATATAACAACGAGAAAAAGAAAAAGTACATAAAGAAAAGAGATGGGGAAAATAGAACCAAATTATTAACAAATGAAGCCAAAAAAATAAAAAAAAAAATAAAAATAAATAAATAAAAAGAGGAAAAAATAAAAAGGAAAAAGGAAATTTATGCAAAATGGTTCATACTATCAAATGTATTTGCGCAAAAATATATATGCATGTTTATTTTTTTTTATTTATATAGTATTATCTTCACATTTGAAATATGAATTGAATTTATATATATATATATATATATATATATATATATATATGCTTATTTTTTTATTTAATATTTTTTTGTCCAAATTTGTTATTGAAAATAAAAATGATAAAAACTGATTCAATATATATATATATTTATATATATGGGCTTATGTATTTATGTATGTTTATTTTTTATACTTTTCTTTTGTATAAAGACCCTAAAAGTTCTTCATCAAATCTTGGTACTGTAGAATATTTTAAGGTTGCATTTTCCAATTCTTTACGAAGAGAATGTACCCTTTCACATTTTTTTAAAAACATATATTCATCATTACATAATTTATTATTAACATCCTTGTCTTGTGCGTAATTATAGAATTGGGTATCATTCTTTTTTACATAAGCATTAATATCCTCTTGTTGATTAATATTATAAGAATAAGAAGGATATGAACTTTCTTTTTCATTATCATTTATATTATCAATCTCAAAACTTTTTGTTTGTTCTTTTATATATTCACTCATATTGGATTTCTCATTTTCTAATATATTTTTGCACTTGTCTTTTTTTCCTAAAAATATAACTTTTTTCTTTTCTTCTATTTTATTATTATGAAGAATACATCCCACAGTGCCGAAACAATTTATGAGGAAAAATGTCCTTATGCTATTTATCTGTTAGGAAAATAGAGGAATAGACAAGGTGAAAAATAAATAAAATAAAATAAAACAAATATATATTATAAATATAATATTTCATTTTAATAACTTCGTGATATTAGCAAATTATCATGTCATCATTTTATTTTTTCCCTTTTCACACTTACTATATTGTTAAAATATATTTTTAATAAAAAATTATCAGTGCTCGTTTTTTCCACTGGACATTCAAGACATTCAATCTGGAAAAAAATAAAAATTAAAAAAAAAAAAAAAAAAAAAATAATAAAAAAATAAAAATAAAAATAAAAAAAAAAAAAAAGAAAAAGAAAAATAAAATAAAAATAAAAAAAAATAAAAATAAAAAAAATCATAAAAATAGAAATAAAAATAAAATAAAAAAAAAATCTTTTTAGTAAATATAAACTTTTTTGTAAAATAGAAACGAACAATATATGTTCGTAAGTATATATATATATATATATATATATATATATATATATATATATATATATTATTTCTTTTTCTTCTTTTTTTGTAAATAACAAAATGGATAATAAATCCTTATTGATTCATATTATATATATAATATATATATTTATATTATATATGTCTGTATATTATAAATATGTACATTATATATATGTATATTTATTCTTACTTGTGAACTTTCTATAACTGCATAAAAGCTCTGTACAAAAATTTCTGTGTGTATATTAACAAACCTACGTAGACAATCTAGATCTCTCATTTTCATTATTTATTTGTATTTTACTATATTTTATGATATTTATTTTTATATGTATATTAACTGTGTACTTTTTTTATTTTTATTTTATCTTCCCATAAAAATAACAAGTTGTATGATATGAGCCGCATAAAGGACAAAAGCACAACACATACAAAAAATAAAAAATACGGTTCAAATATAAAATGTTATAAAAATATGTACATATAAAAATATATACATATATATATATATATATAGTACGTAAAAATTAAATACTATTATAAATAAATAATTAACAGATTGTGTTAAAGTATGCATTTATTTAATAAACTATACTAGTATTTAATTTTTTCAGTATTATATCTTTATTTTATTTTTATTTCTTTTTTTTTATATATTGTTTTTGTTCTCATACTTATAAAGGTTATACAAAGATTTTTTTTTATTTTTATATGTATTTTCCTTTTTTTTTTTTTTTTCTTATTTTTTTTGATCAGCCTGTACAGAAGAAAAAAAAAATATCCTAATAAAAAACAGCTCCAGCATTAAAAACACAA
>LT990243.1:2972268-2979768 GCA_900257145.2 Plasmodium billcollinsi
TTATTTTTTTTTTCAATTACCTATATGTGGATATGTATATTACTATATAATGCATGTATAAATATATTATATATATATATAATTATATACTAATGATTTATATAGTTAATTTAGAAAATGAGATTTTTTTTTTATTATTAAAAATTAATAGAAAATAATATTTATATATATATATATATATATGTATGTTAATGTTTTTACTCTAAAAAATATAATATAATTTAGTCTGTTTTATAACAATCTATAGTATATATTATATATATCACATATAAATTTATATTTCTATATATTTGTTTATTTGTTTTTTTATTATATTATTATTATTTTCTCTTTTTTTTTATTATTTTATAATTTTTTTTTTTTTTGGTATAATTCATAATTATTTGATTATATAATATATATATATATATATATATGTGTGTGTATATATATAATCTCTTTAGCTTTAATTAATTCTGTTCTTCTTTTTATGGTGATTTTTCTTATAATATTTTTTTAACCCTATGGAAAGTAAAAAAACATTTTTTAGGGAGAATGAGCAAGTAAAGAATAAATTAGAGACTGTTATGAACATAATTAATAAAGATGATGATAAATATATTTTGGATAATTTTAATATAATATTAGATAATTTATATTATTTAAAGAGTTGCTTAAATAGTTATAGAGAAGTAAAAAATGTTTTGGATCCCCATTTGAATTTATTAGTGCATTCGTTCTTATGTTTTTTGAAAAAATCTTTTAAAAATGTTAAGTATATTATATCCTATTATAAGAAAAATTTATATGATGAAGAAAAGAAAAGAAATGAAAATGATAATATAAATGTAGAAATAAATAAATGTAATATTGCCTACATTAATGAAGTTTGTAGTAAATTTAATAATAATAATAATGATAATAATGATAATAATAATAATGATAATAATAATAATAATAATAATAATAATAATAATAATAATAATAATAATAATAATAATGTTACGATTAGTTGTGATACTATAAAAATATGTAGCAAAAAGCAACTTCATTTGGGTTTTTTAAAAAACAATTTAAGAGATGGAAATAACTATAATAGTAATACACTTGAAGATAAAGAAAAAAGCGTACAGTGTACGATTCATATAAATAGTATGTCGAATAAAGAAAATATTAACAACAATATTTATTCTTATAAGGATGATTATGTAGCATGTGTGAATTCTAAGACAAATTTAGAAAAGAAATATTCTGATGATGAATTGTTAAATATCTATATAATTATTAAAGAAATATATAAATATTATAATACGCTTATATCAGTTAGAGGTGAAAAAAAAATAAAATCTCTTTTTACATGTAATTCTTTTTATTTATATAATATTGTTGATTTATTACTTTTATTAAAAAGAGAAGAAAAAATATTTGAATATATAAGTAATTTAGTATACAATAAAACAGGTGAAAATAATTCTTGGGTTTTTTCATATATCTTAATAATATGGTTATCTTTTTGTTTATATATACCTTTCAAATTAAAAGATGTAGATAAGGATATGTTAAATAATATTGAAGAAATTTATTATTATTATATAAAAAAAAATGAAAAATCAAAAGAAGCATGTTCTATTTTATATTCGCATTTTTTACGGAGACAAGACGTGTATGAATGTAATATATATTTTCATCATTTTTTTCTTATTTCTAAAGAATTAATGATGAAATTAATATATATAGATTTAGAAAAGGCTAAAAGTAATGAACCGAAAGATGAAGAATTTTACATTATTAAAAATAAAGAACTTCCTTCTTATTGTAACAATACGAAATTTAGTAATATAATTTTACATGGTATTTTATTAACACACAAACGGGTATTGAAAAGAGTAGAAAAGAAAATACTTTTCAACTACAAGAAGTTTTATAATTTCTTCTTAATACAGAATTTTAAATATTTGGATTTTACTGAGACTTCAAAAGCATTAAAAATTTTATGCTTAGGTTATTATGCATTATTATTTTTAGACAAAAATGAATATTATAAAAATATAACAAATACACATATTGAAACGAATAATAATCCGAGTTGTAATAATGATATATTAGAAAATACAAAAGACGAAAGAAAAAAGGAAAATAATATATATAAACTTAATAAAAAACATTCTTTATTCAGCACAAATTTTTGTTTTAATAGTTTGGATTATGAACATATGTATAAAGATCATCCTCTTTTTCATAAATTACCCATGTACGTAAATATAAATGATGCTTTTATAGAATATAAGAAAGCTCATCAAAGTGAACCTTTTGATATGTTGGAAAAAAAATATAAAATTAACAATATTTTAGAAAAAGATAAAATAAATACAAGTGATAATATTATAGTACAAAATAATTATAATGATACTCATGATATTGAGCAAAATAAATGTAAGGATAATGTAATATTGTTTGATAAAAGAAATAGTGGTACTAATAATACAACAACTAATAATAATGATAATAATGATAATAATGATAATAATGATAGTAGTAATAATAATGATAGTAATAGTAATAATAATGATAATAATAATGATAATAATAATGATAATAATAATAATAATAATAATAATAATAATAATAATAATAATAATAATAATAATAATAATAATAATCTTAATAATATATATTATAAACGAAGTTACAAAGAACAGTTAGAAAATATTAAAATTGCTGATGGGAAAAAATTCATTTGTGAAAGTCATATTATGGAAATACTTAATATTTTCTTTTTTTATTTTAATGATAATAATAGTTATATTAGATGGTGTTTATCAAAAAGTTTTGGTAATATTATGATATATTTAAATGTAGATAATATTAATGTGGTTATTAATAAATTTGATGATTTTACAAAATATAATGATTATAATATTCTTTGTACAATTAATTATACCTTATTCCATTTTTTATTTAATAAGAATATTATTTCAGTGGATATTTTAAATTATCTATTAAAAAAAATAATACACAGTTTATATTCAGATAAGGTTAAGATATATCCTAGCGCCTTTGTGTTATTATATAGTTTATTTAAATATAATAAATACATAAAATTGAATTTTAATAATAATGTGACTAGTATTAATTACTTTTTATTTCATCTAATATTTATTAAATTGATAATTTTCTCTTTATTTGAGGATAATATTAATGTAAGAAAATCATCTATGTCATTATTACAGATATATATAGGGAAATTTAATTTCTTTTATGAATTAAAAAATAAAAATATGTTGGATAATAACATTAAGAAGGGAATAGCAGAAATGTATGTTAATAATAATAATAACAACAACATTTGTAGTAATGATTTTATTGTAGATACTGCAATGGAAAATAATGTACAGAATTATGAAAACAAAAGCATTAATTCATATTTTACAGATAATTCAAAAGAAAACATAAATAATATCACAGAACATACTATATATATATCAAATAGTAAAAATAATCAGGATCATTTTTTTGGTCGTATGCTTGATTTTATTAACTTATTTTTTAGTCATTCAGACATAAGTACTTATTACGATAATGTTAGAAATATGTCAAATGAATTTGTAGATAATTCGAAAATAAACATTCCATTGATAAAGTATACAATTAATAATTATAATATTAATGAAAATATTAGTAATGATATTAATAAAAATATTAATATTAATGATAATATAAATTGTGATAATATTTTTTATAAAAGAAACCATAGATATATGAACCAAATAAAAAGAGATATTTTTAATAAAAATATTGATCTATTACGTACATGCAATTTAAACGAATTAATAAATTTAAAAAAGTCTATTATTATCAAAACAAAAATGGTATGCAATTTTTTTTTATATAAATATCCAATTATTTATCATTTATATTCCAATAAATTATTTCATGAAAATGTGAATGTACGGTTATTGTCTTCTGAATCGTTATCTAATTTATGTGTTGTTGATTGTGATTATTTTATTTATGTTGTTCTCCCATTTTTAATAAAAAAAAGTTATGAAGAAAATGTTTTAATAAAACATGGATCTATTATTTGTATTTCCAAAATTTTATTAAAATTAAAGAAAGAAATTAATGAAAATTTACAAAATGATATAAAAAATATTATTATTTATAGTGAAAAAAAAAGAATATATAAATTTAAAAAAGGAGAAATCTTAAGACATTCTTTATGTTTATTAATTCAAAGTATATGTCAATGTAAGTATTTTCTTGTAAAAAAAAATACATGCACATTTTTTAAAGATATATTACATAATAATTTATTTCATTATAATGAAATTATTCAATTTGAAGCTTCAAAAATTTTTTATTATATGCCTATATATTTATTAAGTAAAGAACATACTATTGAATTTATATATCAAGTATTCTTCAATATTATTAAAGAGAAAAATAATTTTCTTCATTTAAAAGGTTATTTTATACTTTTATGTTTTGTCAATGATACTATTATTCCATATGTATCTTCTGAACTCATACAACTTTTTTATTATATTTTAAAAAAAAATTCAACCTATTATAAAACCAGAAATAAATATTATATCAAGCACAATAAGAATAATATACAAAATATCAATGTCGAAAATATAAATAATTGTAATGATACAAAAAAAGATGTTTATTTCTTTAAAAATATTAATTTTGAAACATATCCCATTGATTATAATATGAAAATCTTTTGTCTACTTTCACTCTTTAATGTTATCAATAACTTAAGAAATATATATATATCCGATTTCTTGAAGGTTTATACAAAATGTACCATAAATTTTAAGGGTTTGATTAAATCTAGAGGTCCAAAAATTAATAAAAAAAAAAAAATAAATAACATAAATATTCATGAAATGGACTATTTCAGTAATAGTACAAATGAAAATAATGAAATGGAAAATTATCAAATGAATTGCTCAAACAAAAAAGCTAGCTACCTGAACGGTTCAGGTAATAATTCATTGAATGGAATAGAATTGGAGGATAATTTAAGAATTGATAGGTTATATAAAAATAATAATATTAATAATAATAAAGTTGATGAAAACGAATTATGTTTTGAAAGAGATTCTGTGTATAATAATTATAATGAATTAACCATTCCCTCAAATCTTTCATCATATTATAAGAAAAAAAGACGAAAAAGAAATACGAGCTTTTATATAAGGAAAGATATAAATTTTATAAGGAAGGAAATAAGTTGGGATCAAGTGTTGGAAAAAAGTAAAAAGAAAAATGGAAATCTACATAGTGATATATTCGCGTATAAATTAAATATAAACAAAATAACTAAAATATTAATTTTATATTTACAAGAATATGTGTATGAAAATGATATAGGAGATTCCCATGTTTTTGTTCGGGAAATATGTTTGGGTTTAACCATATTTTTATTAACATCTTATCCGTTATATTTTTTTAAAAAAAGAAATAAAAATGTACAAAATGTAGAAAATGTAGAAAATGTAAAAAATGTGGTAAATGCATATAAAGATAGGAATAAAGAAAAAACCGATGATATAAGTATATACCAGGTGGATAAATGTTCATGTCGACCTAAATTATATCATCTAAATGAAAAATCTTCAGATAAAAAAAAAAATATGTGTTTAAGTAAAAATTATTTTTATGAACAATTTAATTCTGATAACAGTTATGAAGATGAGGATGAAGAATATATTGATGATAAGAAAGGAACAGATGATATATTAAAAAATGAGAAAGAAACTTATTATATATATATAATATATAAAATAAAAAAGAAACATATTAATATACTTATTCAGTTATTATTTAAATTGTTATGCGAGAAAAATATGAGGACACATAAAATGTGTTTGTTCTTATTAAATTATTTATATAATTATGCTATATTTAATACTAAAGAGAAAATAATGAATACATTTTCTTTCAATAATATATTTAATAAATATTGTCATGATTTTTCATATGAATTATTTCTTAAAAAGAAAATTGATGATAATATAAGAAAAAGTAAAATGAATATATATAACTATTTAAATACTTATTCTGATAATATTTATAATGTATTTGAAAATATAATTGTTCATACATGTGATTATTATCAACCATTATATTTAAAAGAAAATAAAGACGAAACTATCGAATTTGAAGAAGATGATTTAGAAAAAGAAAATATATATAATAATACTCCTTGTTCTTGTGTGTATGAAGAAGAGATTACTTCCTTATTTTTAAATAAAAATTATAAGTATAATTTGATAAAAACCATATTTAACAAAATTAATAACTTTATATATTTATACAATTATGCATTAAAATATGCTAGCTTTTCTATATTTCATAAGAATAAATACATGTCGACGCGAAAGGGCTTAATTAAAGGTTATTCAGAAATGGATAATATAGAAAGTTGTGATAATATGAACAATATTAAAGATAATTTAGATGATGCGCATAAGGAGAATAATGAGTTTAATAAATTGGAGGTAAATAAAAAAAATGATGATTTGTGCTTTGATTTAATTTTTGACAACATACATATAAATAACGATTTTATTGATGAAATGAATGTAAGTGAAAATGATGAGAAGTTTACCATGGAAGAAGAAGGATTAATAAAAGATGTACACTTTCTTTTAGATAAAGCAAAAAAAAATATTAGTGTAATTAAATGTTTAGAATATAATGAGACATATTTGTATAAACATATATTTTACCTATTATTTTTGAATAAATATAATTATTATATAATTAATGGTTTCTTTAATAGTTTATGTTATTATTCTTCTCATAGTGAATATAGTAATTATGAATACACAAATTTGATTACGAAAGGAAAAGAAAAATCTATCGAATTTTTATTCTTAGAGTTTTTAGAAAGATATAAGAATATATATACCTTTGGATATATTAGAGATGATATATTATTTTTGTATATACGATATTATAAAAAATATTATGTAAATTATGATTATTCTATTGTTGATAATATAATTTATGAATATAATAATAATAAGAATAAAAAGATGAAAATATTATTATATCCATATAAAAATACATATAAAAAATTATTAGATAATGAAGCAAATGAAAATTTAGGTATAGATGAATATATGAAAAATGATTTTGACAATTATGATTATTTTTTTAGTTCTTATAATTATGGGGAGAATTATTTTTCGCTTTTTAATTATAATATGCACGACATAAATTTGAAAGAAATAATATCATTAGAAAAAACATGTACACAATTTAATTATTCATATAATATATTTAATAATTATAATATATATTTTGATGGAAATATAATTTTATTTTATAATAATGTTGAATGTAATAATATAGATAAAAGTCTACAAAAAAAAAAAAGAATTAAAGAAAATAAAAAAATAAAAAAGGAGCAACATGAAAAAATTGAATTATTACCATATGTAAATATATGTCTAATTAAAATTTTATATTTCTTAAATAATTTTAATTTAGTACAATTAGAAA
>LT990243.1:2982268-2999768 GCA_900257145.2 Plasmodium billcollinsi
TATGAACATAGATGATAATATAGAAGATAATGTGAGATATATTATTTTGTATGGACTTAATAATTTCAAAGGAAATAAAAAAAAAGAACTGCAGAAAAAAACACGAAGAAGAGTAAAAATTGATGAGAAAATAGCTTCATTTGTTTTTCCTCGATCAATAAAAGAAAAACGGATAAGATTAATTTATTTAAAAAAAATTCTTCGAAAAAAATTAAAAATAAAGAAATGCTTGAAAAAACTTAGGCACAGATTACAAGAACGTCAAAATTTTATTTCAAAATTTATTGAAATAAAACAAGAACAAAACAGTGAAAACATAAAAGAAGAAGACATACCAACTGACGATATGGACAAGAAGGAATTAATATAATATACATCAAATATGACATATGAACCTTTTTTTTTTTTGTGTTAAATTTGAAATTTTATAAATTATTATATTATAGTTAATTCAAATATTTATGCATATATATATATATATATATATATATATATAGAGAGAGAGAGAGAGAGAGAAATATTTATATTTATATTTATATATGTAATGTAAATATTTTTTTTCAAAAAAAACATATATATGTATATATATATATATATATATATATATATATATATATATATATGTCCTTCATTGATAAAGAGCTTACCTTTCTTTTTCTTTCATATATACATTATATTTATATTGTCCTATCCTAGATATTTGATAAAAAGATGTCATACTCATAAAGAAGTTAACTAAAAGAAGGGAAATCAAAAAAAAAGAAGGAGCATTAAAGTATACCAAGATAAAAACATTATGCCTATATTTGTATTTCATTATTATCACACATGTATATATATATATATATATATATATATATTTATATGTACTTATATTTTTTTTAATTTTTTACTTGTTAATAAATTAAGATTCCTAGGCTTAATCATATAAGCAAATCGTGTGAACAGCAGTCCAGTTAAACAGATAGCTATTAAATTCAAAAAAAAAAAAAAAAAATATGAAAGGAATAGTAAAAAAATATTTTATAATTATATTTATATGAATGTGTATTAACCACAAGACAACCGAAAAACCAACCAACAAAAAAATAAAAATAAAAATAATATATATATATATATATATATATAATGAAATAAAAAAATTAAAAAATAAAAATATTACCAATTTGTTGTGGTAAAGATAAATAACTTGGATCTCTGTTAATATCTGCAAGGTTGGCTAACGATATGGACCATTTAAATGTAGGTGCCCAAAAATGAATAGTCAAGATACCAGTATCAGATACTGTAAAAAAAAAAATAAAAATATATATGTATAACATGTATTATCAAATAAAAATATATATGTATAATATGTATTATCAAATAAAAATATATATATACATATTATCTATTTTCTTTCTTCTTTTTTTTTTTTTTTTTTTTTTTTTGGTGTCCATTTTTACCAAGCACTTTTTTTAAACTCTCATTTATATTATAGCATTGTATTTTTTTTTTTAGTTTTGGTATAATATTAGGATAAAATATTTTTTTTATTATTTCCATTTTTTTTTTTTTTTTTTTTATGATATATATATATATATATATATATATATATATATATATATAATGATTACATGTAAAAAATATAAAGAAATAAGAAAACTAATATATTATTTTTATATATACATACATTCATATACATTATTTATTATTTATAATTTTTTTTTTTTATCCTTTCTATTTATATTTTAACAAAATTTATCTTTTTATTTTTTTTGTGATATTTATTCCTTTATTTTTTTTTTTTTTTTCTGTTTTTGATGGTGAATGAATTAAATACATATAAATATATAACTTTATAATATATTCTATATTACATATATTTTTTAAAACATATAAAAAAAGAAAGGGAATTTTTTTTTTATATTAAAAATTTAAATATATAACCATTAGAACGAAGTATAGTGAGCATTATTAAAAATATATAAATGTGTATGTATTATTATATTTGTGCTTTGGTAAATATAAACATATGTATATAATAACTATAATTTGTTATTTATCGTATGTAAAATATCATTTTTTTTTTTTTTTTTTATGACATATAATAAATAAGTATATATAATAAAATATGGATAATTAATGTAAAGAAAAACAAGTTGCTTTTTTATAATAAACAAATAAAATAATATATATATATATATATATATATATATATTATTATTATTATTTTATGGTATTATTTCATTATTTATTTCTTCTTAATAATTTACAAGGATTAAAGAAAACATATTATTTTTATTATATAAATTATTTTGTATATATTATATTTATTTGTATAAAATAAAGGGATAATATAATTATTAGAGAATATATATAAATAATTCAATCTTTAAGAAAAAAAGGAATTTTTAAAAATATAAATATAGACAACATATTTTTTAAATAAAATATAATTTATTTTTATATCATCACTACACGTGATTAATATATATATATAAGATTTAAACAGATAGGAATAATATTTTCATAAATAAAAAAAAAAAAAAATTATTTGCGCAAATATGTCTTATTCGTACATATATATATATTTTTAAATGTAAACGTAGAGTAATTTTTGTATGCTTCAAAAAAAAAGAAAAAAATAATAAATAAAAAGTGTAACTGTTTTTTAAAATAAAGATATTATATATAATAAATTTACACATATATATATATATATATATATATATATTTTTTTCTATGCTGCTGCTCTCTATCAAATATGTTATACACTTTGAATAAATTTTTCCTCATACGCGTGTAATATTATATGTATATATTTTTTCTATATTATGTCCATTAAAAAAAAAACTAATAATTTAAAACATTTTTATTTAATAGACAATATTTTTATTTAAAAATAAAAAGAAATATTTTCATAAAAGGATATAATAACGTATAAAACTTTTTTTTTTTTTTTTTTTTTTTTTTTTAAAAGATATTTTTTTATCATCTTAATCCTTGATATTTTATTACTTTTTGTAAATAATTTATACTTGAAAAAAAAAAGAAAAAGTTATTTCTGTTTACTTGTATATATATTATATGTGTTGATTTATTCTAAACGATACATTTTAGTAGAGACAAAAAATTTATTTCATTGAATATAAAAATAATATTGATATATATATATATTTATATTTATTTAACCTTTTAATGAATGAGTATAATAATGTTAATATGGAACAGGAGAAGGAAAAAAAAAAAGAGGAAGAGAAATATAAGAATATTATAAAGAAGGAGTATGTATATATATATATATATATATATATATATGTTTATGTTTATATATTTTCCTATGTGTTGTTTCATTATTCTATAAAATATATAAATCTAGATACTTCAAAAAATTAATGTTATCATATATATATATATATATATATATATATATATTTTATAACACTTTTATATGTTTTGTACTCTTGCACTTTATTGTAATCTCCTTTCAGATATTTTATATTTCCTCGATTATATGACAAAAATAAAGAAAAGGAATACAATGAATTAAGGATACATAATATAAAAGAATATATTTGTATACATCTGACCATATCTCTATTTATTATTCTTATAGAATGTTTTGTATTTTCCTTCAGTAAAAAAAAAAATAAGATAAATGAAATAAGAAAATTAAGAAAACTTTATAATTACTTTTTTTTTTTTTTTTTTTTTTTTCAGATTTGAATATAAAAGATACGACATATATGGAAATATGTGTAGTAATATTTTCCATTTTGAATTGTTTGATGCATATTGTTGTCTTAATAAAAATGTATTTCTTTACATCTGAAAATGTGTATACTAAAGGGGTATTCATTGGATATATACTTTTAGTAAGATTGTGATAAGTAAAACAATAAGAATAAATGAACATACAAATATACACATATGCATATATATATATATATATATATATATACAATGTTTATTTGTAGAATCAGGTTTTTCAATTTCTATCTTTATATTTCTTTACCAAAAGAAATGAACAAAGCAAAAATGATATTGCTCATTTGAAATTTTACGACAACAGTTTTAATTTGTATGTGCACTTTTTTGTGGACTCAGTTTTTATTCTTTGTTTACCCGCATTAAGGTAAATTATAATAAATAAATAAATAAATATATATATATATATATATATATATATATATATATATATATATATATACATACCTATAAATATATTTACATTTACATTTACATTTATGTTTATATTTATATTTATGTTTATGTTTATGTTTCATTTTACCTTTGTTGTACCTTCAGCTTGTGCATGTCCGTTGTGTTGATGATGATGTTTCTTTGCTTAAATATCGTACTTATAAATATGATTAAATTTAATAAAATAAGTTATGGTAGCGACATTTATCATATTTGTTTACTAAGCGTAGTTCTATTGATGTTTTTCATTTTGCGTTATATGATGGAAGAGAGGAACAGATTATTATTTTTCTTTATAAAGGATATGATGTTTGATAATTATAAAAAATGGTACTCTGATTATATAGGATCTGATTATGATAAGGATAAAGAGTCTATAACAGTAAATATGGATAATAATAAATATGAAAAGGATAAGTGTGAAGATTATAAATTTTTATTTTCTAATAAATGTATATTATTTCATGATTTTACTCTTAATGCTTGTTATAAGGATTATCATTCAATGATTTCATTTTTGAATAAATTGTTAAAAAGTTGTAACATAAAGGAAGATATAAGTAGTAATACAAGTGTTAATATTAATGGGGCAACATATGAGAATATGAATTGTGATGATAATATAAATTCAAATATACATAAAAATTATAATACCTTTTATGAAGAATTAAAAAAGAATTTAAATGAATCTGATATATTAACCATAGCACATGAAGTAGAAGTATTGAAAAATATAAAAAAAATAAATTCTGATGAAATTGGGAAAAATTGGGATTATTCATTTATTGATTCTGAATATGGGAAATCAACGTTAGTTATTTTAGAAGTAGGATATCATTTAATAAGTCCATATATAGAAAATAATGAAAATAAAAGGAAGAAATTACAATTATTTTTATTATTAATTAATAGTATGTATTTTCCTAATCCTTATCATAATGCTAATCATGGTGCTACCGTATGTCACTTATCAAAATGTTTAGCACATATAACAGATTATGATAGTTATTTAAATAATACATATATGATATGTTATTTAATAGCATCTATATCACATGATGTAGGACACCCTGGAAAAACAAATTCCTATTTATCTGAGACGAATCATATATTATCAATACGATATAATGATATGAGTATATTAGAAAATTATCATTGTAGTATAACATTTTCCATATTACAACTTATAGGTTTCGATTTTTTAATTAATAATGAAGATACTAAATTAGTTGAAAAAAATAATTATACAAATATGAGGAAGTTTATTATTGAGTTAATAATTTCTACTGATATGAAATTACATTTTGAATATGTAGACATATTTAAAAAAAGAAAAAAAAGTCAAAATTTTGATATAAGTGATAGGGATGCTATCAATTTAGGAACCATAAATATTAAACTAGCTGATATTGGACATACATGCTTGAAATGGAAGGATCATGCAAAGTGGACCATGTTGGTAAGTGAAGAATTCTTTTCTCAAAAGAAAGTCGAGGAGTTACACAAGAATAAAAATATAGGTAAAAAAAAGTAAATAAATTATTATAAGATAAAATGAAAATTAAATGTTACTATGAAAGAGGGGGAAATACGACTTTTTTTGCAAAAATATTAATATGTACATATATATATATATATATATAATATATTTTATTTTATTTTATTTTATTTTATTTTTTTTTTTTGAAAGACCCCTTAAATTTTCCCAATTTCGGAAAAGAGGAAAACATGGATGAAGGAATGATTTTTAATTATGAAAATATATACATAAATTATATAAATAATATAAACAACATAAATACATATGATTACAGTTATATTAAATTAAATTTCATACATCATCATGATTTTGTTAAAAGCATACCTAGTACCCAAGTTTACTTTTTTGAAATTATTGTCATGCCATTAATTAAAGAACTTCAATCAATGGAAAAGTCAAAAAAGGAAATTACAAAAAAAGTTTTACATAACCTAAATATTAATTTAAAAACATGGAGACTTATTGAAAAAAATATTAATTTATTTTATAACACAGAAAAAATGACAGGAACGGATTATTATAAAAATTTAGAGAAACAAAAGTTACTAAGGGGAATACGATTGTTGGACATAGCTGAGGAAGATGTCATATCACTAACCAAAAATTTTAAAGAAGAAATAAAACATGGAAAATCATAATAGAAATTTTATAAATCACAATGAAAATTTTATAAATCACAATGAAAATTTTATGAATCACAATGAAGATTTTATAAATCACAATGAAGATTTTATAAATCACAATGAAAATTTTATAAATCATATAAATTTTATAAATCATATAAATTTTATAAATCATATAAATTTTATAAATGACTATATAAATTTTATAAATCATTTTGATATGGAACAAGACAAAAACACAAAAAGAAAAAAATATTAAAATAAAATGAAAAAATAGAAAACATAAAAACAATAAAGAGGAAATCAAAAGAAGGGAAAATATTTCTTTTATATATATATATATATATAGTATGTTATCAAAATAGTATTTAACAAAATATGTTTTATTAACATATCGATTATATATTTATTTTCAAAATTAATATATGTCTGAACATATATATAATTTCATTCTTCTGTTGTTTATAAAAATGATACTCTACTGATATGTAAAGGAATTTATACATATATATATTTATATGTTTCTTTCGATAAGATACCAAAGTGTATTTAATCGAATAATATATTTGTGTTATATATATATATATATATATATATATATATATGTAAATGTTAAAGATTGTAAAATAAGAAAAAAAAAAAAAAAAAAAAAAGAAATTTATATAAATATATCTATCTATGTATATATATATATATATATATATATATATATATGTTTTATTATAAATAACTTTTTAATACTCACAATTAACATTTGTTGTTTTTGAAAATACTAAATATTCTTCGCATTTAAAAAAAAAAATATGTTTACATGTAAACATATATATATATATATATATATATATATATATATATATACATATATTGTGTCAAATTTTATAACACACAAAAGATTATATAAGAAGTTTCATTTAATTAGTACTTGCTTTTTTATTATTCATATATTTATCATAATCATCCTTAATCATGTTCATTCTTTCATTGTAATATGTTCTATCTTCGTCATCTAAAAATTCGTCATTTTTTTCTTTTAACTTTTTTAAAATAAATTCCTCCCTTTCACTTTTGTTCCTGAGCTTTCTCCAGTCGATATAGCTTATATGGATAACATTATAACCTGAAAAAATAAATTATAAATATATGAATAAAAATGTAAATAATAAATAAATAAATAAATAAATAAATATATATATATATATTTATGCACATATACATAATAATAAATTGCTTTTCTTTTTATATTTATAATTTTATTTCATTTTTCGGATTATACCTAGCTTGGTTAATATCCTATGCTTCAATTTTGTATATGTCGTGTATCGATTACTGTTTGCATAAAAATGAGAAGGGCCATCAACTTCTATAGCTATAGGTCTATCATCTGCAAAAAGTGAATTTTCTTCTTTTTTATTATCGTTTTCATTTTGCACACATTCGTTTTGATTTTTATTATCACTAGCTGCTTTTAATGGGCTAGCTAATTTTTCGGTTATTAATTTGATCAATTTTAGTTTCTCTTTTTTTTCTTCTTCTGTTAAATTTTCATCCACTTCAAAAACGTTAGGAATATCTTCTTCATTTTCTATCCATTCAGAAGACGAAGATTTATCACTACATGTATTGTTATCATCTTGATTTATTTTATTATTATTTATGATGTGATTTTCCATATTGTTTTTTTCGTCATTTTGTTTACTTAATTTTCCATTCATTATAATTTCTTCATTATTTTCTTTTACATTTCCATTTTCCCTTATATTTTTTTCTATATTGTCATATTTATGTTCATTCGATTTATCATTTAAAAAATTATCCTTATCATTTAATGGTATATCATTACTTATATTATTATCATATAAATAATCCTGTGAATTTTTGTGTTTATTTTTATTATCAAAATAATTACTGGATTTTTGTTTATCCTTTCTAAAATCCTCCTTTGTTCTTATATCTTCATTATTATAAGGTGACATATTGGTATGCATATTATATTCTTTATTATGATTGTAATTGATATAATTATAATCATCATTCTTCTTATTGCATTGTTGATTCAGATTTTTGGTATGTTCCCTATTTTCTTTTCCCTTTTTCAAATCCTTCATTTTTGTATTTGATGTTGTATCATTATATATACTGTGTGTGTTATCAACATTATGAACATTATGAACATTATTATCATTATTATTATCATTATTATTATTCTCTCTCTTTAGATAATCTAATTTATGACTGTCATCATTACCATTTGTATTATCCTTATTATAATAATCATCATGAAAGAATGTATCATTTATTTCTTTATCTCTCATGTTATTTTCCATCTGATTCATATTAGGATTTACAGAAATTGTATCATTATTATGTTTATTCTCATAACTGTGTACATAATTCTTTTTTGTATAATTATTTAAATTATAATTAATCTGTTGACTTGTTTTTAACTTAACATCATTTTTTGGAATGTCTCCACTTTCTATATTTTTATTATTCACATCATTATCATCCTCGTAATTATTATTATTTTTAATATTTTTATTTACATATATGTAATTCGAATAGCTATTATTAATGTAGTTGTTTTTTCCGTCACAAAAAAAGCGACGGATTTTTATTTGAGAATAAAAAAAAGTCTTTCCCCTCTTCAATAGCATTGTTAAATATAAAAAAAAAATATGTATATATATATATATATATATATATATATATATATATATATATGTATATCATATAAGGGATAAATAAATATTACATATGTAAAAATTAATATTCTTGAATTGTAGAAAAGAAAAAAATTTCAATTAATATATAAATTAAATAATATTCACATATATATATAAATTTATTCAAAGAATAATTGCCACACAATGTGATCTATTTTTTTTTTTTTTTGTAGGTTAGTTATATATATTATTATTATAAGTATTCATTGTTTTAAATATTATATATATATATATACACAAATGAAAGAAAAAAAAAAAAAAATTATAAAAATAAGAAATATTTAAAATTAAGTGGGTATGTATAAAATATTAAAAAAATAAACGTATATATATATAATATATGTACAATCCTATATGGATTTAAGGGGCGCAAAAAAATGAGTTAAAAAAAAAAAAAAAAATATAATGTAAAAGAAGTAAGCTTATATATATATATATATATATATATATATATATTCATATATTAGTTAAATGAAAATAATATATATATATATATATTTTACATTTACGTATTATTTTATGTAATCTTTATAAAACTTAAATATATATAGTATAAGATTTTTATTATAATTATCATATCCATATATATATATATATATATGTTTTTCTATTTCTTTTGTGAAAAAAAAAAAAAAAAAAAAAAAAGAGGAAATGAAAAGTACACCTATATACACTTTTATATTCATTTATATTTCCATAATTTTGTAACACTAGATTACATATAAATGTGAAGAAACATATGTGATTATGTAATTACTTAAAATAATAAATAAAAAAAAAAAGGGGAATATCTATCAATAAAATGGTGAAATAAGCCGACATATATATAAATTATATATATATATATATATATATATATTTAATATAATGCATTGTTATTATATTATTTATTATTTATTATTTTGTATTTATATTTATATTTTTCAATTTATAACTTTTTGTAAGAAATGAAAAGAAATATCTCCATATTTAAATACCATATATTATACAAGAAAGCATTAAAACCCACTTGGTTCCAAGAATATAGAAAGAATGAAGTGAACCTTTTCTTTCTCTTCGATAGGAAGAGAAATATGATATCAGGAAATATTTCAGAAAATAAAGATATGAAAATAAAACATGTGGAGGATATAAAATTAAAAAGTGTAAAGAAAAATAAAAATGTGCAACAAGAAGAAAACGATGAAGATGTGTATGTACTAAATGGAAAACCTTTATATGCACAAAAAAATAAAAAAAGTAAAGATGATGTAAAAAATAAAGTGTCTTCTTTAAAGAAAATAAAATATTTAACAAATACAGATAATTTCTTTTATGCTAGATTAAATGAAAGTTTAAGTAAAACAAAAAATAATAAACCAGATAAAAAGGAAATAATAGAAAAAGAAGAATATAATAATAGCGATAAAATAATAGAAGAAATAGAATATACAAAAGTTAAGGATGAAAATAACAAACAAAAAATTATTTCTAATTATATATATAGTACTGAAAATATACAGTATAATCAAAATATACCGTATAATCAAAATATAACGTATAATCAAAATATACCATATAATCAAAATATGCCGTATAATCAAAATACACCATGTGTTGATAATATAAAAAGTGATATATATAATGAACTTACCGATAGTCATAACAACATAAATAAAAATGATAATGTTATCATTAATAATGATAATAATAAATGTACAGAAAAGATTCCATTGGAAAGCAAGCAGATGTTCTTAGGAAATCTTGTGAATCTTAGTAATAATATTAAAATTGATGAAAACAAATTAAATATACAAGGAAACGATGATAGATTAAAAACAAATAATATATATAATAATAAACAAGTAAATGAAAAAGAAGAAAATAAAATTAATTCTAATAAATCAAATAATGAATATAATGAACAGAGTAATGATTTATTTATTAAAAAATTTCCTAATGATAATAAAAGTAAAAAACAAGATATTTTTGAAGTCTTAAACAAAATAAGTAATGAAAATGATAAAAAAGAAGTAGAAAAATTCTTCAATCATTTTTTATTATATAAAAATAATAACCCTTCAAATATTTTAGGAAATTTCGTTAGTTTTTATTTTTGTAATATCTTAAGTGAAGATCTAAAAGATTTAAAATATTCTTATTATGATGGAGTAAAATTATGTGTTAATACTTTCTTAAATTCTTTGAGAGAATTAAATGAAAATCAAATATCTAAAATGACAAATGTTTATTTAGAAGAATATTTTTTAAATATATTCCGTATTTTAAAAGATAATAATCTTAATTTACATTTTGATAATTTAGAAATAACCAATATCAAATTATTAAGTGTATATAATATATTAGGTTTAATTCGAAATATTAATGGGAAAAGAGATTTTCAAAAAAAAAACAACATTAAAAAGTTTTTATATCAATATATATGTATTGATAATAAAGATATCGCTTTATTAAAAAGTAAAAATAGAATTAAATTCTTATCAAATATTATAAAAAATGGAGTTACTACACGTATGCATATATTAGTAACTTTGTCATATGATTTATCTTCATACGATAATGTTTCCTCCAATATTATTACAAAAAATAATATTAAAAATACAACAATGGAATTAATATTTGAAAACCAATTGGAAAATCCCAACTTCTCTATACAATCGAATGATACTTTAAATTTAAAATCATCGGGCTGGTATTTGGTAGACATGAATCAAATATTAAATGAGAACTTGCCTTATGAATGATAACTACTATTTGGATATATAATATATATATATATATATATATATATATATAAATTGAATTTATTTTTTGTATAATATGTTGATAATTATTTTTATTTTATTTTAATATTTTTTTTTTTTTTTTGTGCGTTAATATATATATATATATATATATATATATATATATATGTATATTTAATATGTATATTTAATATGTATATTTTTTTTATGTGTGTTCATTCCATACGATCTTTAAGAAAAGAACACATATAACTAAAAAAAAATTGAATAATTAAAATGGATATAATTTTTTTACAAAAAAGATTTACCAAAAAGAAAAAAAAAAAAAAAAAAAAAAAAAAAAAAAAAAAGAAACTAAAAATTAAATAATACATTAAATATGCAAAATATGTGTAATATATTTAATATATGAAATATATATTTAATATATATATATATATATATATATATATATATATATATATATATATATGGTTACATATATGTATATAAATACATATAAATGTGTGCCCTTTTGATTTTTTATTCCACGAATGGAAGCTTCATATAAAAGACATCTTCAGATAATTTATTCATTTCTTCAAGTTCAGGTAAATTCTTATGATATTCTGTGGCATCTATATGTGTTTTCTGTTCTTCTTCATATTCTTTGTCAACTTCATCCAATTTGTTTTTTTTTTTCTGCTTTTCTAAATCCCTACAAAATTAAATAAGAATTATAAAATTATGATATTATGAAATTATAAAATTGTGAAATTATGAAATTATGAAATTATAAAATTATGATATTATGAAATTATGAATATTTTAATATATCCTCATATTTTAAACAAATAAACGTGAAAACCATTTTATTATTAACCGTTCATATAACTAGCCACAAATTAGCTAACATATGACATGATTTCACCTTTACATGTTCATGTTAAAAAAAAAAAAAAAAAGGAGGAATAAAAACAAAATAAAACATATATATATATATAATTATTTATATTTATGTTTATATTTATTTATTTATATTGTTTGTAGATATTAAGAACTTACTCCTTTATCATATATAATATTTTTCTAATTTGATTATTTTCCACATCATAAAGGGAGGAATGAAAATTTTCCTCTTCTTCAGGTGATCCTTCTATAATATTTTTTTTTGACTTCTTCAAAATTTGTGCTCTTAAAGCGTTAAGTTGGTCTTCACTAAATGGTTCAACATCCTTTGCTGAATTTTCATAGAGATTAATAGTTTCTTCTGCAAGAATATAAATAATACCAATTTTGTCATTATCTTTATGTTTGGAGAATTTTTTTTTTAAAATTAATTCTTTTATATAATCAATGGGAAATGTAAAATTTTTGTATTCTTTTAGTAGTAGTTCTTTTATATTATCGTTTACATTTAGATTTAGTATGTGTTCCTTTTTGATTGGTTTTTGATTATTTAAAATAAGGTTCATTCTTCCAATTTGATTATCATATGAACATGGATATATATATAACCTATTTTTTAATTTCTTGAGATCTTGTAAAACATAATTTAATTCATTAACATTAAGTTTGTTTACTTTATCCCACAAGAGTTTATTAAAATTTTGTATGTTTTCTATATTTAATTCATTAGGTTTATCTAGAGCAATATCAAAAATGCTTGTTAACAATTCTTGACAGTCTGTTTGTAGAAGTTCTTTATAAGAATTTTCGTTGGATGAAAAATAATCAGATACAATCTGTCTATAAATTTTATAATTTTCTTCTCCTAAATAAGTAAGAATATAATGTTCACGAATACTTGAATAATTTACATAAGATTTATTAAAACCTGAAAGATAATTATCAGATATATTTTTCAATAATTTGAAACTTTTGTCAATATTATTTTTATTTAATCTATATTCAGTATCTTTATGTAATTCTGCTTTCATAAAATAAATATCATATTTTTCAAAGAAGAGTTCTTCAAACGTATGTTGATTTATATTTTTGTTTAAATATTCTGTAGTAGGTTTCTGATTTTCATCCTTTTGATTTTTGGTATTTATATTTGTATTTATATTTGTATCAATATTTGTATTTATATTTGTATCAATATTTGTATTTATATTTGTATTTATATTTGTATTTATATTTGTATCAATATTTGTATTTATATTTGTATCAATATTTATGTCTTCATTTGTACTACTCGAGTTGATAAATTTTTTTTTTTGTTGTTCTTCTTTATATTTCGAATGTACTATATAAGAGTCTTTATCTTTTTTAAAAAATGTATTATATATATTAATAATTGCACTATTGGATAAATTAAATATATTTCGTATACTTTGTCTCTTAACATTTTCAAATCTACAAAAAAAGATATCTCCTACTTTCAAATTTTCATGATCAATGTAACGTTTTTCTATTAGTGTGATGACATCCTTTTCAACAATATTTGGAAGTTTTAATTTGTCATTATTTTTATTCGATTCTTGATTTTTTATAATATTTGTAAGTATATCTGTTTTCAAAATTTTTGTAGAAAGAATAACAAAATTATTAAAGAATGCTAAAACTTTTGAAGGATATCTTAATTTTTCATCATAATTAATACATACATTATTTTTATTAGTAATTTGTTTAATAATATCATAAATATTTTTATTAATAACTTCTGAATGAACCATACTTCCTTCATATATATTTCTGTCTAAAGTTTTGTTTATAATTCTTACGTAAAGTAATTTTTCTCTTTTATAAATATAATCATCAACATTAATATATTTTAGAGCATCTACATCTTTACAACCGTAATACTGATCTTTAAAGTGTTTAAATTTTTCTATATAATCTTTTTTTTTTTTAGCCATATTTTTATTATATGTATTTTTATAACTACTATTATCGTTACTATTAATATCGTTACTATTAATATTGTTACTATTAATATTGTTACTATTAACATGATTAATATAATTTTTTCCGTTAGTCTGAATATTTTTTTCCTTTGTATATATTTCTTGATTTATTAAATTTTTATTTATATTTCCCTTTACTATATTTTGATTAAGTGAATCATCCATGTTGGTAAAATGTTTATTAAATTCATGTGTTAAGACTTTATTTTTTAAATAATCAAAATTTCTAAGTATATTGCGTGTATTAATAATATTATGTGATTTAATTTTAACTCTTATACTAGCATTTTTATTTTCAAAAATTTTAACAATAATGTTATTTCCATTATTACAATAATCTATTACTTCAGCTTTAAAATAATTATTTTCAAATAAATTTTCTTGAAGTATAGTATGTTGTATATCTTCTAATTTTTGGTTTAATATATTTTCTGGATATTTATATAGAGACAAGAAAACATATTCTAATTTTTTATTTACATCTATAATGTATGCACTTAACCTTTCGGAATTATTATATATATGTTCATTTTTTATAATTTTACTTTTTTTTTTGTTATCATATTTTTCATTGAACTTTTTATTATAATATGTATCAATATTTTTATGTAATGGTTCAGAGGGATTTAAATTTTCATCATAAAGAAGATAACCTTTAATACAATCATTTA
Organism: Plasmodium billcollinsi; assembly: GCA_900257145.2. Classification (NCBI taxonomy): domain Eukaryota; phylum Apicomplexa; class Aconoidasida; order Haemosporida; family Plasmodiidae; genus Plasmodium; species Plasmodium billcollinsi. The sequence goes on from LT990243.1 coordinate 2,997,646, forward strand.
TTAAAACAATATAATATTTATTTCTTACATTCTTTAAAATTTTTATAAAAATTTTTTTTTCCATAATTTTTAATTCGTTTAATTTATCAAAAATTTTATCTTTCCTTTTACTAATTTCATTACAATATAATTCTCCTAATATTTCGTCATTTTTTTCATTCACATTTTTTATGAGAACAACACAAGGATTGGTTTCCTTTTTATAATGATTTTGAATATCTTTACTGTTATCTTTTACATCTTTACAATTCTCATGTAATATTTTATTATATAGTACATCATTTATTAAATTTCGATCATACAAATAATCATAAAGTAATTTATTTTCGAGTAAATAATTATTTTCCTTTTTTATAACAACATTTCTATCTTTATCTTTTAATTTTACATATATATCATTATCTTTAATATCATAAATATATCCTAGTTTTATTTGCCCCACGTGAATATTATTTACATGTTGATTTAATTTATTAATACGATTGGATATTTTACTCTTACTTCTAAGGTTTGATGCAAAATCCTTTCTCCCATCCTCTTTCTTATTTATAAGAAATGCTTTTGATATTTTCTTATTTTTATAAATACCATAACATTGGAAGAAACAAAAAACAGGAAATAAAAAAAAGAAGGAAAAGAAAGAGGCTTGGGTTATTTTCATTATACACCAATCATAGTGTCACAAGTCATATTAAACAAAATTAAAGGGATCTTAAAATGGTAATATAAAACAATTATATCTTTTCAATATGTAATAATATATATATGTATATATATATGCATATGTATATTTATTTTTAATAATTATCCAAATGATATATCATTATATAATGATCATGGTTTTTTTTTTTTTTTTTTTTTTTTTAAGCTTTACATATAACATAAATTTAATACACACACAACGAAAAAAAAAAAAAAAAAAAAATATATATATATATATATATATTGTTAATATAAAATGAAAAATAATATGTTTGAATATTTTCTCTTTGAAAAAAAAAACCAAAAAAATATATGTAATATTTTAAGTCTTTATATAATATATTTATATATATATATATATATATATATCTATTATATTTTTATAAACCCACATATAATAATAAATATATTGATATAATTAACCTAATATTATACTATATATATATATATATATATATTTTTAATTTATATTTAAGTGAGAAAATTTTTATATAAAGATATATTCTTATTAACATTTTTTAAAAGGTTCACATATTTTTATACTTTTTTAGTTTTCAGTTGAGATTGTATACTATTAATCCAAATATATAAATGTAAGTTTAATATTTGGAAGTCTACATCATAAGAAGGTTTTCCTTTTTTTTTTTTTTTTTTTAATTATTTATTTATCCTTATATTTTTGTAACACATTAAATCGTATTAAATACAATGTGATATTTGATTTATTAGGATATATAATATATATTATTTACTTGTGTATCTTTTTTATTCATTCATGTTCATTGACTTATATAATAAAAGAAATGCAACGTTTAAATTATATGATTTACATATGAACGTAAAAATAAAATGGAAACGTTAAAAGAACAAATCATATATTTTAAAAATATCATAATATATTAATTATAATAAATTTGTATGTGTGAAAATAAGAGGAAGAACGAAACAATAAAGGAATAATTGTAATATAATCATATATATATATATATATATATATATATATATATATATATATATATATATATATGTTGTTACTTTTCAGCAAGTTACTTTTAATTTCATCCTTTGAAAATACCTTTTTCATTGTTATTATAAGGTAAAAATATATTATATATATATATATATTATTTAATTGATGACACACTTTATTTTATTTTTTTTCTTTATTTATATATTTAAAGAATTAATATACAGAACTTATAATACATAATAACAATAGAATATATATTTTCTTATTTATGTTATTAATAATCCATTTAAAATTTAAAAAAGAAATATTCAAAAATATTAATGTTAAATGAATAAATATATATATACATATATAATATATATATATATATATATGTATAATATAATACATATATGTATATAATAACAAATTAAAGAAAAAAAAAAAAAAAATTTATACATATATATGTATA
>LT990243.1:3004768-3012268 GCA_900257145.2 Plasmodium billcollinsi
TTGGTAATTCAGATGAAGAAGACTCAAGGAATATGTATAATATGATTTTTCATTGTGGTAAAGAAAGAAGTATAACATATTATTTAGAATTTTTGATTATGATAGTTTTGTTTTTTAAGAATCCTGTTAATATTTTATTAAAAGGTATTACAGATGATAATATTGATAATAATGTTTATACTTGTAAAATAATATGTGAACATTTTTTTAAAGAAATTTTAAAATTAAATGAAGATTTTTTATATATTAACATATTAAAAAGATCTACAAAACCTGAATGTTCAGGTGAAGTTCATTTCTTTATGAGAAATATAAAAACATTAAATCCTTTTGATATAAGTAATGTTGGAGTAGTTAAAAAAATAAGTGGCTCAATTTTATCAAATAATATTTCTTTAATGTTTAGAAATAAAATTATGAATTTTGCAAAAAAACAATTATATCATTTTACACCTTATGTTAATATTGACGTAGAAAAGGAAGATAAAAAGAATAAAAATATAAATTCTCATTTTATATCTTTCTCGTTATTTGCTCATACAAAATATAATTGTATATATGCTGCAGATATATGTGTGGATGAATTATTTTTAAGCAAACTGAAAGAGGGTATATATAATCTGTATAAACATGAACATATGAAAGGTATGTCATATATATTGGATGATAAACAATATTATATTAACGACAATTATCATAATAATAATGAAAATATATTACCTTCTAATACACAACAAGATGAACAAAACATTATAAAAACAAAAGACATAAATAATAACTTACACGATGTTGATATATATGAACGCTTAGGATTTTTTATATCTTTAAAAATGATAAATCAGATTAAAGGTTTATCATCCATAGATACAAATTATCAATGGTTACCTTTACTATATATGGCCTTAGCTGGTGACACTTCGGTTTCTAAGATATCATTAAGTGTTATAAAACCATATTCCATTACACTCATTAGATTATTGCGTGATTTTTTCAATGTTGTTTTTAAAATAGAAAAAGTACAAAAGTCACCAATTCATTATTCTTATCTCATTCAGTGTGTTGGAATAGGCTATCAAAATATTTTCAAAAAAACTTTTTAAAAAAATAAAAAAATAAAATATATATATATATATATATAATTAGAGTGTATTGCATTTTATTTCATTTAATTTTTATTTCATTACATTTAATTTAATTTTTTAATTTAAATTTTTTTTTTTTTTTTTTTGTCTACATATTTGCAACACTTTATATAGCCATATGTTTTTTTTTAATCATTTTTGAAATTAAAAAATTTTAATTTTCCTTTTGAGAAATTTCAAAAATATAACTACGTAATAATTTTGAAAATAAAAATATAAAGGATGATGAGTACTAGAATCATCACATGATACATTCACATTTGAAAATATAAAAACACAAAAGGTGTAGCTAACAATTTAAATATTAATAATATAATATAGTACATTTTAATTTTTTATTTTTATTTTTATGCTTATTCTTATTCTTATTCTTATTTTTTCAGGGATCAAATATTATTTTGCTAAAAATTATTATTTATATGATATTAAAAAAAATATAAGTTAATTAAAAGGTTAGTATGTGTTTTACCATTTAACAATATATATATACATATATATATTTAATATATATATATATATATATATATATAATAAAAAAAAAAAAAAATTTAATTCTATAAAAAAAATTATGAAAAAATCAAAATCCAAAAAGTCTAAGAATTCGCCATGTACATGTAAAGATATAAATATTTGTTTTTGTGTTCCTATTGAAGAATCAAAATATATCACTTAGGCTTTATAGAGACACAATTCGTAAAACACTTATAAAAAATTAAATTAAAAAGAAAAATATTTACATATATATATATATATATATATATATATATATATATATATATATATATATATATATATATAAATATATTTGCTTTTACAAAATATTAACAAATATACAAATTATATAAAAATAACATATATATATATATATATATATATATTTATTTATTTATATTTTGCATACTGTAATATAAAAAAAAATAATAATAAAATTAAATAAATCATAAAGAGTACATAAATGAAATAATGAAACATATATATAATAAGATGAGAAATTAATTCAAAAATTAAATATATATAATATATATATTATATGTTTATAATATGAATTATCTATTTTTTTCATTATATATTATAAGATCGATATAATAAAAATGAATAAAATGGTAATTAAATTATTCATAAAATACTTTTTTGAAGAGAAAACAATTTTAAACTCCAATATTTCACAAAAATATAAAACATTATAATAAAATATATATATATATATATATATATATATATATATATGTATTTTTTATTATAATATATCTTTAATTTTTAATGAAAATTTCAAGTGTTTTGTTTTTCTTTTTTCATATTTACATAATAAAAACACTTGTGATTATTCTTTAAACTCTGTACGTTTTATATAAAATATTGTTTCTCCATCAGATACTTCACATAATATATATACATATATGTTCCTCTTTTTCTTTTTTTTTTTTTTTTTTTTTTTTACATGAATTAATTTCTCAACCTTTACAAAAATATAAACATATATATATATATATATATATATATATATATATATATATATATATATATTCATATTATATGCTTATATTATTTATTCTTTTTTTTCATTTTTTTTTTCATCTTTAAATAAATCTCCACTTGCATCTTCTTCTTCAACTGTATCATCATCAAAATTATCGTCATCATCATCGTCTTCATCTGGTTTACTGTCGTCTTTGGTAGAATTTGTTTCACTAGAATCTACATCAAACTCATATTTTCCACTTTCTATATTTTTCTTTGATTCCATAGTTTTCAATTTCTCTTCCATGTAGGATGATAAGTGTTTTAATGTACATTCTTTTGGTAAGTGTGGAACAACATCTGATGTTATATTTGTATATAAAGTGTGTGATCTTCCAATTTTTAAGTATGGTTCTGATACCCAGAAACGATATATTTGTGATTTTATTATTTGATCAATTTTAGCTACTATTAAACTTGGATCTTGTCTTAATTTTGTGGCAAAGTTGTTTCTGCACTCATTTAATATACCATGTAAAAATAATAATGGTTTTGATTCTACAGCATTTAATGTATTGTTGTAAACAGCTATGGTACATTGATCCCATATTTCTCTCAAGGCCTAAAAAAATGGAAAAAAATATTAAAATAAAACACACACGCATATACATATATACATACATACATATATATATATATGTGAATAACTGTTTACTTTTATTTTTATGAATTGGTCATGTGAAAAAAAAAAAAGAAAGAAAAAATTATGAACCGTTCAGGTAAAATAAAAAACAGTACACACAAATTAGATAGATGGATAGATAAAAAGATAAAAAAGAAAATATAAATCCTTTTTCATTATAATTACCTTTTCGGTTTTTCTTTCGATGGTGTTATCTCCAACAATTTCTCTTACTAACAATACCCACCACATACGTGACCATCTTAAAACTTTTCTATAACGTATAAATTTCTTTAATTTATGGATGATTTTTGTAAATGGGTTTTTTACTCCGTGTTCATAAATATCTTTAATGGTTAAACTGTAAGGATGATGGTTAAAGAAATAAAAGGATTTAAAACGAAAATAATGGTATAAATAAAAAAATACGAAATACATAGAATATAAAATATTTATTATATACACATTTAATGAATATAAATTTAATGAATATAAATTTAATGAATATAAATTTAATGAATATATATTTTTTTCTTTCTTTTTATTATGTGTGAGTATTACCTAATTGGATCTTTAATAACGGTGGTTAAGGCGCTTGTTGCTGCTAAATCTCCATATCCGTTATCACAAACCACAGTGTTTGTATTTTTATATACGAAGAATAACAAAAAAAAGGAAAATATATAACTTACTTTCATTTTCCAAAAAAAAAAAAAAAAAATAAAGTAAAAGAAAAGAAAAGAAAATGATAAAGTTTTGAAAAAAAATAAAACAATAAACAATGACACAGGGAAGTGTGATATGAAGTTTATGTTTTATATTATATCAAATATTAATAAATAACAAAAAGGAATTAATACAAATATAAAATATTATGTATTATTATATTTAATGTTTATACTTAATGATAAGAAAAAAGAATAAAATAAAAAAAAAGAATAAAAATTAATAATAAAATACGATATAAAAAAAAATTCTTATATATAAAATATAACAAAATAACATAAATTATGAAAATTGAAAAATGAGGTACTTCTTTTCCTCTTCTCAATGAAACTTATAAAAAAAAAGTAGAAAAATAATAATATGGTATATATATTATTATTCCACATATATTAAAACAAAATATATTACTTATATTATTATAAAATATATATATATATATATATATATATATATATATATGTATATGTATATTAAATTTATATAAAATTTATATAAAATTTACATTATACAAATATTTATAATAATAAAAACTAAAAAGTAAAATTTATAATTAAATAACAAAAAACATGCTCTAAAAAAAATTACAAAAAAGAATCAGAAAATATTATATATTATAGCAGAAAAGAAAAACATTTATACAATATTTTTTGTTCTCAACTTGTATATTTAAAAAAAGAAATAGTGAAAAATCATATATTCCTATTAATATAAGAGATGATCAAAAAAAAAAAAAAAAAAAAAGAAAAAACGTTTATAATATATATATTATTATTATAAATATACATATAATAAAAATAAAATAAATAAAATATGTATATAAAAGAAAAAAATATTTATATATTTATTATTAGTATTTATTTTATTATATAAGTAATTTTATTTTTACTAAAATCTGTTAAAAATTAAAAAAGAAACTATATAAAAAAAAATATATTATAAAAATATATATAATTATATATATATATATAATAAAATAAATATATGAAATATATATATATATATATATTATATTTTTTTTTTCAGTGGATGTAGAATTAAATAAAATTTTATATTATAAATTAAAATTTACAAGGTTTATATATATTATAATTTTATAAAATCAATATATATTATTTTTATATATATTATATATATAATATTTATAGTTATAATATATATTTATATAAAATATATGTATAATTTTATTTTATAAATAAAATACATATTATTTATTTTTTTTTTTTCAACATATAAATACATTTATATATTTTATAAAAAGTATATAATAATAAAAAAAATTAATAATTAATACTTTTTTCTTTGCTTAGATGCATATATATTATATATATATATATATACATAAATATAATGTAATATAGATTTATATATAAATTTATTTTTTTATGTGTCGGTTTTTTTATATATGTAAGCAAGAAACCACTAAATTAGGTGCTTTTAAAAATTAGTAATTTATTATATATTGTGCATTTTTAAAAAAGAACAAAAAAAAAAAAAAAAAGAAGAAAAAAGAAAAGAAAAAAAAACCTTTGAGAATATTTTATTTATACATCTATAAAAATATTATGCTTATAAAAATGACATTTTATTATATATTATGTATATAATGGCTATATATAATATATATGTATATATATGATGATATATTATAATAATTTTATGTATAATTATATATATATATATATATATATATATATATATATATATAATTATATATATATATATATATATAATATGTATAAAATAATTTATATTTAATAAAAAATATTTGAACCTCGTAATTTATTTATTATTAGAACCTTTCAATAATTTAATAAGTTATAATTTTATTAACATAGGAATATATATATATATATATATAATATTTCTATATAGAAAAAAATTATGTATACATATAGAGAGAAATATGTTTCATAAGAAAAAAAAAAGAAAAATTATATTATTATAATAAAGCGGTAATATATATAATATATTATATAATATTATATATATATATTTAATTATTTATATATATAATATATTTCAATATTATATATATTTTTTTTTTTTTCAAAAATGTGGGAAGAAGAGCATTTTTTTAATTATAATATAAAAAAAATAAATGAATATTTATAATATATAAATATACCTAAATTTTAATTTTTTCATTTCTTTTTCTTTTTTTTTTTTTTCAATGGTAATATGTTTTTTAACCATATTTTATATTATTGTTATATAATATATTTTTAGTTATTTTATGTATATATTTTTTTTTTATATTAATTGAAAGAAATAAAAAATAATAAATATATATATAACCAAAACGATCATTTTTATTAAAAATCCCTTTTTTTTTTTTTTTCTTTTTAAAGTATATAAATATAAGTATTATTTGAATAATAAAAAAAAAAAAAAAAAAAAACGCATACCCTTTCCTTTTTACTTCTTTTTAAAATTTTTGTTGACATATAAAAATTATATATAATATATATATACCTATAAATATATTATAATATAATATATATTATATTATATTATATATATTTTTAAAAATATATATTGAATTTCTGCATTTTTATTCTTTTAATAAAAGGCGGAAAAAATTCATGCAAGCTATTTTATTAATATATAATAAATTCTTTTTATTTTATTATATATATATATATATATATATATATATATATATAATATAATATAAATATATTCATGATATTATTCTACCCTTTTTCCATAAGAATATGTATAAAATTTAATTATATATAAATATAGATTTAATTATAAAATTTGGTTACCAGAAAAAGCAACAACAACATATTATTATATTATTATATTAATATATGTATGTATTAGGATGAAGGTAATGTGTGGTAGTTTTTTTTAAATCTACCTTTTATTATTCGTGTTATATAAGTTTTAGATATCATAACTAATATAAAATTTATTATCATAATTATAAAATAAAAACATGTGCAATTTTAGCAATCATATGTTTTAGTTAACATAGTTAATTAAATATAAAAGCATTCCTCTTATTTTTATAGATATAATATATATATAAATATAATAATATTTAAAATAAAATAATAAAATTATCCAAATATTTAATGTAGAAGAAAAGGGATAAATATATAATTATAAAAAAATAATAAAAGGATGATTTTTATTAATATATTTAAATAAGTTGTAGAAAATGAACATTACTTAATAAGTTCCTACACATATTTAATAAGAAAGGATTTTATATTGATATTACTGTTGACTTACTAAATATATATATATATATATATGTTTGGTTTTTTTTTTTTTTTTTATCTTATTCAAATTAGGCCATTATAAAAATAAAAGTTTTATATTACATTTAAAAGTAAAATTTGACATCTTTATATTTTGTGTATATATATTATTATCTATTATTATCCTTATCATATTTATCAATTTCGAAAAATATTATTTAAAACAAGTGTAAATAATTATGTATATATATATATATATATTTATGTATTAAATATCTTATAT
>LT990243.1:3017268-3022268 GCA_900257145.2 Plasmodium billcollinsi
CCCCCGTTGTGCCTTTACTATACAAACCTTTACAAACAATCTTCCAAGTAATATATACTTTTCATAACATATCAATTGTGCATTTGTAATTATTACACATATAAATGTAAAAATATTTAAATGATATACAATATATATATATATATATGTGCATATTTAATTTTTTTTTTTTTTTTTTTTTTTTTTTTTTTTTTCACAGAAACAAAGAACCATTAGAAGAAAAATGTCCTTCAAAATAAAAAAAAAGAAAAAGGAAAAAGTCCAGGAAAATTTAAATGATATAGAACAACCATAATTTTTTTTTTTTTTTATTATTATATAAATGTATATAAAATCATAATTTTCTTATGTTTTTATTTTTATATTTTTTATTTAATTTTTTTCTTTATTTAAATTTAATTTTATATTATTTTATTATAATATTCTTATTTATTTATTTAATTATATATATATTTAATTATATATATATTTAATTATATATATATTTAATTATATATATATTTAATTATATATATATTTAATTATATATATATTTAATTATATATATATTTAATTATATATATATTTAATTATATATTTATTTTTTGTTTTTAATATACATATAAAAAAAAAAAAAATAAATAATAAATAATATCATGAAATAATAATTCTATATTATCACCTTATATATATATATATATATATATATATATATATATATATATATATATATATATATATAGATATATGATTTTTTTCCCTTTTTTTGCTTTTTAATTTGTCATTTCATAAATTCACTCTGTTCATGTTCTTTTATGCTTTTAAATTTTTTTTTTATGTATTCCAATTTTTCATCAAAATTCCTGTTAAAAAATAATATTATATAAACGTTAATATAAATTTTTTTTTTTTTTTTTTTAAATTTAATTTTTTTAAATATATTTGTTTCTGGTTACCTTAGGGTTTTCCATTCATACTCATATAAGATGATAACATTCCTAAGAAGATATAAGTAAATGATATATGAACATATAAATAAATATATATATATATATATATATATATATATACGTATATATATATATATATATTGTTTTGTGTGTTTTTAAAAAATGTGTACCATCCAAGAAATTGAAGATGTTTTATTTTATGGTTAATATAATTTTTATGTAACTTATTTGGGTTATCCTTCATTTTTTTGTTAATGAAAATATTGTGGATGAGTTCTACGCAGGTATTCTTGTAGTTAGTTAGTGTTACGATTGGATATATATGAACAATATTGTGTGATATTTTTAATCTTAAAGAAAAAAAGAAGAAATATATGTAAATATATGGTTGTACATGTGAGTGTTTATAAAATATGTATATATAAATATATATATGTATAAATTGTATTTTACCCGCTCTCCTTAAGAAAATTTTTCACGTGCATGCTGAAAATGGTTTCCTTGATTTTTATATCTACAAGAGAATGGGAATGATAATGTTTAAATTGTTCCCACACATATATATATATATATATATATATATATATATATATTATACAGTGTGTTCATATTATAACAGAAAAGAATAAGAAAATATGTGCACTTTCTATGAAATTTAATTTATAGATATGTATCAGTATATAATATATTATTATTATTTTATATATATATATATATTTTCCATTTTTGTGTTGTAACCTTTTATGTGAATATCCCTTATGACATCAAAAAAATTTGCATTGGGCGTGTAAAAATTGTTAAATAGATAATTATCCGAAGTGATTAATAAATATATATATTTAAGACGATATATATTAATATAACTGATTGTATCTACCCGAGATATAATATTTTTATATTTATTTTGTTGTTTATTAGTAAAATATAATTGATTTATATTATTAATATTATCATTAGATATATAATTTTCAGATATATTATGTTTTTGTTGTTCATTATTATAATTTATATTATTATCTAATATAATATTATTATTATAATTATATTTATGATATGTTGGATATTGTGTTTGTGACTTGTTTGGAAATAGATATATTTTTAATAAATATAATAACTGATTCATATGTTTATAATTATAATAATTACATAAGAATAAATTATAAATAATTTTTATTAACATATGTATATTTTGATTATTGTCGTTATTATTATTGTTTTCATTATCAGAATTTTCTGTTTTTTGATACATATTTTTGAAATTGTCTAACAATATTTGTATGTCGTTTATTTCATAATTGAGACGTGAGCATGCTTTTATAATATTAATAATTATATTATTATTAATATTATCTATATGATAATTTGTAATTTTTATATCTTTATATTTATTTATTATTTTATTTATACATCTAGTAAAAATTTTATGATTTATCCATTTTTTATTTTTAATAGTAGATAACAATTTTACACATACATTTAATTCCTCCAAAGAATATAAATCGATATAATTATTTAACTCTTGATATATATGATTAAATATATATTTATCGTAATCTACATTTAAATAGAAGATATATTTTAAAATTAATAATAATTCTTTTGCTTTTTCTTTTTGATCATATGTATTATTATCTGTATAATTATGATTATTATTTACAAATTTATCTTTCTTATCAATATAATGATGAATATATAAGAATAATAATTTCCTTTTTTCATTATGTGGAAAAGATATCCTATTAGATAATAAAACACTATATGTAAAAATACTTAATAAATTATTCTTATTTAAGCTTTTTAATGACTCTTCTTGGAATAAATAATTCATCAAGTCTTTTATTTCTTTTTTATAGTTTATATAATTTTTGAAAGAAATCACTTTATCCTTTTTATATTTTTCTATACACTCAATGAAATTTTCTGAGCATGTTTTAAACTTTTCAAAATAAGAAGAACATTCAAATACATTTCTTTGGAAAGTTGAAACGTTTGAATTACATCGTCTCAAACAAAACCACCAAGAGTTTCTCTTAATTACCCTCATAACATGTTATATATTAACATATGCAAAAATATATAAATATTAAGAAAAAAAAAAATAAAATAAAATAATATTTAGTTATATATCATCTATAATAAACCTTTAACTTACAAATAAACATATATATCACCTTAATAATATATAAAAAAAAAATATATTAGTCCTAAATTATATAATATATATTATATATTATCGATATAACTTTTTATGAAATCGCGAAACGTTATGAATACCTCTTTAATGAAAATAAATTATTATATGTGTGTAGCTCGATAAAATATATATATACTTTTCATACAAAAAATTAAATAAAATAAAATAAAATAAAATAAAAAGTTATTATATATATATATATATTTGTACATTTATTCATTTATAAATTTATATCCTTTTATAAAAGCAACCAATAAATATAATTATATATTCTATTTTTTTTTTTCTTTAAAAAAAGGATTATAATGTTTTGGTGCGTCATGTTATCGTCATCATATAAATCAAAAGAATCATGAGAAAAAAAAAAAAAAAAAATAATAAAAATAATAATAATAATAATAATAATAATAATAAATGAATATACATATATATATATATATATATATTTTTTATTTTATTTAAAAAAAAAGGAAAAAACAAATTTACTATTTTTTTTTATAATAGTACATTTTTAATTTTTTTTTCTTAATAAACTAAAAAATACCTAAAAGAAAAAGAAAAATATATATATATATATATATATATGAAAAATATAAAAAATAATAAATGTGTATATTTTAATAAAAACATGGTGGACATAATAATCCTATAATTATATCATAGCACTATTATATATATTATTTCCCAAAACGAAAAAATAAAAATAAAAAAAAATAAAAAATAAAAAAAATAAAAAATAAAATAAAAAAAATAAAATAATTTATTTAAATATATATATATGTATATATATATATATATTATTTGTGCGGCATATAATATATGCATAATATGACACTTTTTTTGACCTCCACTATTTTTAGCATTTTATTTCTTTTGAATTTACAAAAATTGTGTCAATTTCATTTTTTTTTTTTTTTTTTGCGTGTTTTCGATGAGACTACAAAATATTTTTCAAGACGTTTATCTTTTTATAATGCTGAATAGATATATAATCTGGTAGTGACATAAGGTAGTACTCTCCATCAACTTGAAAATAAACATTATATTTTTGTTCTTTAAAAAGTAATTTCCATGGTCCAAATCCTTGATGAACTCTATAAGCTCTACCTTTCATAGTGAATTCTAATCCAAGATCTACACCTGATTGATATATAACAAATTCTAATATACCATCTCCAACTTCTTGTTTTGTTTTTTTTAATAATTTATATTGTTCTTTTTGATCATTCGTAATATTTTTTGGTAGGATTAATCCAATTTTGTGTGTATAATTCCATATATCGTTACCAGATGAATAAGAAGGTATATTAATACATATAATGCTCATAGCTTTTTTTAATAAGGGATATGATTCATTATGATTCGTTGTGAATATAACATTATTATTATTATTATTATTATTATTATTATTATTATTATTATTGTTATTATTATTACTATTGTTATTATTATTACTATTTATATTATTTATATTATCATTACTATTAATCATTTTATCTATAATTAAATTAATTGGTGTATTTTTTTTAAAGGAAACTTTTTTAAATCCTTCCACAGCATATATAAATTTATTACACATTGCGCTTTTTTGTCTATGTCTTTCAAATCCTCTACCTATACGAGAATCTATACCTATACTAAAATAATTGCTCATACATAATTTCATTTCATGTAAATTTTCTTTATTATCATTTAATAATGTTTCTTTTTTTTTTGTTCTTGAATTAATTTTATTAAAATATCCTTGTTCTTTTAATACTATATGGATATTCCAGTAATCATGTTTTTCAACTTTTGATTTAAATGTTTGATCAACAATTTTTTTTAGAATATCAAATAAAAAAGAATGATTAAGCATTCTATCAATTTTTTTCCAT
>LT990243.1:3024768-3057268 GCA_900257145.2 Plasmodium billcollinsi
TCCTTATAATCCTTTTCCATTTCAATATTATAAATATATAATAAAAATAATGACATGATAAAAAGAAAAATTAATAAAAATAAAAAAATAGTAGTATCACAAAATATCCAAAACACACATGGGAAAATTGTTAATATTATTGAAGAAGTTGAAGAACTCACAGCAATTCTCCACATAAGGTTCTAAAAATGAAATATAATAATTGAAACATATTAATCATATATATATATATATATATATATAATATATTTATTTGCGTTTTATGTGTGTGTTATATTTTTATTGTTTTACGTTTGATGTTCCTATCAATATATAATAAATTTCTGCACAGAGAATCATATATGTAATTATTCTAAAAAACCACAAAGAGGTGATGTTTCCATAATTTTTATTTATAAAATGTTTGGTCTTATTAATCATCATTCTGTTTTCTTCTGATAGTAAAACGATATTGCGTTTCAATAAGTTCACACCTTCAATTTCAAAAATGCTATTCAGTAGTCTAGATGTTTGAACCCCTATAACAGTGGCATGTGTAGAGGCATTTCCATAAAACGACACTCTTATGTCCCCTACCTAAAATTTCGAAAATCAGGAAAATCAAAATATAAGGAAATTTTAGAACTATATATATATATATATATATACATACATATATATATATAGTTCTTATAGGAAATATTGGGATATATTTTTTTGAATATGATAAAAATAAGAATTATTCATAATAGTAAAGGGTACACGTATATACAAATATATATATGCATATTATATTTTTTAATTTTTTTTTTTTTCCCCACTTTCAATTTATGTATATGTTTACCTGGGGATTTAATGGATCTCCTGTATACAAATAATCATTAAAAACATTTGTATTTAAATGATCAACGGTAAAAGGAGGTTTTATCTCAGATTCTGTAAACCATCCATCGTCTACCAATTCTAATTTTTTTTTTTTCTGAAAGTTTATGAGTGAATTTTTTGACAACCTGTAGCTACCAACTTTTGCATAATTTGCATACTTTACATTCGGGAAAATATATATATATAAATAAATATATGTATATATAAATAAATATATGTATATATAAATACATGCATATTTATATATATGTTATTACTTTACGTCCTATATTTCCAATGGAAGGAAAGTAGGTAGGGTTTTGTGGGGTCTTATAAAAAATTAAAAAATTGGAAGGTGTGCTTACTATATGATCCATAAACTTTCCCCTAGCGTATAACCCCATATATCTATTACTTCTTATCCATTGGTACATTTCTATTTTTATTTCAAAGAATACACCTCTAAAAGAATATATGTTGCTACTAAATTGTGCAGGTGCATAAAAGGTTTCCAGATCTTGTAATGGACAATTCTTTTTAGAAAAAAAAAAATAATAAATGAGAAAAGGAATTATTTCAATAGAGCATGTTTTGTGTAAGCACGTTTTTTTTTATTAAAAAGAATAACAAGTCAATATATATATATATATATATATATATATATATATATATATATATAGATATAGATATATTTTTTACTATATGTATAATTTTTCCATTGTTTTCTTCTAGTGGAATGCATGAAACCTATCATAAAAAAGTAAACATATATTCATTATAATAAAAATATCAGTTGTAAAAATATTTATATCATTAATATATTAAACAGTCTATAATTATATATATATATATATATATATATATATATATAATTTTATTTATATATGTATTGGTTTAATTTATTACACGTTAATTTTTTTTTTTTTTTTTTTTTTTTTTTTTTTGTTATCCCCTACTGGTATAGCATTTTTTATTATTGGCCTTAATTCTTTTGAATATGTTACATATTTATATTCCTGGAATATTGTAATAATAATAAATATAATTGTAAATGCAAAGGCAGATATAGATAAAATCTGTTTAGGAATAAAAATTTCTTCATTCATGAACATTTTTAATTTTTTAAGTTTCTAAATAAAAATCGAAAACAATTTAAAAAAAGAAAAAAAATATATATTTTTTATAGCAATTTTAATCAACTTTAGACAATCATTTGACAAAAAGTGAAAGATAAAATAAAGTATAAAATTAAGAAAATTTTACAAATATTTATAGGGCATAACAATTTACAATTATAAAAAAGGTAAAAGACAAAAATATATGTTTAAATTTATATATAGAGAAAAAAATAAAATAAAAAAAAAATAAAAAAGATTAAGGGAAAAGTAACAAGTTAAAACTCATTAAAATTAAAAATAGGAATGTATTTAAAAATAGAATATATAAATAAAAATATTTATGAAAAATTATATAAATATGTGTAGAAATTAATTTTTCTATTTCTACATTTTAACAATAAATATATTAATATATAAAAATAAAATTATTATTATATATATGTATGCACCAAATATTTATTGCTTTATGAACTTATACGTATATAATTCATAAAGGAAAAAGAAAAAAAAAAAATTTTTTTTAAATATAATGCAATTTTTGTATTTGAATTATTCTGTTTTATAAACACCTAGTACGTTTATTTCATACATATATATATATATATATATGTCTCTATTTCATAATCATATTTAATAAGTTTTAAAATGTATCGAACGTATGAAGACAATCCTTATAAATGAGGAAACATATATATATGTATATATGTATGTACGTACATATTGTTGTAAACATATGTAACATTTAACCAGTCTATATTATTCTTAATAAATAATAGACTTTCTTATTGTTCTTTGTTTTCTTTAATGTATCAGATAACATAAATATCATTTCTTTTAATTGAAATTGTAGTTTATTAAATTAAAAATAATGAAATGGACATATATATTTGTAATGGTTCCATCATAAAGAAAACAAGAACAAAAAAGGGGAAAAAAAAAAATATATTTTTGTTTGAAAAATAGCTACACACTTAGATTAATATTTATTTCATTTTTTTTTTTTTTTTTTTTTTTTTTCTGAACGGGTAAGGCAAACAGCGAAAAATTTTTTATTTTCCAACATACAATAAAAAGAAAAAAAAAAAAAATTAATTGTGTAAACCACGGTTAGACATAATAAAACGATGTGTAATATATTTTTAATTTGACTTGTTTTATAGGATGGTATTTATTCCTATGTATATATAGTTAACTGTTTTGAAGGAATATATTGTTTTTAAAATTATTTTTATAAAAATTAATATAACAGATTATTCCTTCTTTTTCTTTATATATACATATATTTTTAATGGATGCCCTTTCCAGAGGTCACTCTTTATATTTGTATTTTTTTCATTATAAAAAAATTTGTTTTGTAAAAGATCATTTCTTTATATTAAAATATATATATATATATATATATATATATATATATATATATAAAGGAGAAATTTTATAAAAGAAAACATTGATATAAATTGAAATCACACAAATATTCTTATACTATATTATATTTTATTTATAGTTGTAATATTTATCCTTCTTTGTATTGAGAAAATATATTGGCCTTACTTATGATTTGATATATTTTTATTCTATTTTATACTTATCATTGTCTTTATTTTACATTAGTTGTTATATATATATTTATTTATTTATTTTATGTTGTGGGTTATTCGCAATGAGAACGCAAAGCGAAATTATAAAACCATTAGTTCCCCTTCGGAGAATACCAAAGAACAGAGGAACTGTTGTGCGAAATGTTACCGAAATAAATCCCTTATCTGAAAAAGAAATAAAAAATGTGGTGGAAGTATATTCTGAGGCTAATAAAGCATATTATAAAAATTATTTACAAAAAGAGCGACAGAAGAAAAATAAAAATAAGGGAAAGAAGAAAAAAAATAATTTAACATACACTTCGAAAAAGTCACAAAGTG
Source organism: Plasmodium billcollinsi (assembly GCA_900257145.2). Lineage (NCBI taxonomy): Eukaryota > Apicomplexa > Aconoidasida > Haemosporida > Plasmodiidae > Plasmodium > Plasmodium billcollinsi. Next base: position 3,028,649 of record LT990243.1, read on the forward strand.
AAGAATTTGATCCTTTAAGTCTTAATCCATTACATTTTAGAAATAAAAAATTTGAAGAGAACGGATCGCTTTTACATTTACCAGGTTCTAATATAAATGCAAAATATGTACCTCATACTATAAATTCAGAATATGGAATATGTAGTATGTCATATGGAACACTCCATAAATCTAATCCTTTATTATGGGGAAAGGATTATAAAAATCATTATGAATTACCTACAATATGTTCAATAGTAAAATCAAAACATCCTATATATTCCAAGCCTAATGTTGCTAAAATGTTCAGTAAATTATCGAACAATCAGAAAGTGGACGAACAAAAAAACAAAATGAATAATAATAATAATAATAATAATAATATAACGATGAAGAAGAAGAAGAAGAAGAAGTATATTATTAATAATAATAATGAGAAGAATAATAATAATATTAATTTGTCCATAAAAGAGTATCCCCATATAGATGTTAAAAAAGTCCCGACTTTTGGTAATTGTAAAGAAGAAAGTGATTTTCCTGATCTTTCAACAGAATTATGTAAAACATATAATGACACTTATACAAATAGTAATTATGATGAAAGCACTATGCAAGCTGATGGGGATTATAAAAGACAAAAGAATTTAGATAATTTTAAAGAAAGTACAGATGAAGATACATATGATTATTCCGATTTTTTTGATGAGAAACAAATGGATTGTAAGAATGAGAAAAAGGTAGAAATTAACAATGTGGAATTTATTACAAATTCGTATAAAAATAAAATTCCGTGTTTTTATGAAAATGGTAAGATAATTGAAAATTTTACAAAAAATAATATAGACAAAAATATTTCTCTTGAACATAATAATAATAATAATAATAATAAAACAAAATGTATGTTTGCAAAAAGCGATCATAATAATAAACTTGGAAATAAAATTTACATTAAGGAAAATATAGAAAATAAAAAAAATGCGCAAAAGAATTATAAACTTTGTGATAAAGAAATAAAGGGAAAAAAATGTTTAAATCAAGTTAATCTTATGTCAACTAGTAAAAAAAAAAAAATTAATCCTATATATAATGATTTTAAAGAAAAAAATAACGAAAATTATGTATTAAAGAATGAGAAAAGTTCTATTAATATAGATTGCGGAGATATATCAGATAAAAAAAAAAAAAAATCCCCAAAAAAAAAGTTGAATAAACAAATTGAAGGACATAAATATATTACGAGTATAATTGAAAATGAGGAATTTTCCGTATTAAATGAAAATATAAATGATAATAATAATATGAGCAAAAGTAGAAAAAAAAAAGAAAAAGGTAGTAAGAAAAAGATAAAAAATAAAAATAATTCAAATTTAAAAATGGATAAATATAAAAATTCGTTAAATATTAAATATTTCCCTATTAAAACATTAAAAGAGATAAAAAAGGATCTTGCGAATGATACCAATTTATCAAACGTTATAAAAAATTATAATACAAAAGAGTTAAATAAACCAACTATATATGAATGTAACAAAATGGATTTAAATAAAGATATGGAAACAAAAAGGGAAATAAGTACTCCTATAAATGCTTATGTACCTGATAATTCATCAAAATTTTTAAAAGATAAAGCACAAGTAAAAATCTCAGAAGATATATCTCTATCTAATATGTATAAGGACAAATATTCTACAAATATTTACAACACGAATAATTTTATCCCAAATAAAAATCAAATATATATATCTAGAGGTATTAATAATAGTAATATCTTTGAAAGTCAAAATATGGGATTGACACAAAAAGGATATTATCAATTATTTCGTGATATACCCAAATGGAAAGTACAAATACCATCCCAAATATGTTCATCAGGAGTATCATCACCATTTATAACTGCTCCAAATCAACCTTTAACTTCAATAATACATTCACAATTATCAATTCCAGATATGATAAGTTGTCAAAATTCAAATAAAATATCTTATATAACACCTGATGCAAATGCATTAAAAGTAAATTTATCTAGCCAAATTAAAGATACCAATTTGTATAGCCAAATTAAAGATACCAATTTGTATAGCCAAATTAAAGATACCAATTTGTATAGCCAAATTAAAGATACCAATTCGTATAGCCAAATTAAAGATACCAATTCGTATAGCCAAATTAAAGATACCAATTCGTATAGCCAAATTAAAGATACCAATTTGTATAGCCAAATTAATAATGGTAAATCGAATGGCATATCAGTAATATCTGAGCCTATCATATTAGATCAAATTCCTATATCTAATATAAATCTAAATAGGATAGAAGTACAAGATGTAGGAGGGGTATGTGAGAAGAATATGTACAACATGATTCCATGGACAAAATCGTTAGTTGAGTACAAGAATTATAATAATGTGGATAATTCTTTTGTTAATATAGAAAAATATTCTATGAGGGATATGGATGTAAATACAAGAAGTTTATATAGTAATATAAAAAATGATATATTTGGAAATATGGTTTGCTTGGATAGGTCTTATAAAAACCTGACGAATAATAAAAATGATGATGTTGTTACGGAGAAGAATGGGTTGATTGAAGAAAATAAATGGGGAGGAATATATGTCGAAAATAATAATATTAATAATAAGAGTAAAATTAATGATTGTAATAATAATATTAGCAATAATAATAATTCTGCTGTTCAGTACTTTAATTTTGAAAACGGTATTTCTGCGGTAGCTAGTCCATCATATATACATTTAGAGAGAAATCATAATCTAAATGAAAGCTATAAGGGTAATACATTTAAGGGATATAAAAGTGGTGGTGTTAATGATAAGGTAAATAATAATATGAATAATACAGTTTCGATACATAGAAACCAAAACATAGAAGAATATGAGATGGATAGAAGAAATAAATCCAAAGTGAATGAATTAATTAAAATATCTAATGATAATTTATTAAATATACAAAAGAAAGAATTATTAGATATTTTAAATGAGGAAAATAAAAAGAAGGGAGAAAAAGATAATAAAAATAATTTAGATATGATATTAAGTGAGGTAAATAAGAAAATGTGTAATGATAATAATGTTGGAATTAAAGATAATTGTCATAATAATGTTGAGAAAGAAAATTCCTTTGTATCACCTAATATGTATGTAAATCCGTTGGGTATATCTGATGGGAATACAATAGAAGGTGGTAATAAAAATAATAAGAAGGATCATACAAATGGTATTGATAAATATATATATAATAATAAGAGAAAAATTAATGATTGCAATAATAATAATAATAATAATAATAATAATAAGGGGATACTATATTCTCATATATTTGATGAAAAGAATATAAACGATCCATCAGATATGGTACATATGAATACAAAAAGGCATGATGAAAAATATTTAAACTAATAAATCCCTCCCCTAAGGAAATCCAAATAAATAAAAATAATCCAGGGGAGGGGGATATACAAAAGTTATACAAGAACATAAATAAACATAAATCGGAAATTGATAATTCATTGAATAATTTATTATTTTATGACAACAAAAATGAGGATATGGATGTATACTTTAGTGAGGTTAAAGATTGTAATTCAGATCAAGAGCGTGATTCGATATTTTTAAATTATGAAAAAATGAAAAAGAAATTTGATTATAAAATAGGTGATAATAATGATCAGTTCGATAATGTAGGTATTCCTCCAGGTATTGATGGAAAGAACAAGGAAGTTTATGATGATATAAAAAGGAAAGATATTTATGATGATATAAAAAGGAAAGATATTTATGATGATATAAAAAAGAAAGATATTTATGATGATATAAAAAAGAAAGATATTTATGATGATATAAAAAAGAAAGATATTTATGATGATATAAAAAAGAAAGATATTTATGATGATATAAAAAAGAAAGATATTTATGATGATATAAAAAGGAAAGATATTTATGATGATATAAAAGGGAAAGATATTTATGATAATATAAAAAAGAAAGATATTTATGATAATATAAAAAAGAAAGATATTTATGATGATATAAAAAAGAAAGATATTTATGATGATATAAAAAGGAAATATATTTATGATGATATAAAAAAGAAAGATATTTATGATAATATTAAAAATATTCATGTTAGTATATATGATGGTCAAAAGAAAGATTATGTGGAGGAACGCAAGTACAAAATGAAATTTAGAGATGAAGAAAATATATTATATGATAAAAAGGTTGAAAAAGAAAATTATAATGACACTATAGATAGAGAAGAAAGTAATCATAATATGAATATTGATAAGGAATATATTCCATCTGAAGAAAGTATGAAGAAAAGTAAAATTCTTTATAAAGAATGCATATCACATGAGAAAGATGAAAGTAAGAATGTAAGGACTGAAAATGATGTAGTTGATAAAATTGTAGTAAAATTGGGAGATGAGACATGTACATATGAAGAAGATGATTACATAAATAATATGACTACAAAGAAAAAAGAGAATATAGAAGAAGGGATAAAATTATTATCAAATTTGAAGGATGATGTCGTGATTGAATGTATGGAAAACAAAGGAGATAATGAGAAAATAAAGATATCACAATGTGATTATGATAAAATAAGAGTAAGATATAATGATTGTAAATATAAAAGATATGTAAACGATTGTGATAAATATAATAATAATGATGATAATAATGATAATAATAATGATAATAATAATGATGATAATAATGATAATAATAATGATGATAATAATAATGATAATAATTATAATTATAATAATTGTAATAATATGAGGAGTTTGGTATATGATAATGGTACAGATACATGCCCCGCTTCAACTTTTTCAGGTCTTATTAATAAAGATAGAATATACCATATTGAGAATCCCGATTTATATATTCAAAGAAATTTTGTAGAATCCCAGAAAAAATTAGAACCTAAAAAGGAAACTATAACATTTTCCTTTAGAGATAAGTGTTATGAGGATTTGAAAGATGTTGACCCTAGAGGTAGTAAATTTTTTCACTACGACAAGGATGAATATACAAATTATATGTTAATAAATGATGGAAATATAAAAGATGATGGACTAAAAGAAGAAAAGGAGAAATCATCAGTTGTTTATAAAGGGTATGATTTATATGGTAATAAATGTGTTGATAGTTTATATAATAATAAGTGTATAGATAAGAGAAGAAAAGATAAGATGAATTACAATAAAATAAAAGGAATATCATGTGATAAGAATATATATTCTATACATAATAGAATAAAAAAGAAGGAAGAAGATATTTGTGTAAAGGATATTATGCAAAATAGAAAAAAGACAAAAGAGAAAAACAAAATACATATTAAATTACAAAATCTTTTTGATATGAAGACTTGTAAGAACAATGATATGTTTACTTGTCCTATGAAAAAAGAGAAACAGATTGATACTTATAAGAATTATGGAAATATAATATATAAATGGGTTTTGAAAAACAGCTCTTTTAATTATCCTACTTCTATTAAAGGAAAAGATAAGAAAGTGTATAATATTGATGATGTTAAAAAAAAATCAGTACAAAGAATATATAAATGTAAATTATCTGAAAAATATAAGGAGGAAAAGAAAAATGGAAGTTTAAATAATGGGACTGATATTAGGAATAAAAAGGGAATTTTAAAAAATAAACCAATCATTTATAAAGATAATAAAACTATGAATGGATTTAATCTGAGAAACAATTTGTTGAACATTTTAGATACGTCAAAATTGTATCCTAAATGTGAGCTTATGTGCAGAATTAAGAAGTCATAAAGTTTTTTTTTTTTTTTTTTTTTTTCTCTTTTTCTTAATTTCTCCGATGAATTATGAAACAAAAAAATTATATAAACATAAATATAAACATAAACATAAACATAAACATAAATATAAATATATTTATATATTTGCTGTTGTATGTACAGTGCAAATATATATATATATATATATATATATTTATATATTTATATATAATACCACATGAGAAATTATTTACATTTTTATATTGAAAATTGTTTTTTGTTTTTTTTTTTTTAAAAAATTAATATTTTATTTTTTTTTATTTTTTTTTATTTTTTTTTATTTTTTTTTATTTTTTTTTATTTTTTTTTATTTTGTCTATTTTGTTTATTATTTAATTTATTAAGTTTTTTTTTTTTTTTGTTGTTAAATGTTTGACGTTCAAAGGTATAAATATATTACACATTTACAAGAACGTTTTGTATAGAATAAATTAAAAAAAAAAAAAAATAAAGAAATGAATAAAGTTGAAAAATTTTCTAAAGAACCTTTTTCCTATAAGAATAGAAAAAATAAAATATATAAATATGATGATATAGAATATAATAAAATGAAATATAATATGCCTGAATATTACAGGTGTCCATATTACATGTATGAGAATAAGAATTTATATAATACCCAACCGTGTTATACACCGAATATAAATGTAGGTAGAAATTCATTTTATGGAAAGACTCTAGATCCTAATAATAAGATATGTGAAGAGAATGAATGTGTATATAATATTTTAGAAGAGGAACATAAAAATGAGGAATTTAAAAAAATAGAATGTATAAATAAAGATGATGATATGAATAAGATATATAATAAAGTTGAAAAAAATCATGATGAGAATATAAACAATAAGAAACATAATTATTGTGAAAAATATGAAAACATATATCCAAAGGATAGGTCAAGTATAAAAATTATATATAATGATGTTGATGAAATAGACCATAATTTATATGATGATGGAAGTGAAATTGTATGTAATAATAAAATAATGAAAAGGAAAAAAAGGAATAGGAAAATGTTTATGGGAAAGTATTTTTTTTCTGATATTATAAATACTATTATATATCCTTGTACAAATAAATCATTACAAACGTATCAATATGGGTCTCTTGAGAATATGGATTATTCGCTATATAATGATATTCAAAAGGGTCAAAAAATGCAGAAGATGGATAAAATGAAAAATAAAAAGGCACCCCAAATTATTGTTAAATTTTGATCAAGATATGGAAAATATAAAAAATGTAAAAGGTGTAAAAAATATAAGAAATATGGATTATGAGGTTAAAATAATATGTTATCTTTTTAATTTTTTTTTTTTTTTAACTCGTGTGTTCTAATTATTTTGTGATTTCCGTTCTTTTCGTATATCACCAACTAGTACATATAAATATAAATATATATATATATTTATTTATTTATTTAATACATTGTTTAATTTTTAAATATGTGGATATAATATAACATGAACTATTATATTATACACTTTATAAGAAACAAAAGAATATAATTGAAAAACTGAGAATATATATGATATACAAAAAAATAATATATTTTTATTTCTATTTATATATATATATATATATATATATATATATATTGTTTTACTCAACTTTTTTTTTTTTTTTTTTTTTTCTTTTCTTTTCTTTTCTTTTATTTTTGTTGTGGTAATTCATGATTCGTTATTATATGATATAATTGTGTATAATCGTTGTATATATTTTGATAAGTATCATTTAATTGTATGTCATATATCTTTGTAATTAAATAAGTACACTTATTATATAGATAAGTGAATATATTATGATCTGTTATAATATCATTAATTTGAATATCTTGAAAATTATTTGTATATATTTTTTTTTTCCATTGGTCATTTTTAATTAATCGTTTTATTTGATTTAATAAATTAAAAATATGAATATAATGTTTGATAATTTTTATATATTCTTTATTATAAATATGTAAATTCAATTGTAATGCTTTGCTATATAAATTATTAAATTCTTTATCATTAAATTTTTTTAATTTTTTTTGCTTGATATTATTTTTAAAATTTGAAAGGAATATTTTCCTCTCTTTTATATTTTTTGTAATCTTTTGGTTAATCTGTTTTAAATAATACAAATCAAAATTATTTTCTATATTTTGTGTAACATTTATTAGATCATTTATATTATTTATTGATTTATCAATTTTAATATATTTAAACGACTGGCAATATTTTGGTTTTATATAATTTGAATGGTGATTATATAATTTTTTTTTTTTCTTTTCTGTTTGTTTTTCTTTTTCCTTATAATTATTATAAATGATATATTTTATTTGTTTTATTATTTTTTTCTTTATAAAAATTTGTGTATTATTATTTTTTCTTATATTATTAAAAAAAAAAGTAGAAGAATTCCAAATACCTTTTTCATTTAATTGTAATTCAGCATCTATTTTTAATTTTAATAAATTTATATCTTTATTTTTTATTTTATAAAAATTTATTATATCATTAATAATATTTTGTGTTTTCTTTCCATATGTGAAGATTCCATCAAATAATATATCTGTATTTTGATTTATAATATGGTTTTCTTCATTATATATTATTTTTTTTTTTATATCATAATTGTTATTATGTAAATTATTTTTATCTAGTGATAAAAAAATATTATTCTTGTCCATTTTTTCTTCTATTTTTAGTAAAAAAGAACAATTGTTAATATTTTCTAAATTTTCTATATTTTTACACATTTCTATAAATTCATTGATATTTATTTGTTGTATTATATCATTTCCAAAAAATTTATAAAATATATAACGAAGGGATTCTTCATCATATTTCAAAATATTTGATGCAACATAATAAAACAAGTTTTTTTTTAAATAGACATTATTAATTTCTTGAAATGATCTTTTACTATCATTCAAATCAATAGCACTTTTTTTTTTATTCATATTATTCATATGATCAATTTGTATATTTTTATCTTTGTCATTCATTTTGTTTATACATAACTTATCATTACACACATTTTTTTCTTTATCATTTAACATTTTTATATTTTCCTTTTCAATATTTTTTTCTTCTTCTTCTTCATTATTATTATTATTATTATTATTATTATTATTGTTATTTAAATCACATATGATGTTTATTATATTCATAAATATATTTTTATAATCTCTTTTAAAATGTAATAAAATTTCATTTTTAAAATGAAAAATATTTCTAAGCACATTTTGAGTAAAAGAAATATTTAATTGTTCTATATCAATTTCTTTTATCTCCTTATATTTATTAACTTCTCTATCAATTTCTTCATATGTCGTATCATCTATCAAATGAACATATTCATCAAAATTTAATAATATATCAATGATAATTATAATATTATTTGAATTTATTTGTTCAATTTTATAAATTTTTTCATTATGATTTTTTTTTTTTTTATCTTTCTGAAATAATGATTTATTTAAAGGTATATCTTTTTTATCACATGTTGATATATATTTATCTTTATCTAGGATCTTTAAATCTAATTTAGGAGAATTAAGATGATTCTTAATTTTAACCTTTATAAGTATAAAATATGTATCATTTGTATTTAATAACACATGTTTAAAAAATATATCCTTTTTGTTCTTTTTTTTTTTTGAAAATATAACCTTTCTTTTATAATTTGTTAAAATAAAATCCACATTAAAATTATCTTCCGTCATTTTTCTTTTTATTGTTTTTTCCACTTTTATAATTTTAGTTTCTATATATTCATATAGATGATAATTTTTTAATTGTATATATATACTACCATAGGTATATTCATTTTTATTTTCTTTTACAATTAATTTTTTAACAATTTCAAATGTACTCTTACCAGGTAAATTATAAGGAACCTTCTTATTCTTTTCATCATAGCAACATATGCTTTCCATATTTGAATCCTTTTCTATATTTTTATTATCAACATGTAATATATGCTTATCCACAGAATTGATTGTATTCCTTTCTTCTGTGTTCATTATATCTTTATATATTTCTGTTTTTTCTTGTGTTGGAAATGTATATGTATAATTTGAACAACAGGATGATAATTCCATAATATCTAAAACTATTTTGTTTTTACTATTTGTTGAATTTCCATAATGATTACTATTTATAATATAATCCTCTTTAGGATATGCTACATTTATATAAATATTAAAATTTACATTAGATTTCCATAATATCTTTTTTGTTACTAATAAAAACAGATAATTATGATGCTTATTTATTTGATCAAAAGGAATATATATTTTGAAAATTAATTGATCTAATGAATATTTATGAAATGTACCTACAATATTAAAATATTCGTCACAATCATATAATGAATGGTTGTTCTTAGATGAAATTTTTTTTATTTTTTTATTTTTTATTTTTTTATTTTTTCTTTTCTTTTTTTCTTCTAAATTATTCTGAATATGTAGCATATCATCATTCTTTATTCTACACATATATAAATTCAAATATGGAACTATATTAAAATTATTAATTTTTACTATAAGATAAAAATGGAAATTAATTAATTCTTTACAACAATTACATTGTTGTAATAAGTCCTGATTTATATTTCCTATGTTCGTATGATTTGCATTTATATTTATATGATGTCCATGTTCATCATTTCCATGTTCTTGATCATTCATATTTATGTTGATTACAAATTTTAATAAGACCTTGTTATTCAAGATTTGACTTTTTAAAGAAATTTCTTTTTTTGGTAAAAATGACATGGACATTTTCATATATTTTTCAAGATATTCCTCAATCGTTATAAATGAGGTACTTATCATATAACCGCTATGAGAATTTTTCTTTTCGTTTAACCATTCAATGTAGAAATCATTATACTCAAATCTTTTTGTATACAAAATAAAAAAGTGTTCCTTGTTTTTTTCAAGACGTATTTTCCGTTTCACTATTTTATTAAAAAAAAAATAATTTTTATAATCATTATTATTTAATATTTGTTGTAAAAAATTATTACAGGGTATAAAAGGAATAATATCCTCATTATGATTCCTTTCACCTATTTTTTTAAAAAACAAATTACAATCATACATATCATTTAAAAATAATATTTTATGATCCTTTTTTTTATTTTTTGGTACTAATAATTGGCTAGCTGTTAATTTCGTTTTTTTTTTTTTTTTTTTTTTTTTTTTTTTTCTGTTTCTGACTTGTTCAGAATTTTTCTCCTCTTCACCAAATTTATATTTTTCTATATAATTATACTTGTACATATGATGAGGAAAAAAGTAAATAAAAAAATCAAAAAAATTATTTATGTTGACATTATCTTTTTCACATAATATATTATCATTTGGAATGATTAAATTTGTTTCTTTTTGGTTATTTTCTGTTGATTGTTCTTTGATTGATATGTAGCAAATTAATATAAGATATGGACAATCATTTGATAGGTCACACATATTAGGATTACATAAAATGTCATTATTTTCTTTATTGTCATATACATTTTTGCCCTGATTATTTTTTCCTTTTTTTTTGTCTATATGTATATGTTGAACAGATTTGGGTATATTGTTTTTTACACTGTTACTTTTATGTAGTGCTTTAAAAGGTTTTAATTTATTTTTGATATATTCACTTAGTGATATTAATTCAAATTTATTTTTACTCAGATAAGAGATGATTTTATTACTTTTTAAAGATTCATCTATTTTTATTAGGTATTCTGATGAATAATTTATATTTATTAATTGAAGGATTTTTTCAATTTCATTGTCTTTAAACCATTTACAAATGTCTTTATGATTCTGATAAGTATGGTAGTTAATATATATATATATATATATATATAAATATATACATATTAATAATTAAATAATATAATAATATAATAATATAATAATTATTAGGTTAATTATAATTTAAGACTACACTATTATTATATAAGCCACATGATTTTTAGTATTATACATACATATATATATATATATATCGAGATGGAATTTATGTTTACCTTTTTATTATCCTTTTTCAAATGAATGTTTTTACTACTACCTTTATCTGACTCATCATTGCTTTTTATTTTTTGGACATTATTTGATTCGATGGATAATATATCTTTAATAGACTGAATAGCATTTTGTGTATTTTCATTTATTACAATATTGTATTTCTTATATGTGTGTTTGTTATGGTTATATATATTTTTAATATCATGCTCATTTGTTGATATAGTGCATGGTTTAATATATTTTTCAGATGAATCTATATCAGGTGTATTTTTAAAAAGTGGTACTAATTGAGCGTTAGAAATTTGAATATTTCCTTTTGTATTTATATATTTATATCCCTTGAGTAAATCTGGTTCTTTTTTTTTTTGATTAATTGAATGGTTGCACATTTGTATGTAGTTGTATGGCTTTATGTCACAACACTTTACTCGTATAAATTGTTTGTCTTGGAAGGAGCATATTAGATAATAGAAAAAGTAATTATTGCTTATAGATATGGAAGTATTTGTTTCGTTGTAAATATTTTGTTTATTGTTTGTTATTTCTTTCACATATATATTACTATCACTATTATTATTACTATTACTATTATTATTATTATTGTGACAATATGTGTTGTGTTCTATATTTGTAATTTCCATATTAAAATCTGGAGCATTTTTATTATCATTTTCCATATGGATATTTTTTGTGGACTTACATTTTTGGTGTTCATTTAAAAGGATACATTGAATATAATTATTTTGATAATTATTTATGATTTTATTTATATTAAAAGATGATTTAATAAATTTAAGACCTGTTAACATCTCAATAATATGTAGGTGATAATTTTTAAAATGGAAAATATGAAAACATTTATATAATGCTTTTATTAAAATATGTGTCCATATTTCTTGTGTAAAAGTTGAATAGCATGATAATATTTGTTCCTTTTTTTTATTATAAGGTAAATACATGTTTACAAATATTAGGTACCATTTATTATTTATAAAGAGTTTAACAAAATAATAATTAAATTTATTAATAACAGGAAAGGAATGAATAGTTTGTGGATATATTAATTCGTATAGATAAAAACCTTTAGGTATAATGATTTTATTTTCATTTATTATATTTATACAAGAATAAAAATATGTTAAAAATGTAATATTTTCTTTATATATTATATTAATATCTCTATTTATAAAATTATTATAAGTAACAATACATGTCTCATATTCCTTTAAATTTTTTTCTATATTTTTATTTAAACTTTCAATATATTTTTCATATATATGTAAATAATTTTCATTGGATAATACTTTATTATTTGTTTTAATATCATCTATATGTTTATTAATTTTTGTGCCTTGATCATTATTAATTACTTTTGATGATTTTTTTGTATCATATTGATTGTATATAATTTCTTTATTTTCATCTTGTTTTAATTTTTCACTTTCTGATTGTGAATCACTTTTTTTTTCTTTATCACATAGGTGTTTTATATTCTTTTTATGTCTATCTTTTTTAATAAGTTTATAGTTATTATAAATATGTTCGCTACATTCTAATGATATTTGTAGATTTTTCCATTCGTCAACATATTTATGAAAGCACCTTATTGATTTTATATGATTATATTTTTCGCTATTTTTATAATATATATTATATATATTATTATAATATGTATTATTTTGATTATTATTACATATATTATTTTGATTATTATTACACGTATTATTTTGATTATTATTACATGTATTATTTTGATTATTATTACATGTATTATTTTGATTATTATTACATAAATTATTTTGATTATTATTACATGTATTATTTTGATTATTATTACATATATTATTTTGATTATTATTACACGTATTATTTTGATTATTATTACATATATTATTTTGATAATTATTACATGTATTATTTTTGTTCGGTATATTTTCCTCTGAGTGCATTAACAACAGTTCTTCTTTTACATATGCTTTCCATATCTGTAATATTTTTTTTTGGTGAGCTTCATATTCAATAATTTTATTTATAGTAAAAATATCCTTTTCCATTAAAAGCATATAAATGAGCTAAAAAAAAATTATACTATCTATTAATACACTGTTTATTATATATATATATATATATATATATATATAATAGTTTATACATAATACATATATATATATTTATTATTTATATATTATATAGATTGATTTAACATATGAGCAAATAATACGCATAAAAAAAAATGTATTATATTACAATATATATAATATATATATATATATATATATATATATATATATATATATATATTATATTATGTATTTATAATTCCCTTTATTTTATTTATTATAATTAATATATAAAAAAAAATAAATAAATATATTACATTCACATATTAAATGAAATGTGATAATATATATATATATATATATAATATATATATTACTTTTTGTAAATAAGCAAAAATTTCTATAAAATATTTATACATTATGTTTTAATAATATTTATATATATACATATAAAATAAAGTATTTATTTATAATATATATATAATATATTTTTCATAGAATTACAATTATAATTTATATTTAAATAAATAAATAAATAAATATATATATATATATATTTATATATTTAATTAATAGCCTAGTAGAGCGTAAGATATATTATTTTAATTTTTTTTATTATTTTGAATTTTTTTTATTATTTGAATTTTTTTTATTATTTTGAATTTATTTTTTTTTTTTTTATTTTAATTTCTTTCATTTTGATAAGTATTACCTATAATGGCGAGAAATGTAGAAAAGGGAAGGTCTATGTTAAATCAGTGGATTAAGGCAAAAGAAATAACTGATAAAAGAGAGTTTTTTAAAATACCAAGAAATATTGATGAGGTTGAAAATTTGGACGACGCCCTTAAATAGTAAAATATATACATATATATATATATATATATATATATATATATATGTATTTATTTATTTATTTATTTATATGTTATAGTTATGTGTTTATGTGCTCTTCCATAATTTTTTGTCTTTTTAATTATGGTTCATACATGTCTATATTTCTTAATTATTTTTTTTTTGTTATACCATATTTATAGTCGAATATATATTATCAAAGAAATGTGTATGAAGATAAAGGAAATCCAAAACCATAGTTTAAGTGATCAGCATATTAGGGAATTGAATGACCAGATCAACAAACTCATATTTATAAAGAACAAGTGGGAAGCAAGAATAGTAGAGGTACGTAAAAATATAAATAAATAAATAAATATAAATATATAAATATAAATATATATAAATATATATATATATATATATATTATGTGCTTATAATATTTTATTTTATTATATCTTTTTTTTTTTTTTTAGCTGGGAGGAAGGGATTACTCCAAGGAGTCTAACCTTTTAATAAATGCTCATTGTAAGTATACCAAAAATGTATATATATATATATATATATATATATTTCTAATATTTAATAAATAAATGATTATTCATAAAATTTACTTTTGATATTATAATATTTATATGAATGGAGCTATTACATACACGCTCATATATGCATATACATATACATTATAATATATTTGATATATATATATGTGTATGTATTTTTTTTTTTTTTTTTTTAGCGAGCGAACTGAGGGGAAGTAGTAACTATAAATATTTCGGAGCAGCCAAAAACTTGAAGGGTGTGAGGGAACTACTATTGAAAGAAAATGAAGACAAAAAACAACTTAATATAAAAAAGAAAAAGGATGCAAGAAATTTCGAAAAGGTTGTTAATATTCATTACTTCGGTTATTGTGATGATGCAAATGAACATCTTTTACAACAAGAAGATAAAATTCAGAAAAAATTAGAAAAAATGGATTTAAAAATATTAAAAAAATATAAACACTAAAAAATTATAATTAAGGCGAAACATGAATATAATAAAAATATAGGATAAGCCACAAGGTATCTTTGACTGTTCATGCGCAGTGCCTAAAAAAATTATATATATAAAACAGCACATATATATATATATATATATATATATATATATATATATATGATATTATCATACAATAATATATATATTTATCTTCACATATATAATATTATATAATCATATTCTTACCACTTCAAAAAATCGAGAAGCTGTTAAAGCTGACCATAAAATACAAAAAAAGGATATACAGTATCCCTTTTTAGATCTATAAAATAAAAAAAGGAAAATAAAGTATAATATTAAATATAATTATTTTTTTCGATTTAATTATTTTGTTTTCATTTTTTATTCAAATATATATATATATATATATATTTATATATTTTTTTTTTTGTCTATTCAACCATTTTTTTTTTTTTTTTTTTTCTATTCAACCATTTTTTTTTTTTTTTTTTTTTTTTTCAACCATTTTTTTTTTTTTTTTTGTCTATTCAACCATTTTTTTCTTTTTTTTTTTTGTTTATTTGATTTTGTATTTTTCTTTATTTACAAAAATATCGTTAATTATTTACCTTAAATTAATAATTATAGATATTAATGATAATATGACTAAAGGTAACAGAGCATAACCAAGCATACTAATGGTTCGATATAAATCCACAGTTGAATTCTATAATGTAAAAATATATGTACATATATAAAATATATTCATATATATATATATATATGATTTATTTTTTTTGTTTTGTTTTATTTTATTTAATTTAATTTTTATTTTTACCTGACTCATCATATTGAGAAGTAAATATATACTTAAGCTACTTACAATACCAATCAAATAAATATAACTAAAAGAAGCTTTTCCAGCCTAGGAAAAAGCGCACATACAAATATATATATATATATATATATATATATAAACACATATGTATATATATAGATATATGTTTATATATGTGTATGGCTCTATTTATATGCATTTATTATTTTTACTAGTAATAAAATAAATCCTAGGGAAAGAACTATTATTAAGGGTCCCGATAAGTCTGAGTTCTCAAATAATGTGTGATCAATTCTGCAAAATAAAAGTATATCAAAGATTAACATAAACATATACATATATATACATATATATATATATATATATATATATATATATATATATATATATTTTTGTGTAGACTTTGCTTATGTGTTTATATAAATTATCCGTAATAAATAACATAAACTTGATTTATATAGGAAGGTTTAATATACTATAAAGAATTAATAAATTATTATATATATATAATATATTTTATGTATGTTACTTATAAAATAAAAAAACAGATTTCATTCTTTTAGATATAAGATCAAAATTAATTCCCAATTCTTCTAATAATGGTAATTCGTCTTCCTTATCATCATTATTTATATATTTTTTGTTTATCATATTATCATTTATAGTATTATTATTTGTGATTTGAAAATTATTTGAAAAGGGGTCTTTATTAATTGTATTATTATCATTTATATTAGATGTTGTATTACCAAAAGGGTTGGTCGTAATTATATTATTATTATTATTATTATTTATAAAATTATTATTCATAATATTTGTATCTATTTTATTAATCCCTTCTACATTTGAAAAATCATTGTTTTGAAAAGGGTTATTTGGGATATGCATATTATTTACATTATAATTATTATCATAATTTTTTTTATTTATATATAAATTATTATTATTATCACTATTGTTATCTTTATTATTTTGATAAAAGGGTTCCCCATCATTACGGTTCATACGATTCATTATCTTTTGATTATAAAAGTAACTCATATTTACAAAAATGATATAATATATATATATATATATATATGTATAAACAGATAAATATATTTTTATATTCCTAATGGCATCTTTTTTTTTTTTCTTTTTTAATACTGTAAAGGTATACTATGTTTTACCATATTAACAATTATAACATATATATATATATATATATATATATATATATATATATATATTATGTGTATTTTTTTTTTTTTTTTTATGTCCTTATGAAGTACCTATATAATCATATTTATATAAGTAGGACATAAAAAAAAAAAAAAAAAAATAAACGAGTACATATGATGTTGCCTTGTTTAATTATCTTTTTTCCTTTTTTGTTATTTCTTTTATTTTGTGTACTCCTAAAAATATAAAAAGTAATAAATATTGACACAAAAAGAATATATTATGTACCCTTTTTTATGAACTGAAAGATATAGATATGTATATCACATTACTAGAAAAAAATAAGTACACGGGAAAATATAAATATAAATATATATATATATATATATATATATATATGTATGTATAAAATGAAAAAAAAAAAAAAAGAAAAACATAATATAATAAATAAAAATAAAAGATATTATATATAATACTTTTATATTTCAAAATATATATTTTATATAAATATATATTATTATATATTTTTTGTATATGAAAAAAAATTAAAAAAAATATTATATATATATATATATATATATAATATTTCTTTTTTTTCTTTTTTTTTTAAATTATAAAATTATAAAATTATTTTATATTTTTAATAAATTATATATTTTATTTTTATTTTCACTTTTACTTTTACTTTTACATTAAAAAAAAATTTGATATATCTTTTTTCTTTCAGATATAAAAATATAATTCTTCTTTATATATTAATTAATAATATATATTTAGTAGTAATATTATAAATACAAAAATAATAATATTATAATTATACTTGTTATATTTTATATTAAAATAATATATATATATATATATAAATATATAAATATATAAATATATATATATAATATATAATATTATTTATAATATTAATATAATAATGCCATTTACAATATAATAATATTATATATATATATATATATTTATATATTTATATATTTATATATATATATATATATTTATATATTTATATATATATATATATATATATATATATTTATATACTTACATATTTATATATTTATATATTTATATTTATTCGATAGAATAATAGAAAAATAAAAAAAAATTTATTATATAAATGAAAAAAAAAAAAAAAAAAAAAAAAAATATATAATACATAATGATAATAATAGTAAGTAAATTATTAAGATCTGTTATATTAGGGGAATATATTTTCTGATAGTACATGCTTATAATATATGGATACGGATATTATGTTATATATATATATATATATATATATATATATATACATATATATTTGAGAATATATATTATTTTTTTTCTTTTTTGATAAGTTCGTATTTATATTATATAGAAATATTCTTCTTTTATATATGTGGTTCTTTTAAGGAAAAAAAAAAAAAAAAATTATAAAAAATATAAAAACTACAAAAAATATAAAAACTACAAAAAATATAAAAACTACAAAAAAAATAAAAACTACAAAAAATGTAAAAACTGAAAAAAATATAAAAACTACAAAAAATATAAAAACTACAAAAAATATAAAAACTACAAAAAATAATAAATGTATTTTATATATATATATATATATGTGCATATATAATGCAAGCTATATATGATATACATTTGTAGACAGATATACAGTTTAAATAGAACCTATATATATATATATATATATATATATATACGTGTGTATTTTTTTATTTATTTTTATTTGTGTGGTTGCATTATTTTTGATTATCCTTATATAAATGTTTGTACATTATTTCATTATACAAAATGGATATCGTAAAAGATAAAAGAAATATTCGTTATGAATACGAGTTAGATAAAATAAAAAAGAAGAAGAAGGATAATATTTTAATTTTGAATATATTGAATAATAAGGTAAATTATATATGTTATATATTAAAAAGCAATTATAGAGATATATTAAATGATAGTAATTATGAAAATAGAACAGCTATAGAAATATGTTTATATTATTGTAAATCATATATATTATTTTTATTATTATTTTATCCATATTTGCATAATTATATAAGTGGTTTAAAAAATAATGATTTAAGATTATATAAAAATTTTTATAAGTATATATTAAAAAGACGAAATAATTTCCATATCTTATTATTAAAATATAAAATACTTGAGTGCATGAAATTAAAAGATAAGTATGTTAATGATACAAATACTATTAGTTATATCGACCTGTATAATATTAATAGATATATGAATGATGAAGATGATGAAGATGATGAAGGAACATATAATTATGAAAATAAATATTTGTACAAAAATGATAATATGAATAATTTACTTTTATTAAATGTATATTTTAAAGATATCATGTCTAAAAACAATTTTATATGTATTCTTTTTTCTAGAATATATATAAAAAAATATCATAAAAAAATATTCCGTATACTTTTGCTTATACTCTTTTATTTTTCCTTACCAACCTTTCCCTTCTCCAAAAAATTTTTTATCTCATATCATAATTGGGAGCGTATAAAGAAAGATAAAATAAAAGATGAAAATAAGGAGAAAGGTACAAATATATATGCAAACATAAAAACAAATGCAAATACAAATACAAATACAAATTCAAACAGAAACAAAAGCAATAGCTACAATAATATTTATAAAAACATATTAACAGATAAAAATGAACATATATTGATTGAGGATAATAAAAGGATATTCAAAAATAATATTGACATGAAGAATATAGAACAAGGCGTTTATCCTACAGAAGAAATATTAAACAGTAAGAATGAAAGAACGAATGATATGCAAGGAAACAATGTAAATAAGAAAAAAAGTACAGAAAAAAAAGAAAATATGGATGAAAACTTATCATTTTATTGTAAAAGAAAATATTTCTTTACACCTTTCTTTGAACATATTAATATTCCTACTATACGTATTAATGACTATTTTTCGAAACGCAACAAAATTTTTAAAAGAGCTGAATTTAAAGTTGTAAATAAAAAGAAGAAGAATAAAAAAAAATACAATGCAAATAGTAGTAATAATAATAATAATAATAATAACAACAGTAGTAACAATAATAATATTAGTAGTTGTTATAATAATACAGATTATTATAATAACTCCAGAACAAATGAAGACAGCAATATGTATCATTCTGATAGTAGCAGTAGTGTATCTAGCAATGTAAGTGATGATAATTTATCAGATGTAGAAGATGAAAATATGCTTAAAGAGTTATTTAAAAACGAAAATAATATATATTCAAAGGAGGATAGTAAGGGAAATGATAATGAAAAAGAAGGAAATATATATAATTTAATAAAAGAGAAGAAATATTTATTAAGTGAGCAGCTGAAAAAAATGGATGAAAAGTATACTAGATCTATGTTAAAAGATTTGAAGAACAATTTTTTCCAAATGAACATAAAAGAATATGATTTATATGATGATAATAATATAATAAGAAGAATATATAAAAAAGAGAATAATGTAACTAGCTTTAAGTTTAAGAAAGAACCGTATGTTAGTGATTTATGGATTAATGTAATAAATTTTAATGAGACGGATGATAATAAAAATACATTGATACATAAGGCATGTCTTGTAGGTAATCTTAATATTATATATATTTTATTATATTTAAATGTAGATCTTTTTATATATAATCATAAAAATGAATTACCTTTACATTGTACTATATACAATTGTGATAAATATATTTTTGTGTTACTTTTACATAATACAATTGAATGCTTATTTTATATTTTATTGGAAAAACATAAAAATTGGAGTAAATTTAAAAAGATGCAAAATAAAAAGTCTAAGAAAGAAAAAATGAAAAGTAAAAAAAATAAAATAAAAAATAAAAAAAATAAAAATAAGAAAAAAAAAAAAAATAAAAAAAATAAAAATAAAAATAAGAAAAAAATAAATAAAAGCAGAATGAATAAAATAAAAATAAATAAAAACAGAATAAATAAAAAAAAAATAAATAGCAATAATAATAATAAAAACAACAACAAAAATAATAATAATAATAATAATAATAATAAAAACAACAACAACAATAATAATAATAATAATAAAAACAACAACAATAATAATAATAATAATAATAACAGTAACAGTATTGGTAATGTTTATGGAATACAGAAAAACTTAAATTGTCTAAAAAATGAAGAAAACAAAATTTCTTCTACTATAATTCATACAAAGGGTATGGAAGAACATAAATTATCTATAAATAATAAAATAGTGAATGAAGAAAAGAACGCTGTTTCATTTAATACAAAGGAAAAACGTGTGGAGAATAATGAAAGGGTAAAAGAAATGTATAAAAAATATATTAAAGATGGAAAATTTTTTTATTATAGAAGTATAAATTCTAAATTTCTTCATAATGTAATAAAATTATATATAAGTGTAATGGTTAAGATAATTGAATTAGGGAACTTTGAATATTTAAAAATACTTTTTAATTATAATAGTTGTGTATTTTCTTATATCTTATTAAATAAACATATTTTTTATTTTTTATGTTCAATAGCTTGTATGTATAATTGTTTAAATACTTTTATGTACTACTGCGATATTATTATAAAATGGTTTGCTTTTGAAAAATATGTGGAAGAACAAAAACAGCGAATTTCAGAAGGAAGAAAGAAAAGGAAAAATGTATTACAATATGGAACTTATAAAAATGCTGAATATGAAAATGTTTTGTATGATTATAATGAGAATAATATTAATAAAGGGAAGAAAAGAAACGGATTTGAGAATAATAATCTTTTTCAGAGTGGTCCTTGTAGTTGCATAAAAGAGAATAAAACAAATTTGGATACACCTAGAAGTAATTCTGGTTTTCTAAATTCTTATGAGATAATTGAGAATGCAGATGAAGAAGATTATTTGATTACTATCAAGAGCGCACCGTATATAATGAATGACGTAATGATGAATTCAAACAACAACATGTATGATAATAATAAAAATAATGATAATAATATCAATAATAACAATATTGTACATGATGTATTTTGTAATAAACATAATTTTGGTTGTAATAATAACAATGTACATTCAATCAATACTTCTAAAGCGAAAGATACCATAAAAGGTTCATGTAAAGCAAAACATAAAAAAGAAAATAAACATTATATTAGTAATGATATTATTAAGAAATTCATTAATAAAAAGAATAGCATAAAAATATTTTTCTCAAAAGAATGCTTTAAACATATATTCGTACCAGAACCATGTGATCATCCATATGAGAGAAATAAATTAAAAAATAATATTCCAGAAAATTCTACAAGATTAGATGTATTAATATCTGATAAACATGGTATCTTAAATATAAATACATTTGCTAAATTTAAAGTTAAATGTGTTGATAGAAAAGCAACAGTGAATGATATATTAAGAGTGCATGATATTTCTTATTTAAAATTTATCATAAATAAAATTAAAAATTTTAAGACGTCAGATGATGATGATTTTATATATTTTGATGATTTCTTAACAAAGGCAAAAAAGGAATTTAAAAATTATTTATTGACAAGTAATAATAATAACAATACAACAAATAAGGATAATGTTATACAAATGAATGATGCCTTACAAACATTCAATTTAATAAATAAAAAGAATGAAATAGAAAAACAGAGGTTACATAATATGAATGACAAGCTTAAGGAAAATCGAGATTTATATATACAAAATTATTTATCTAATATACATGCACCTATCCATGATAATATAAGAGATTCCTCATTAATTTCACCTGGACTAAAGAAATTATTAATGAATAATAATTATAAAGATTATAATGATGATACAGATACTTATGAAGCTGAAAAATATGTGTATATGGAAAATGGTATCAGGATGAATGTTTTGACAGATGAAGGTTTAACAGAAGCAAGTAACCTACTTTATATTAATAATAGTATTCTTTATAATAATAATATATTTTTTAATAATAATTTACTTTATAATAATAATATTCTTATGTATGAAAAGAAGACGACGAATTCTACCTTTTTCGATAATGAACATTATAATGATAATACAAATAAATCATTAACTAATTTAAAAATGGAAGAAAAGTTATCAAGGAATAATTTGAATGTCAAAGGAAAAGGTGCTGATTTAAATTTAAAAAATAAAAAATGGAATGACGGTAAAATAGAAAAACTCATGTTAGTAGATAATGATACATTTGTTAATAAATATTCTTTTAATTGTGCTCTTAGTGCTAGTGGTGTTGTTTTGAAAGCGGTCGATTATGCACATGAACAAAAGAAAACGTTGCATTGTGAATATGATGAAAAATTTAGAAAGTGTAAAAAATGCAAGAATTGTAAAAAATGCAAAAATTGTAAAAAATGCAAAAATTGTAAAATGTGCAAAAATTGTAAAAAATGCAAAAATTGTAGAAAATATCAAATACATAACAATAGTAGCAATTCGAATAATAGAAAGAAAATATTTTGTGTTGTACGTCCTCCTGGTCATCATTTAGGTACATTTGGTGCTGCA
Organism: Plasmodium billcollinsi; assembly: GCA_900257145.2. NCBI lineage: Eukaryota > Apicomplexa > Aconoidasida > Haemosporida > Plasmodiidae > Plasmodium > Plasmodium billcollinsi. Next base: position 3,052,909 of record LT990243.1, read on the forward strand.
CAATTTAATTTAACAGATGAGGATGTTGCAGCAGGTAGTCAAGGTTTTTGTATATTAAACAATGTAGCTGTTGGTCTAGCTTATGCAAAATATACTTATGAAAAATTTGAACGTATTGCTATTATAGATTTTGATGTTCATCATGGAAATGGTACAGAACAAATTATAAGAAATTTAGGATTAAAAAAATTAAGCATAAATGAATATATAGATATATATAGTTGGAAAGGATGGAAAGATAATAATGATAAAAAAAATATATTTTTTAGTTCTGTACATGCATATGATGGATATTTTTATCCAGGTACAGGATTTGATACGGTTGAACTAGATCCTTATATAATTAATGTTACATTAAGAAAAAACATGTCTTCATCTGAATTTCTAAATTTATTTCATAATAATATATTAATACATCTTTATTATTTTAAACCAAATTTATTATTTTTATCTGCTGGATTTGATGGACATCAACTTGATTATGTAAATAATGGATTTGTAAAAAAAAATACATCAACATATTTTTATTTAACAAAACTTGTCTTATCATTACAGAACAAATTGAATTTCCCCATCATTAGTGTTTTAGAGGGTGGATATAATACATCTAATGATATGGCTTCTGTATTTAGTTATTCCGTTCTAGAACATGTCTTGTCGTTTTATTATAACGATATAAGGTTTGTCAGCAAAAAAAGAGCAAAATTAAAGGACATGATAAACTATATTGTAAGAAGGAAAAAATATAATGATGATATGAATAATTACAGTGATGATATAAATAATTATGAAGATCATATGAATAATTATAATGATCATATGTATAATTATAATGATCATATGTATAATTATAATGATCATATGTATAATTATAATGATCATATGTATAATTATAATGATCATATGTATAATTATAATGATCATATGAATAATTATAATGATCATATGTATAATTATAATGATCATATGTATAATTATAATGATCATATGAATAATTATAATGATCATATGAATAATTATAATGATCATATGAATAATTATAATGATCATATGTATAATTGTAATGATCATATGTATAATTATAATGATCATATGTATAATTATAATGATCATATGTATAATTATAATGATCATATGTATAATTATAATGATCATATGTATAATTATAATGATCATATGAATAATTACAATCATGATATGAATAATTACAGTGATGATATATACAAATATTGTGATTTTTACAAATGTTATCATGATTTTATTAAACATTATGATAAATTAAATGTTGATAAACCGATTATTTTTCCATCCAATGCAGAAAAAAAGGACACAGACATTAAAACATGTAATACAAATATAATAGATAAAGAGAAAAACAAAATGAAAAAGAGTGAAAAAAAAAAAAAAATATTAAAGGAAACGCCTATTTTATATTTTCCATTTATATGCTTAGGAAAAAAGAAAATGATAAATATGTTCGCAAGTTATTTTTCTGTTTTTAAAGAAAAAACAAGAGAAACACAAAATTTAAAATTATTGCATAAACTAATGGAATATAATAATTTCTTGAAGGAATATGATTTAAGAAATATAGATATGAAAAATAAAATACAAGAATTTATAAGTGCACATAAAATTGTTTTAAATAGATTTTTATTTGAAAATTCTGATGATTATTCAGAAATAAAACATATAACATTATCAAATAATTGTTATTTTTATGAATTATTAAAAGATCTTAAAATTAAAGATATAAGAGAGGAATCTGAATTACATACAAATTTAGAAAATGAATTCTTTTCAGCAATCAACAATCCTTACGATTTTAATCAACTTGATCTTGATAATTTTAAAAGGTAAAGAATAGCAACATGCATATGTGTTTCATATATATAAATATAAATATAAATATAAATGTATTTATGTATATATATATATATATATTCATTTTATTTTTATTTTTTTGTGCAGGCACCCGAAAAAGAATTTCGAATTAATAAAATTCTGGAGTGAGGAAACTAAATTTTAAACGATCAGAAAAATGTCTAATTAAATAGTTCCTTTTTTATTACATCCCTATTCATATCATCTGACACACATATATATATATATATATATATATATATATATATATATATATATATATATTTAATTAACAAATTAAAAGTATGTGTCAAGAAAACACAGTGTGAGAAACACTTGATATATATATATATATATATATATATATATATTTTATATATATATATTTTATATATGTTTCATTGTGACAGAACATTATTTCATATAATATTTAAATTAAAAAAAAAAAGAAAAAAACAATTAAAAACATTTATTTTTTTATATTTGATCATTTATTATTTTCCTATTCTCGTTCATATTTGAAAAAAATATTTTTTATACCAATTAAGTATATATACATATATATATATATATCAATTTCGAATTCATTATATTTTTGATTTGATAGATTTAATAATTCACAGAATGTTGTTTTTTTTTTTTTTTTTTTATATCATTTTCTTTTACCTTTTTAACTACATGTATTTTATTTTTATTATGTTCTGTGATTCGTTTTAATATTCTTATAATTTTATTTTTATTGTGTTCTGTTTAATTTCTTTTTCTTCCTGAAGTTTGAAATGATAATTAAAAATTTTTATATAAAGTTAAATATATTATAATTTCAATCTTCATTTATTTTATTTTATATTATACATATATATATATATATATATCTATATATATATTTTTTTTTTTTTTTTCTTTTTTTTGAGTTTATATTATCGCAATAATATAAAATAAATATTTATATATATAATAAAATATATTATATATATTTTATATATATATATATATATGTACTGAATTTATATATATATATATTAATTATATACGTGTGAATGTTTTAATTATTATATATATATATAATATTAAAGAAAAGAAAAAAAAAAAAAAAAAAAAAACTACAAATAATTTAAAAATATAATTATTATATAAAATATAAATATGACAATACAAAATCTTTTATAAAATTTAATTTTCTTTAAAAATTTACAAATTTCTATGTTAATTTTAATTTATATTTAAAATATAAATAAAGATTTTATAAAATAAAAATATATACTTTTATATATTTTTTTTTTTTTTTTTTTTTCTTCTTATCTTAGAAAAAATAGTTTATAAAATTATTGTAAAAAAATGATGAAAAATTATGATATATTTTTTATATAAAAGAACAGAAGAAAATTAACAGAAAAAAAAAAAAAATAATAATAAAATAAAATATTAAGAGGAACATATAGTATAATATATTATTACAATATATATGTATATATATATATATATTTTATTATAATATAAAGAGGAATTATAAAAACGTGGTTTTTTAAAAGAATTATACATAAAAAAAAAAAATAAAAATAAAAATGTCATTTTAAAAATGAAATTAAAGAGTTATTACTTTTATATAGATATAATATTATTAATATTTATTTTATATTTGAAGAGATGTTGTAAAGGATATGTTTTGAATGTAAACGTTGTCGATAAAGATGACTTATTTGTTTTTTTGTATAAAAATGAACATTTATTAGCTTCAAGTTATTATAATTTAAAACCTTCTTATTTCTTTTCTTTCGACCAAGGTAAACACTGAAAGAAAAAAAGATATACATATATATATATATATATATATATATATATATATATATATATATATTTATTTATTTATTTATATTTATTTATTTATATTTATTTATTTATATTTATTTATTTATTTTTTGTGTGTGTGTGTACGCTCGCTACCATTCTTCCTACATGTCTTAATTTTTTATATACAAACGTTCTTGTGTTTTCCTTCCTCTTAGGAGAAATTAATATTAATATGAATATTCATTTTAAGGAAAATACATATGTCAAGAAAAGAAACATATCTCAAGAAGTACAAGCCAAGTCAAATCTAAATTCAATAAACATGCTAACACACTTCAATATAAATGACGAATACCTTAAAAGGTATAATTTTAAAAGAGATTATACATCTAAAGAAACATCTACAACATATAATGATAATAATAATAATAATAATAATAATAATAGTAAAAAAGAAAATTATGATATAATTAAAAAAATATATTATGATGATAAAAACCAGAATAAGATTACTTGTGAGGAAGCTAGTGATAAATTAATAAATGATAATTTGGATGAAAAAAATAAATCTAACAATTTATTTTTAGTTTTAATTACAGCAGATCAATGGCTTAATTACATAAGATTAAAAAATAAATTAGAGCCTTCATTGCGTAATGATGAGAATTATATTTTTACTTCTCATTTTAATTGTATAAAAAGATAT
>LT990243.1:3059768-3067268 GCA_900257145.2 Plasmodium billcollinsi
AGTATTATTATATATATATATATATATATATATATTTATGTATATATAATTTTTTTTTCTTTACAAAATATACAATGATGAAAACACCAACATATATATAAATATATATATATATATATATATATTATGTATGCATATTTTTATGTGAATTTATTTGTATGCTTTTTTTTTCTAGGTATAAAGTACATTTAATATTTTTAGAAGTATATCCTAATTTAAAATATTATGGATATTGTGTGATCTATTTCTTGAAGTTGTCAAAGTGCGTTGAAGATAAGATAATTGTTTATATACATGGAGAATCCTTACGTGTATTAAAATGTTTTTATATTTGTCCACGTAATATAGAAAGGAAAATAAAGAAGGAAGATATATATAAGACGAATGAATATATTGATATCTATATAAGAAATTTTTCATTATGTGGTTTATATAAATTGGTAATATGGTTTTTTTATGAAAATATACAAGAAAGTATTGAAGGTATATATGTTTCTCGTGTATGTAAAGAAGGAATTACAAAAGAGAAAAGAAATAAAATAGAAAATCCGAATTTAAGTTTAATTTCTTTAGATAGTCTAAATAAGAATTACATAGAAAAGATATGTAAAAGAAGGAAAATATTTTATTTTCCATTTGAGAATGATAAGAGTATTAAAAAATTAAATTTTAAAAATATATCTTTTGAAGATGAAAAAAATTATAATTATATATCAACATTTTGTGAATTTTATTATTTACCATATATATTTCCATGTTTGCAAGATAACAATCATAAGGTGTATTTTTCTTTAAGTGTGTCTTTCGAAATCAAATATATAGATACCTTTTCTTTTTATAATAAAAAGTTAAAATTGGATAATAATGGTATATTTTGGAGAAGATTATATAATTATATGTTAGTTGGAAAAAAATATGATAAGAAAAGAAAAAAGAAAAGTAAAAGATGGGTTTTATATAATAGATTAGAAGAAAAGGAAAAATTAATAAATAAAAAATATTTGTATCAAAATTATAATAGATCTGATATTTTACATTCTTTTCCTTCAGTTGTAACTAATAGTAGAATAAAAAATGTATATTATAATAAAAGAATAATCCATTTTAATTCTTTCCTTATGAATAAAAATTTCTTAATAAAGAAACTTCTTTTTCATTATAGTAATAAATGGGAACATGGAAAATATAATGTTGTGAGTATAATTGATAAAAATTCTGGGTATGCTTTAAAGAAACACTTTACTAGAAATACGAAAATGTTAAAAAAAAAAAAAAAAAAAAAGGAGATGATTATTACAAATAAGTATATTTCTAATAATCATTATAATAATTGTTATAGTAAAAGAAATAAAAAATATTTAACGTATAAGTTTTATAATACACATAAAATTGTACATTACAATTTTTGTTTATTCATTGGTATTTACAATAGATTATACTTTAAGATGGATGGTATAGATATTTATGTATATATTGAAAAAAGAAATAATAATATTGAATATATTAAAAAAGTATATGAATATTTCATAAATTTATTAATTTTTATATTAGATATATTTATGAAGAATAATATTTTTAAAAGGGAAATAAGAAAAAATGGATTTTTACAATTTATGATTGTAAGAAGATATAAATATGTAGGAGAAGAGAATGCAAATTGTCTAACCTTTCTTGAATCTTTTATATTAATAAATAACCACAGTAAGATATATGATATATACAATTGTATAAAATTATCGGTGCATGAAATATTTCATATTATATGGGGTAATAGTATATATATTAAAAAGGAAAAATATTTATGGCTTAAAGAGGGTTTAACAAGATATATGGAATATCAAATAGGTTTCTTGGTATTGAAGAAGCAAATAAGTAAAAAAATAAATAATAATAATAATAATAATAATAATATTAATAATATTGGTGCTCTTTATCATAGTTGTCGTTATCGATGTAGTATTTGTCGTTGCTGTGTGAGGCGTGATATGTATAAAATAAAACTTTGTAATATATTAAATTCCTTTTTTTATGTTCATATTATAGATACGTTAAATATATATAACCACGCCTTAAATATAGATAAGAAAACATATGATAAGAAGAATATATGTAGAAAAAAAAATGCAGCAAGGGAATATAAGCATATATGTGATAATAATCATAAATCATATAAAAATAACGACATAAATTCTGTGTTACACATAAAAGAAAGTAAATATAAAATAGATTATACAAAAGCGATGAATTATTTTTATAATAACCTTACATATAATAAAGGAATGAATATATTTAAAATGATGTATATATTATGTTATCCTTTTTTTAATATAATCCTAGAGTTGTTATATTTTACTTTTTATAAATATTCCATAACATATAAAAAAATATTAATATTTATTCATTTTTTCTTTAACTTTTTTGGTCTTAAGCCATGGTTTTTGTTATGCTCTGATAAAAATGTAGGGATGAAAAATAATAGGAGAAAACTACAAGGTCTAGTTAGACAGAGTAAATATATAAAGTGTTTATCAAGATATTGTATTAAAAGAAAAAAATTTGTTAGTAGAGATAATAAAAAAAGTATATCATATAGGAGTTATATTAAATGGGAATATATAAAAAATAAAAAACCAAATTATCATAATTATAATATTTCATATAAATATTATCTTACATTTTACAAATGTGAATATTTCAGAAATTGTTGTTCCAACTTTTTAAAAGTTCTATTCAAAAAGAATTTCCTACACTTTTATAAAATAATATGTACTGAGATAAAGGGAAAATATAATAAGAAGAAAAAAGTAAAAGTAAAACAAAAATGTAGATACCTTATGAATAAGTTTACACATTTATATAATAAAAGAAATTTCTATTGTTCATTATCTTATCGACGGTATAATATAAATAAAGAGTTGTTAAAATATTCTTATGAAAGAAATATTTTTAAAGTCATATTACGAAATTATATTAATGTTGTAGGTCCTCCTAAAATATTTTTGAAATTTTTGAAAAAAAAGAAAAAATTATTAATTATACAAAAACATTTTTATTATAACAACTATGAGCAAAGGATTATAGAGACGCCTATCCTTTTTCATGTACCTCTTATATTTACTTTTAATAAAAAAATGTATAAAATAATATTAAATAAGAAGTATATATTAATAGATTATGTAAATGTAAAAAACAAAACAAAAAAGAAAATACATAAGTTCAAGATAAAATTTAATATATTGAACAAGAAAATTCAAATGGAAAGAAGCAAAAGGAGTTTTCTAAATTTACGAAAGTGTAACAAAATCAAAACAAAAGAAAAGAACCATAATAGTTTATTTATCAGATATAAAGATGGTGGTTATTTTTCTTTTCATTTTGTTGATATGTATACTTTTCATTTTCTAATAAATGCAATGAAAGACAATAAGTATAAAATATGTGATATTTATTACGTGCTTATGAATATAATTTTACAATATTTAACATGTATAAAAAGTTTAAAAGAAGCAAAGAGGTTGAATTCTTTAATATTGATGCAGATTCTAAGGGTACATATAAAAACTGAAGAGTTCTATATGTTCACATATGCACATAAATATATATATGTGTATATTTATTTGTTCATATATTTATTCTTTTATATATTTTATTATTTTTTTTTTTTTAAGGTCCTGGGATTTTTGAGGAACAATACAAACACTGTGAATGGATCCTTCAGCATAGCAATAATTGTTATTGTAGAATTTTTAAAATGCTACATTTATTTTATCCCGTATTTAAAAAGAATTGAAAATAAAAAATTGACGTTGAAGGTAAAAAAAGAAATAAAGAGTAATGAGTACTATGTAAATGTTGAATCTAATGAAGAGTTGGATTTTTTATTTAATGATATGAGAAAAAATTTATCTAAAATATTATTCTTTTTTAAAGAGTCCATAAATTTGTGTTCATAAATATATATATATATATATATATATATATATATATTGATATATATATGTATACATGTATATGTTTATGCTTTAATTAAATTTTTTTTTGTTTTTTTTTGCATATTTTTTGTATATGAAAATATTACATATATTATTATTAAAATCAATAAGATGCTTTATAACATAACAATAAAGCTACATGATTCGTCATTATTAGAAGCCGATATATCTGATGATATTCTTGTATGAAGTGATTTCATAACACTAAATCCAATGTGTCTAACTTGTTTTATATTAATAAATAGATCTCCTAATCCTGCAATTTTTTTCCCGTCTGTAAAATATACGCCATAATGACCATAACCTTCAAAATAAAGTAAGATAAAATAAAAAAAAAAAAAATTACATATATTTATATATTTATATATATTTATATATTTATATTATTACCTGTACCATTTAATTTTTGTATTAAATTTTGATTGTAGGTAATAATTATATAATGCTTACAATCATAATATGTAAGTAGACAGTAATTTATAAAATTGTAAATATAGCTGTTTATCCAAAACCTTTCTTCATCAGATTTGGGTGTTTTTTTTGATGTTATACCTTTACAGGGGAAAATAGAAAAGAGTCGTATTTAAAAGAGGAATAATATATAAATAAAAAAAAATAAAATAAATAAATAAATATATATATATGTATATATAATAATGCATGTAATATATTTATATTTATATTTTTCTTTTTTTTTTTTTTTTTTTTTTTTGTCTTGTTTTACCTATTTCACTTCTTACATTACTATCGTTTTTTTTAACATAGGCCTTTACATATTTAGACATGTCTGATATAAAGAATTGGTTGATTATTTTTTTAAATTTTAGTTCATTTTTTTTATTTTTTTTTTTTAATCTGAACAAGTTCTTTTCTGTATAATCATAATCAACTTTCTCTTCCTTCCAATTTATATGGGGAAAGGAATTATATGTAGAAAAATCATTTGTATTTTTTTTTTTTTTCGATTTATTATTATTTATCATGAAAGACCTCTCAACGCATAACAATTCCCACACACACTGAGACATGTATGAGAAAAGGAAGAAATAAAGAAAAAGAAAAAAAATAATGAGAGAAGAATTAATTGAACTATTTGATATACATATATATATATATATATATATATATTGATATATCAATATTTTGTATTTTTACTATTTTAGTTTTTTTAATATATTAACAGTTTTTAATTAACAAAAAAACAATTTTAAAAAATAAACTGTTATATCAAAAAATATGGATAAATGGGCATATATATATGAACATATCAAAAAAAAAAAAAAAAAAATAAATAAATATATACATATATACATATACATATATATATATATATAATATATTTTAATAAGAATAATTTGTATATATATAAACACATTTATAATTCTTCATAATTTTCAAATAGTTGTTCATTGTCAAGATCTATATTAAGAAATTCTGATATGTCTATATTTGATTGTGTCTAAAAAGATAAAATTTTTATTTATAAAATGTAATATGAATGTATAAATAAATACATATATATATATATATATATATATATATATATATATATATATATATATTTATATATATTTATATATTTATATATATCTGTGCACATTTTTACCTCTTCGCAAATCCACGTAATAATATTTTTGACGGTCCTTCCCTCCAAGTATCTTACAGGATTTAATTTGTCCCCCTTTTTATATAGATATATGGTAGGATATCCATCTTAAAAAAAAATATATATAAATCATTATATATTTATATATATATATATATATATATATATATTATTTATCTTTTCATTTAATGCTATAATTTTTACCTATATGTATGTTATATATTTCATTATTCACGGCGTCAATTTTACTTATAATAATATCATTTTTATAATTTTTGAACTTATCTGCATATAAATTTAATCTTTTTCCCACTTCTCTATAAACAGGTTCGAACTTATAACAGTGACCACACCAAGGAGCGTAATATAATACAATAACATTCATATCATTTTTGTAAACATAGTGGTCATAATTATCAGCGACAATGATTTTTATATATCCGTTGTTATATTCATCTGGTAAGGCTCGTTCACTTTTTCTATAGAAGTATTTTTTTTCTTGCAAATACCCATTAATAAAATCATCAATTGTCTAAAAAGAATAAATACATATAAGGAATATATAAAATGAATGTGTGCTATTAAAAATATGAATACATACACATAAATATACCTATACACACACACACACATATATATATATATATATATACATATATATATATATATATATATATATATATATATATATATATATATAGTCACGTGTGACGTGTCTTTTACCTTTTCGTTTATTTCCTGGTCATCATTTTTTGTCCTATATTTATACGGAAATCTTATATAATTTTTAAACTCTGTTATCCTCATAAGGGGTTTTTTAATATTATCCTCGATAAGTAATTCATTGAGTAATCTCTTTTCATAAATTTGTGTCGTACCAGTTATTGCAAATTTTATCTTATTATTATATTTCTTTGCGCATTTTATTATATCATCTTTATTAATATCTTTTATATCATTGTAAATAATAAAAAGTGTAACAGCGTCATTTGAGAATAACATAGAAAAGAAATATTCAGAAAATTGTATAACTAATGGTTGTTCTTTTTCATTTATCCAATTATTTAATTGATTTATTTTTTCCTCGTTAGTATATTCATTATTATTTAACATATGTAATTCTTTTTTATTAAGAGGGAAGAAATAATCATCAAATTCATCATTTTTAAATAGTATAGCATAATATGAATCTTGATTTATGTTTTTTAAATTATAATGATATTTATCATGTATTATATTTTTTTCGAAATAATCTATAACATTATTTTCTTTAATATAATAACAAAGTGTTTTATTAGTTAGAAGACATATATTTATTAAATCATTTATTTTTGATATATTATTTTTATTATTATTCAGTGTTCCTAAATCTTTAAATATAAAAAATAAAATTGTATTATTATATTCATTCAAATCTATAAAAAGATTTAATCTCTCTATATTATTAATTTCATATATTTTAAAATCTAGATATTGATATATCCATAATAATAATCCTCTAATATTATTGACACCATTATATCTATATATTTCTTTATTTCTAATCATAAATAATGATGGATAACTATACACATCTAACTTATCTATGATAGATGTATTTGTTGCTGCATTTATCTTACATAACTTTATATTTTCTTCATAGAATAAAAGCTTGGATATTTTATCTAGGTTGTCTAATAATAAATTTGAATTGTATGACCAGTGTGTGTACACTATTAAAAGTGTATAGTTTACTTCTTCTTTTAAAATATTATTAAATTCATCAAAATTTATAGAAACGATTTCCTTCTTAATTCCTTTTTCCGTATCGCACACACATAACTTTATTAAAAAAATAAAAACAATCAGCAACTTATCAATATGCATCGTAAAGGAGCAAGGTGAAAAATCTCCATAACTTTA
>LT990243.1:3069768-3079768 GCA_900257145.2 Plasmodium billcollinsi
TGGTAGAGATAGGTCAGGTTTAGGTTATGGTGATTCTCAATATTTTGGTAATTATGGAGATTTTTATGAAAAAAGGAAAGAAAGAGAAGAAAAATTAAGAAAAAGAAATATTGCAATTCAATTAAAAGAAAATGCAAATGATATATATAATATGAATATAATAGAGAGTAAAAGTTGTGAGAAAATATTAAATACTAATATACATAAAGAAATTTTTATTGATAAAGATGATTTTGGACCTAACTTTATAAAGATTGAAGAAGCTACTGATATAATAAAATATCCACAGAATGGTAAATTATATCAGAAATTTTATATAGGACCTTTAAATATAACAGATGGACATACATTTGGTTCTTTAATAAAATATGTTTGTCAGACTCAAATTTATGGATATGCTATAGTTGCTATAAAAATACATAATATGAATGAAGATACTAAAATTGATAATGTACAAGAAGATTTATTAGAAATTGCATTAAACATATCTGATGTGTGTATATATAGTAAAGAAATAAATTTAGAGTCTAATATTAGATTAATATTTAAAGGACCTTTAATGTTAGTTGCTGGTATGATACCTTTACCTTCACATTTAAAAATAATAAACAAAGAGCATTATATATGTACTATAAAAGAACATGGATTTATAGATATATCAATAAAGATAGAATATGGAAAAGGACATTGGTTAACATATGATAAAGGATTATATAAAAGAGAACGAGGATCAGATAATGATTGTATGAAAAAAAGAGAAATTAATGAGGTAGTTAATAAAAATTACATGCCTATTAGTTCTAGTTTTGGTGCATGTAGAATGATAAGATTAACTGTTCATAAAATAGCTACAAAATACTGGTGTGAAGACAGATGTGAATTTACAGATCCTAAACAAATGTTAGTTGTAGAAATATGGACGGATTGTAGAATGCTACCAAAAAATGTTCTTTTATATGGTATTAAAAATATTAAAAAAATATTAAGAAAATTTAGGGAAATGATTGTTAAAGATACCGATTTTACTTTTCATGAGGAAGAAGAAGAAATTAAAAATTTATGGCCAGCTATTGATAAATATAAATATTTGCAAACTAGACAAAAAATGGAAGGAGGACCACCTATACATAATATTGATGAAGATGTTCTTAATGAGAAAATACAAAACAATAAATCATTTGATCCATTTTCTCAAGAATTAATGAATCCAGATAATCTTCCAAAACATTCAAATATACAATTACCTATACAAGACACACCCCCACCTTTTATGGATACATTGGAATGGTTAAAAATGGAACTGAAGAAGGAAAATAGGAAGAAAAAAATAACACAAGGGAAATATACAAAAAAAGAAGTAACTAAAAATAAAGATAAATTTAATAAAAAGAGAACATTCGATTATGATGAGTATTTAAACCATCGTTTATCAGATATATTAGACGAAAAGTAAAATGATCATGTAAATATATATTATAATTATTATTATTATTATTATTATTATTATTATGTGTCTTTTTTTTTTTTTTTTTTAAAGATTTTACATAGAAACAAAATAAAAATAAAAATATATATAAACATATATATGTAAATATATATATATATATTAAAGCCATATTTAATATTTTTATGTTTATATCCTTGTTTATTTGTTTGTTAATTTATTTTATTTTTTTGTAACTACAATTTTTTATACCACTTTATTTTGCCTTTTTATTTGTTATATATATTTTTTATGAATTTTTTTAAAAATATAGTATTGGACTAATTTATGATCACATAAATATTTAAAAAAAAAAAAATCAAAATTTATTTATATAAAAAATTAAAAGTGATAAAAGGGAAAAATATATATATATATATATATATATATATGTACGTATGTATATATTTATAGTGCACATGTAGATAAAATAGTGAATAAGAAAAAATATCATATATACATATATATATATATATATATATATATATATATATATATAATGTTGCTTCCTATGTGTCATGTTTCTTTTCCGTCTTGTAAAAGCTTTTCCCATATATAATAATAACCACTTAATTTAGGTATAATCAAATTTATGTGCTTTTTATTTTCTTTGTATTCATCGCTTATTACCCAGTAGGCATCCGGATAACTTATTTTTCCGCACAACTAAAAGGAAATAAAAAAAAATAAAAAATAAAAAATAATACATAATAAATAATAAATAAGACTATATAGGTATATATGTTGAATAAATTATACATAAGGTATTAATTACGTATTATACATATATTTTTTTTCTTTTTTCTTATAATGCGTACCATGTTATCAAGTAATAGTTCTTTTGTGTTCCCGTTGTTTATTTCAAGCTTTATATAATCATTTTTGAAATTAAAAGATATATCTTGACAATTGGTTGCTTTATAAAAATAAAGTAAAATAAAATAAAATAAAATAAAATAAAATATTTATACTTAATGAAATCTATATATTATCTATATATATATATATATATATATATGTATGTGCATTATTTGATTTACCTTCGTATATTGGTATATTCAATTCTATGCATTCCAGAGATTCTCTCCAATCAAAACTAAAAAATATATATATAGATAATATGTGTTTATATGTATAAATATAAATATTGTATATAAGGCACAATAAAAATATGAACAAACATATAAATGTATTTATATATATATATATATATATTTTTTTTTTTTTTTTTTTTTTTTTTATTACGTATTATTATTTAATAGTTGTCCTTTTTCAAAGGGCATGTGTAGCAAACCTTTATACTATAAATGAAAATATATACTTACATATGTTATTAATATTTCTTTTATTTATTTTTTATTATTTTAAAATTTTTTACCTTTAGAAGAGACTTTGCCGTATCTATAAAAGGATTTTTTTGGGGTTTGTTATCAATTTTCATTGTTTTAATTTTATCATAAATATTTGTTATAGTTAATTTATCTTCTGGATAATTATCATCATCAATTTCATCAAAAGTTTTTTCTATTTTTTGCATTATGTCATATTCTTTTTTAACATCTGGATTTTGTTTTTCATTTATTTCTGTATTATAAAAAGCTTTCATTGCACATTGTTTTAATTTATCATCTGTCTTGTTAATAACTTCATCAACATTTCTCATATCTATTTTTTTGTCTTGTTCTTCCATTCTCTTTATTTCTTCTTCTTCTTTTGCTTTAGAGTTACTCTAATTAAATAAAAGCGAATATAACAAAACAAAATATGATATATCACATACACATATATGTGTATGTATGTATGTAAATGCATTTATTATAAGGTAATGTATTATTTATTTATTTTTATCCATTTACTTCAATTTCTTTAAACAGTTTGAGAGATTCTTCTCCATATTTTCCATTTTCTATATCTTTAATAAGATTCTACATTTTAATAAAATTATTAAATAATATGTTCACGTCACAAAATTAATTATAAATTCACACAGACAAAAAAGAAAAAGTAAAATAAAATAATAAATAAATAAATATAAAGAAATATAATATATTATATATTAAATATATAACATGTACATATATACATATATACATACATATATATATATATATATATATATATATATATATATATATATATATATATATATATTTATTTTTTTTTTTTTTTTTTCCTTTGTTTTTTTACATCAAGTTCAGGATCAAGATGATCTATTTCATGATGTTCCTTTTCATTTGGTTTACTTTTAATACAATTTTTTATTTTTTTATTTTTTTTTTTTTTTAATAAAAATTCAAAAGTTTTTTCATATTTAATAAACATGTAGGATCTGGATCTTTTATTATCATTTAAAAATATTTTCTGATTATTTAACATAAAAGATGCGTACTTTTTTCTATCATTATTATATGATATTATATGAACACACTGTACTATATGAAATAAATAAAAAAATATAATAACTTGGATATATATTATTCCTCTTAATAGGTGTGACATAATTTGTTTTACTTAATTCATCGACATAATATATATATATATATATTTACATATATAAATGTAGATATTTTAATTTTACTTAATATTAATATGCTAAAAAATATATATTCATTAGTTTCGTACGCATATAGTTATTTTTTCAAATCATCCAAATAAAAATATTAAGCGCAAAGAAGAACTTACAATTATATATATATATTTATATTTTACACATTGTACTAAAAGAAAAAAAAAATAAATAAAAGTAAAATAAAATAAAATAAAATTGGACCATATAAATATAATATATATATATATATATGATATAATTTAATTATTTTTTACCCGCTTGTATATAGATTCAAAATATGCGCATATTAATATTAACTAAATAAACATACGTACAAAATTGTAACAGGCATAAAAAAAAAAAAAATGTATATATAAGAATAATAAAATATTTAATAATATTATTTTTTTTAATAATATTGCAATTTAAAATGTAACATACATATATAAATAAATACATATAAATATATATAGATAAATATATATTTTTTTTTTTTCCTTAAAAAAAAAAATTATTATAATAAAACAAATTTTATTTAAAAATATTAAATATAACAAAGTAACATACAAGAAAAAAATACTTTAAAAAACATATAACAATATTCTATAAAAATACAATATCTTTTTTACTGCTACAAAAAGAATAAAATAAAATAAAATAAAATACAAAATACTGTATATATTATATATATTTTTTTCCTATTTTTAGCTTTCTAAAAATATATAAATTTATTTCCTTGGAATACTTTTCTTTCTTATATATATAATTGTAATTTAATTATATATATATATATATATATATATATATATATATATATATATATATATATATATTTATTTATTTATTTATATATTTATTTATTTATTTATTTAAAACTTACTTTGAGTAAGATATATCTCTTTCTTTGTTCTCTTTTCATTACTACAAAATGAGAAATCACTTTTATATTCGCATAGCTGATGACATGCACTGTCATTTAAGGCAAGGTGATATGCTGAATTTTACCGTGCAGTCCATAAGTAGAGGGGGATGTAATCGTGTTTTAGTTATGCCTAACACAACTCCTATTATAAATAGTTGTAAGGATGCACAAAAATATTTATATGAACTAAAGAAGCATGATGAAAATATAGAGTATTTAATGACCTTGTATTTGACTAATGATACGAATGAAAATGATATATTAAGTAATTACAATGAATGTAATTTACAAGGGGTAAAAGTATATCCTAGTAATGTAACCACAAATTCATGTTATGGTATTACTAGCTTAGAACCTTATTATAAGGTATTTCATGCATTAGAAAAATTAAATAAGAGTGTACATATTCATTGTGAAGAACCAAATATAAATCCATTATATGCTGAGGAAAGGTTTTTACCTCATATACATGAGTTAGCTATAAAGTTTCCGGGTTTGAATATTGTTTTAGAACATATATCGTCAAGCGAATCGATAAATGTTATTAAACAGTTTCCAAATGTAGCAGGTTCTATAACACCACATCATTTATATTTAACTATAGATGATGTTCTTAATATGGATATGTATGATCATTCAATAAATAACACATGTATTGAAAAATATATTAAAAATACATATCATTATTGTAAGCCATTACCAAAATTATTAGAAGATAAAATTGCTTTACAAAATGTTATAAAAGATGATTTTCCAAGAGTATTTTTGGGTTCTGATTCAGCACCTCATTACAAATTTATGAAGCGCCAACCCTACTATAAACCAGGAATATACACACAACCATTCTTAATAAATTATGTTGCTCATATATTCGACAAGTTCGATGCTATAGATAAGATGGAAAATTTTACTTCAAGAAATGCTGCTCTCTTTTTAAATTTAGGAGATAAAAGAGAAATGGAAAAACATTTCATATGTGTGCAAAAGCACCCCTTTAGATTACCAAGAGAATATAATGGTGTAGTTCCCTTTTTGGCAGGGAAGACTTTGGATTATGTCATACATTATATAAGTAAGTTTTAAGAAAACTGAAATATTTTTACGATTATTTTTTTATATTTCCATTATTATATAATTATAATTATTTCATTATTATAATTATATTATTATTATAATTATATTATTATTATAATTATACTATTATTATAATTATATTATTATTATTAGAATAATGATAATAATAATTATTATTATTTTTTTTAAACATTTTTTAGTATATTCAATAAATGTAGATATATATATATATATATATATATGTATATTTGTTCATTATTTGGCATTTCAAAGAAAAAATGAAGTATTTTATTTATTTAATATTTTTTTTTTCATTAAATTATTATCATATATATAATATATATATATATATATTTATTTATTTATTTATTTATTTATTTTTATTATCAATATTGTGATATATTTACATATTTGATAATTAGTAGTATTTAAAATATGTATCATTTATAATGGCATATTTTTAATGTGATGAATAAAAAGTTCTGTTTTCACATTTTTATTCATCAAAAAGAAAAAAATAAATAAATAAATATAAAGAAACACATAAAATTTAACCAACTTTTAACAAACACAATTAAAATTAAAAATAATCATAACATATTGCTTTCTTTTCTTTTTTATTTTTTCTTAATTTATTATTATTTTTATGATGTTTTCCTTTTCTTTATTTTACACTGTTGATAATACCTTCTTCGTTTTTTATATTGTTATCATTTTCTTCCATTTCATTTGTATTGTCTTCTATTAAATCCTCATTATTTGTGAACTCCTCATTTTTCCTTTCTTTACATAAAAATGATGAAGAGGTTTTTTTTTGTAAATATAAATAGGTTATAATTATGTTATCTTCTTCTGTATTTAAGTTTACATCGGCATAGTTTTCATTTTGCCTGTGTGGTATTAAACTTATCACAATATATAATAAAAGGGAAAAACAAAATGTCATTGTACTTGCAATGAAAGCAATCTTTACAATTAATCTTTTATAACCTTCGAAATCATACATATTTTTATGAAACACTTAAGGGAAAAAATCAAAAAGAAGTAAAACAATTTTATATATTTTTTAATATATATCATTATGTTATAGATAGCCGTTAAAAGTGTATTCGCATATCATAAAACCAACGAATTCGGAACTTAAAAACTTTTATGTTTTAATAAAAAAAATGAAAATACAAATAAATAAATATAAATATATATATATATATATATATATATATATATATATATGTGTGTTCTTCTAAAGTAAATAATATTTATGGGTTGCTTATACGTTTATATATAATCCATTTTATAGTATGATAATATCCATATTATATTATATCATATATATATATATATATATATATATATTTTGGGTATAATATTTTAGGAGAAAATATTTATAAATAACCTGATTTGTTCATATGAAATGTACAAAAAAAAAAAAAAAAAAAAAAAAAAAGAAATGGCTAGTTACTAATTTATGAATAAATCATAGACAGTAATAAAATAACAAAAATAAAATAAAATAAAATAAATTGGAAACGTATTAAGATAATATATATATATATATATATATATACATATGATATAATTTAACATAACATGTTTTGTGCATTATCATTGAATAATCTTTAATATTTAACAATAACTATTCCAGCATTTCGTTTTATCCACATATATATTAACTTATATTTGATTGTTATATGCTTCATATGAACATATGAACGTAAACATGGTTCCTTTAATTTTCTGAACATCATATCACACTATTTATATTTTAAAATAAAACGTTTTTCTTTTTTTTTTTTTTTTTTTTTGTTAAGGGTAAAATTTGATTAAATATGCGACTGATTAAAAATCAGAGTAATATTTATTACACTAAAGAATTAGACTACCTGAAAAAGACAAATATAAATATAAGTACAAATATATATATATATATATATATATATATATTTATGTCATATCTCCATATTTTTATATATTATTACATCCACATTATCGTATATTATGTTAATATATATATATATATATATTTATGTCCTTTCATATTTTCCTAAACTTTTTAACTTTTGTTAACATGGGTAAAATAGTCAACCCAAATATATGGAAGGTACATCATTCGTCTTATCCAATTGTATATTTTCTGATACAGTATCATCATATGATTGTTGTATGCTTTTAAGCTCATTATATATTTCATTCAAAAGAAATATATTTTGTTGTAATTCAATTTTATAATGTTGTTCATTTAACATATTATATGTATACAAATTGTTTAAATTTTGAATAACTTTTAATAGTTTTTTATTTATATAAGCTATATTATTAATTTTGTGTACATTTGGTAATATCTTGTTATAAGATAAAATATTGACATTTGAATGGTGGTTGTTTTTATCCCTATATTCGTTTTTTATATCATTATTATTGTTTACGTTATTGTTTATGTTATGTTTATTTAATTCATCAGTTATACTATTATTATTGTTAAATGTTAAATTAAATATATCTTCTTTTTTGCTTAAATTATTATTGTGAATAATATGCGGTTCCTCTTTTTTTGTATGTTTTTCTTTTTTCTCATTTCTATGTTTGATTTTAAAGGACAAATCGATTAAAATTTTTATATTTTCTACAGGAGGGTATTTAAACAGCCTCTTTAAGCAATAATTTTCATCACTTTCTAATAAGAAGGACCTAATAAACAGAATCATAGAAATAGCAAAATAATCCACCATAGGAAATATTCTGCATATCATATGAGCAATCTCGATATTGTCTCCTTTAAAATCAACGTTGAAGTCCGCATTGCAATTTTTAAGATAGGAATCTGGAAAAAAAAATAGCACGTATACATATATACATATATATATATATATATATATATATATTTATCTATTGGTGTATATTTTAATTTTTGTGTACCTGCAAAAAAGTTGTCCCATAGGATAACCGTGTCGTCAATAGGAAATTCTCTACAATAAAAGAGACGTATCCATCGGAGCAGAAATATCTGTGGTTCAATACTCAATGATATTAAATGATTGTATAATAATTTATCCGAATTTTTTAATAACTTATGAAAAATATATGTACATTTATGTAAGAGAACAGTTTTACACGTATTTTTATTTGTTGAGTTTTTTTTTTCTTCCGTAGATGTAAATAAATATTTTAATCCCATATTCATAAAATGATCAAATATGATGTATGTATCTGCTTCGATAAATTCTTTGTCAAAAAGATTAGAGAATTCTTTATAAAAGAGTTCTTTTTCATATTCATAATAATTATTATTATTATGAAGTTGTTCACGGTAGTTGATAATAAAAAAAATGGCTAATATTTCATTCATTCCTTGTTTATAAGATATGTCTGGATTTTTTTTTGCCCATATAAATAAAATAGTATTTAATATTTCTCTAATTTCTTCATTTTGGAAAATTTTTTTTTCAGAATATGTTCTTAAAATATCTTGTTTGATTTCTTCTTTCAATTCTTGATTTTTTTGTTTTAATGTCCATGGGTTTTTATCATCTGATGACAATGGATGGAATATTTGTGGATCTAATTTTTGAATATTTAAATTAATTGGTTTAATGATATATTCTTCTTTATCTTGTATATATAAATGTCGTTTTTTTTGAATATCTTTTATTAAATCTTGCAAATTTTCTGCTTTATATATACCTAATAATAAAGGCCAATAAATTCTTCTATATAATTTTACATTTTCTTTATTATTTATAATATTATTTGCTATAAAAGCTAAGGGGCTCTTTTTTATATCATTGTTTTTTAATATATAATTATTATTTTCATATATATCAGTTTTATCTACATCATCATTATTAATATTTGCATATTCTTTAGAGGAAAATAATATGCTGATAAAATTTTTTAAAAAATCCTCAAAATTTAATTCATACAAGTCATCAAAAAAATTGTTATCATTCATTGTTTTCAACAAGCAAAAAATTAA
>LT990243.1:3092936-3105436 GCA_900257145.2 Plasmodium billcollinsi
ATATATATTATATATATATATATATTTATATTTATATATTATGTATATATTACCTATTTTATATTATATCTTTTTTATTTTTTTTAACTCTTAACATGTGATATAAGAAATTGCTTCGACAAAACAAGAATTATATACATAATATATATTTTTTTTTTTCTTTATTTTTTACTTATTTTTTTTTTTATTATTTTTTTTTTTTTTTTTTGCACATATAAATATAATATATATATATTAAATATATTTATTATACTTATATAATATTTTTTTTTTTTTTTTTTCACATATATATAATTATTATATATATTTAATATATATATATATATATATTATTATATCCCTTATTTTTCCTTTTTCTTCTGAATCATTGCCACCAAAGAGAGAAATAATTGTTGCTTCTATTTTCCTCAAAATGAGCAGCAAACAGGATGTAGATCTTTATGAAATCCTAGGAGTTAACAGAAGAGCAGGCATCAAGGAGATCACCAGAGCTTATCGAATTTTGGCTTTGAAGTACCATCCAGATAAGTTTTTAACAAACTTCAAGAAATCTGGTGCGGCTAAAGATTCGCAGGATGCTACTAATCAAGAGCAGAATGGTGTAGCTGTGTCATCTGAAGGTGTGACAGGTAGTGGAAACACGGCTGAAACGGAGAATCAGAATAACGGAAACGATGGGAATTCCGGAAATTCTGAAAATGCTGAAAATGCTGAAGATGCTGGAAACTCAGAAAATTCAGAAGATACTGAAAATTCTAGAATTCTTGAAGATTGTGCAACTCCAGAAAATACTCCGAACTCAGAAAATTCTGTAAATGTTTCTAATTCAGAATATTCTGAGAATCAAAGAGTTGTTGCTGAAGAGTTGAACGATCAAGAAAAGCATCAAGAAGAAGATAGTACTAATTGTAGTAATGATGCTGAAGAAGAGATGACGTTGGAGAAATGTAAGGAAATGTTCTTACAAATACAAAAGGCATACGAGATATTGAAGAATCCGATA
The DNA here is from genome assembly GCA_900257145.2 of Plasmodium billcollinsi. Lineage (NCBI taxonomy): Eukaryota > Apicomplexa > Aconoidasida > Haemosporida > Plasmodiidae > Plasmodium > Plasmodium billcollinsi. The sequence continues at coordinate 3,093,940 of LT990243.1, forward strand.
TTAAGGGAGAATTATGATATTTTTGGTTTGGACAAGAACTTGGATGAATTCCAAACTTATTATGAACCAAGATTATTTCATTCTCGTGTTAATGTTAAGGACATAATGAAATATGAGAAGGTTTACAAAGGTAGTGCTGAAGAGAAAGAAGACTTGATGTATTTCTATGAAAGATTTCATGGTGATTTGAACAATATACTTGAGTTTATACCTCTTAGCGAAGCTAAAGATTTAAATCGTTATATCGGCATATTTGAGAAAGCTTTAGCTGATGGAGAAATTGTTAAGACAGAAGTATATGAAAGATCATTAGGAAATCTGGAAAAAATCATAAGTAAATACGAAAGTCTCATAAAGAAAGAAAAATCTGAAATATCCAAAAATGATAATAAGAAAAAATCCAAAAAAAAAAAAGAAGATTCTCTTGAAGAATTAATTCTTGCCATCAGAAATAACGAAGAAAAGAGAAATCTGAAAATCAGCAATCTCTTAACTAATATTGAAATGGCAAACAAAAAAAAAAATAAGAGAAGAAAAAAAGAAGATTTTCCATCAGAAGAAGAATTGGATAAAATCAAAAAAAAATTAGAGGAAAATAAGAAGAGAAATGAACAATCTAGAGGAAAAAAATAAACGAATTAGCCTATTATTTTTTTATATTACGAAGGAATTATATATATATATATATATATATATATTTTTATATTTCGTAATTCTTATTATGTAGAGTTCTCTATATACATTATATGTCGGAATAATGTTTTCCCAAAACATATATTTTTTTTTATTCATAAAAAATAAATATATATGTTATATTATATTTTTCTATGTGGCATTATATATTTTTCTATGTAGTATGTAGTATGTAGTAGTAGTTTTTTAATTTTTTATTGTAAATATGTTTACAAACATATTTCATTTTATTCACAAAATTTAGGCATTTGTTTATAAATATGTATATATAAATATATATATATATATATATATATATATATATATATATATATTTGTGGCATTATACGTATATCTTCTTTATACAATGTAGTATTTGCATAATATATATATAATATATATATATTATCGATATATTACGAATGATTTTATTTATTTTTACGAAATTTAGACATACATTTAATAAAAAAATATTTTATATAAAAATATAATATATATATATATATATATATATATATTTTTCTTTTATATATTTTTTTATCTTTTTTCGTTTGTACGTAACCATATTACTATATATATATATATATATATATATATATATATATATATATTTATATATGTAAAAGTACATGTGTGAAATAAAAATATAACTGATAATAATAAATTAAATACTTTAACTATAATATGTTAATATATGTATTATGGAAATACCTCTATAAATCAAACATATATATTTTATATATGTAATATAGTTAAATGTTTTGGTAATAGAAAAATTTTCAGGATTTTTAATAAAAAAAATATATATTATTTAATAAAGCACATATATATATATATATATATATATGATATTCTAATTTTTTATAAGGGTTTGTCTTTTTTTAATTTTTCTCCAATTCGTTCTTTTTTCTTTGTAATCCTAAATATAAAATATCCCTAAATGTATGTAACTAGGTATAGGTTAAAAAAAAAAAACAAAGATATGTCATTATAATTACATATATATATATATATATGTATATATTTATTTATTTATTTATTTATTTATTTATTTATTTACTTATGTATACATTTTAACAACGTAGTATCTTAAATTGTATTCAAAATTTTTCTCCTTTAAAACAAAAAGATGATGAGAAAAAAAAAGAAAGGTCATATAGATGTTCACATAAATGATAAAAACACTTATAATGAAGGAGAGGTTTTAAATAGAAAGATGGCTGATGGATTAAAGCAAAAAGATTTTAGCCCTTTAAGGAAAAATATAAATAAGGACATTCCTTTTTTCATTAATTATGATATATTATTAAAGAACTGTAAGCAAGAAAAAAATTATCTTGACCTTAACCTAGAAATTAATTATAACTTGGAAGAAATTATGGAAAACAAGGAAAACCTCATGAGATGTTTACATGGAAAGAATCTTATGGAGGATGAGAGAGAGTATCAAATGGAAATACATCATGATAATATGAAAAACAAAAAATACTATTACGATAATAATATATATGATTATAAAAATAATGAATATGATAATAATAATAATAATATATATGAACAAAGGGATGATATTTATGATGGTAGTAATTACTGTAATAATTTTAAAAAAGGTTTTATAAATAAATTAGAAGATAAGAAAAATAAGGAAAAAAATATTTATACTGATATATTATATTCCGAAGATGAATTATCATACTCAGATAATAATTATTACTCAGGTAGTTCGGTATATTCGTATCAACAGGATAATAACAAATCTTTTAACTTTTCTCAGAGAATTACATATGATAATAATTTAATGGATAAAATTAATATATATGATAATATAACAAATTATATTTATAATAACAACAACAACAACAACAACCATAATAATAATAATAATAATAATAATTCTTATTATGAAAATATGGATAAACAAAAAAAAGATTGTCATAATTATAAAAATGATATACCATATATAAATCATAGGAATTATGATCTTTATGGAAATAAATATATAGATGATAAAGATTATATAAATAATAAAAATAGAAGAACAGATCATATACAATTCATTAATCATATCTACAAAGATAATATAAGTAACAAAAAACGTCATACTTCCTTTATTCAAAATGTGAAACGTAATGATCATGAAAGGGAAAAAAGAGAACATTCCAAATTTTCTGAATATATTCAGCATAACATGGAAAAGGATTATAGACGCAATTTGGTTAACAATAATTAGTAAATGATATATACGCAAAATAAAAAATAATAATAAAATATATACATCAATATATATATATATATATATATATATATATATATATTAATCAAAAATATAAGACATCTTTATGTTATATTATATTATCTTATATATTTTTTCCCTTTAATTTTTGTAGACTGACAGGTCTATTATTTTAAATAACCATATGGAGAAAAACGACTCTCCTTCAATAAATCTTGAATTCTTAAAAAGCAGTAATACATCAAATTGTAAAAAAATGGAAAAAGATATTTTAAACAAATATGAAAAGATAATGAAAATTATGAAATATTTAAGGAAGGTAAAAAGTAAATATCCTGAAATAGAAACTACTGTCTCTATTTTATCAAACCATATAAAAAATGTTACTTTTAATTGTGAAAAAATGTTTGAGTCAAGATATATGTTGAATGAGTTTTTGAAAAAGCTTTATATCTATCAAATATATATTTTAAAAAGTATAAAAGAATAAATAAACAAATAAATATATATATATATATATATATATATATATATATATATATATATTAATTGTTCAGACGTATATACATGAATACTAAGTAGTAATATATTTATATATAGGTCGTATTATTTATTCTACATGAAAAGATATCAACAAAGATAACCATTTTATATTGAAAATGTTAAATATTTTGTGTTATATTATTATGTGGTTATATTATTATGTATTATATTATTATGTGTTATATCATTATGTTTTATATCACTATGTGTTATATAATTATGTGTTATATCATTATGTCTTATGTTTCTTTATATATATATATATATGTAAATAATCATATATACATACCAACTTTGTTTGTAGAAATCGTTTTTAACAAATCTGATATTCTAAAAAATGACGATACTCTGGAACATTATAACAAGCATTTTCATACAAATAAAATGAGATTTATTTCAACTGATAGGATAAACAATAGGTTATATTATAGATGAATAATATTTATATAGTATTAATATATATATATATATTTATTTATTTATATTTTTATTCTTTTTATATTACCAAAATATATATACACATATATATATATATACATATATATATACATATATATATATTAAATACATTACAGTAATGATCCGACAATATTTGAAAATATAAAAGAAAATTACTCCCATTCAATGAGAAAATTAAGTAAGATATAAAAAATTGATATAAGAAAAAATGAAGTAAATTTTTATATATTATAATACCTTAGTTAAAAATCGAAATCAAAACACTCATGAAAATATGTAAATAATTATATATATATATATATATATATATATATATATATATATTGATTAATATAAAAAAAAAAAAAAATCGCTTAATGTTTCAGATGAGCAAAAGGAAAATATATTTAATCAGAAGGGATACAATGAAAGGCATAAATCCAATGAATATACAAAAGATAACAAATACAATGGCATGGGTGCAAATAAGGAGAATTACCCATATACTAATGAATATATGGAAACGGGGAATAAAAATGATATAAAAAATAAATATATAAAACATAATAATAATAATGTTATTCCTTATGATAACAAATGCATGTATATTTGGAATAATGATATTAATAAGGAGTCTGGATATTCGAAGCAATTGAAGAATATATACAAAGAGAATTATATAAACAATATATCGAATTTTGAGAAGATAGATAAACATGAAAATAAAAATAATTTAGAGAATATGCATCAAATAAATAAAAACATTTCTAAGGAAAATAAAGAAATTTTTATAGATACAAATGAGAAAAATATATCATATAAAAAGTTATTAATATCTGAAAATAAGGAAACAAATAATAATAACTGCGATCATAAAAAAGATAAATCATTTTCTAAAAACAATGTGAATGATAAATATACCTTTAAAGATAAATCATTTCTGAACAAGGTTGATAATGTTGAAAATAAAAAGCGTTTCAAAAATGAACTACTCAAAAATGATAAAATCTTTTATGATAATATAAAAAAGAAGGATTACTTGAATGTTATAGATGAACAAAAAAAAGAAGAAATAAATCCTTTATTAGAACATGAATTAAATTTAAAGGCCCTCAATTTAGAAAGTGAAGATTTAGCAGTAAAAAGAAATATAATGAAAGAAGAGATACATAAGACTTCATATGTTAATAAGAATGGGCATAAAAAAACTCATGTGTTATACAATGACTTAAATAAAGAATTGAGTGCTATTTCTAATAGAGACTCTGTTATACATGCATTGAAATATACACTATTAAATAGTAAGAGAACAAATAATAAAACATAAAATAATATAAAATAAACAAAAAAAAAATAAAAAAATAAAAAAATAAAAAAATAAAAATATAAATATACATATAATAATAATTATTATAGTCATCATGTTTAATATGTTATAACATAAGTATGTTTTTCTAATATATTATTTAAATAATTTATTAACAGAACCTCAAAATTTTACTACCCTACAAAATTTTTTATTTAAAATCGATGTTGAGTTCGTTGAGTACAAGAATTTTGTTCTTTTAATAACGAAGAGTGTGAGGAAGTTACATTTAGAAGCATTGTATGGATTAAATGATTTTTCAATATTTGAAAAGGTAATTATGCATGATAAGTAGAAATGTAACAAAAAATTGATTGTTTGTAAATAAATGAATATAAGTATATATATATATATATATATATATATATATATTTTTACATTTATATTTAAGGTTTATGGGAAAAAGGTTGCGCCTCGATTTTTGATATCAAAAAAAGTAAAAATATTCTATAAGTATGATAAATTTTATCAAAAATTTAGGGAACTTGTAAATGTAAGGGAATTCAGCGGTATTACTGATGCAGTAGAACTGATTTAATCCTATTTGCATTGGAACATATAACATACATAATTTATTTTAAATAATATTATGAACGGAAATGTAAAAGAAGATATATATATATATATATATATATATATATGTATGTATATATTTTTCTCTTAAGGAAAATATATATTCCCAGTTTTTTTTTTTTTTTTTTTTCCGTATTATATGTATATAAAAATATATAGAATATATGTATATATAAGATGAATATATTATGTATATAAGATTCTTAAATGAAAATATATATATATATATATATTAATGTGTATAATTTATAAGATAAACTTTAACCTTAAGATTTATATCCAGTAGAAAACTGGAGACAATTGCTGAATATATTCATATAGAATATTTTTTATGTTGGTTACTATGTAGCTTTGTATTATTTCCTTAACGAACTATTTAAATGAATATATACAAATATATATTAATATCAAATTGTCTATATTTTGTTCAAACAATCTTTTTAACTTTTTTTTTTTTTTACCATGTAAATTTTATATATATATATATATATATATATATATATATATATATATATATATATATATATATAATATAATATATATAATATAATATATATAATATAATATAAAGTTAATTAATTATTTTATTATTTTATTATTTTTTATTTATTTTATTTATTTTTTTTTTTTTTTTTTTTAATTAAAAAAATTTAGCTATTTAAAAAAATAATTATTACTTGTGCATGAAAAAAAAAAAAAAAAATAAAAATAATTTTTTTAAGAACATTTTTATAAATTATGATATTGAAAAAGAAACAAGAAAAAATGTACCAATTTTTTTTTTTTTTTCTTTCTGTTTTTTTTTTTTTTTTTTTTGGTTTTATGGAAATATATTAAAAAAAAATATATTTTATGTTGAATGAAAAAAATTCCTAACCTTATTTTATTTTTGTACATATGTATTATATACTATATATATACATATTTTTACCATGCAAGAAAATAATTGAAGGTGTGTTTCTAAAAATTTACACACAACATATTTCTACATGATTTTCTCTTATCCCTTAATTTATTTTCCTATATTTATAAAAGTAGAAGGAAAAAAAAAAAAAAAAAAATATGTAATAAATTGAAATAAATACACTTTTTTTTTTTTTTTACAAACGAAGAACATCATGATAATAGGGAGAAATGTTCATTGAATCCCAATTCTTTATTTTATATATTTCATATTTTTTTTTTTATTCTTTATCTATATATATATATATATATATATACATATATATGTTTTTTACTTTTTTAATTTTATTCTTCTCTCTAAAATTATATGATTTTTTCTTTTATTTTTTCTCTGTTTTTTTTTTTTTTTTTCTTTTTTTTTTTTTTTTTTTTTTTTTTTGATTTAATCTATATATATATTTGTTAATATAGTCTAAAAAAGTTTTATATTATTTTCCATATTGTCATTTTTTTTCGATTTTAAAAACTTTTAATAAACAAATTATATCTTATGTATTAATTAATCTTATATGATTTATACATTTTTATCTTATTCTTTCATATATATATATAATATACTTTTACGTTTTTATGTTAATAATTCTTTTTACTACAAAAACTTAAAATAATATTATTACTAATTATATATTTTTTTTTTTTTTTTTTTGTTCTTTCAAATGTGATTGATAATATGCAATTTATTTAAAAAAAAAAAAAAAAAATGGCTAGTAGTAGACAAGAGATAAAATTAGAAAATGAAGTGAAAAATAAAAAAAAGCTAACTAATACGTGTGTGTGTTCTTTTGAAGAAAATAATGAAAATGTAAATATAAAATTATTAAGAAATTTCCATAAAATAACACCGAGTAATGATAATAAAAAGGAGGAAAACACAATAGAAAACATAAAAGAAAAAATAATAAAGAAATGTAGAATAGATGATATTAATAATATAAAAAATAGTAATAGTAGTGGCGATAACAGAGAAGAGAAGAATATATTAAAATATTTGAATATAAATTGTTCAAAACAAAAATCTAACGAAATAAAAAAAGAAAAGAAAAGCTCCAAATTGATGAACCAATATATAACTCGAGCTGCCAATATGTCACCTAATGAGAAGATCAATTATTATATAAATAGAGAGGTTAACAAAAAGATGAATAAATTAAATGATATAGAAAATGTAAGTTGTTCGTCATACAAATGTTTGAATGAACAAATTAATGACAGGAAAAAAGAAGATACTGAAAAATTAACGAATTATTGTAATGAAACGAATGGATTAAATGGGAAAACTTTTAAACATTGTAATAAATTCTATAAAGAATTGAATGATGATAATAAATCTCTGAATAATATAAATTCATGTAGTTCTGATATAAAAAAAAAAAATGAAGAAAATAATAATATTGATGATAATTCACATGTTCATATTAAAGAAATGGGGAATGTAAAAAGTAATTATTCTTTTAAAAAAATTATAGAATATAATGATGAACAATTAAAAAAGATAATTTATAAAAACAAAGAAGATGACACAAATTTAAAGGGTCATCAAAACTCTGATAAGTGTTGTGATAAATATTTGGAAACGTTTTATAATATGGAAAATCAGGATTTATATAAAAATAGCAAATGTAATAATCTAAAGAATAATAATATTAATATAGATATTAATATTCACATGAATTCAAGTATTAATTTTAATTGTAATTCTTATAAAAAAAATAGTATACAAATAAATGAAGTTGATGATTCCATGCCTCCAAGTGAACATAATACATTATGTTATGATGAAGAAAGAAAAAATAAACATTTTAATGAGGATGATTCAGAAAATAATAATATTATGAAAAATAAATCCTTTGATGATAAAGAGTGGGTTGAAATTAATGAATCTCATAATTTTTGGGATTCATTAAAAAATAATTTGAGAAATGTATTTTTAATAAAAATGGAAGATGATAACAATATAAAGGAGGACGACGAAGTGAAGGTGAATGATGATGCGACTAAAAAAGATAAAACCAGTGAAAATGTATTATGTGGATTAGACGAGGATAATAAAATGAGCTGTCAAACTAAAAGTGTTGATAAAAATAATAAAAGTGTTGATAATAATAATAAAAGTGATGATAATAATAATAAAAGTGTTGATAATAATAACAAACGTGTTGAAAATAATAAAAATGTTTATGATAATAATAACAAACGTGTTGAAAATAATAAAAATGTTTATGATAATAATAACAAACGTGTTGAAAATAATAAAAATGTTTATGATAATAATAACAAACGTGTTGAAAATAATAAAAATGTTTATGATAATAATAAACGTATTAATCTTAATAGACTCTCTTGTGATGATGAATCATTTCCTTTTCCCGTAGATGTATATGTAAAATGTTTAAATTTTCTCAAGTTAGAAAATATATTAAAATGCGAACTATTAAATAAGAAGAGTTGTGATGTTATAAATAATAGAGTGGGTGTATTTACATATATAAGAAAATTAAATTTAGATGAGAAATGGTCTAGCATTCCAATATATAAAAGACAATTTTATTTACATCAGATGAGAAATATAAGACATTTAAATACATCGGAAAAGATATATGTAGAGAATGGTATGTATATTCATGAAGTAGCAGCAATTATTTATCAAAATTTGTCAAGTTTGAAAACAATTGAATTATTATCACCTGAATATTTTATGAATGATAATACACCTAGACATGAGCCATTTTCCTTATATCCATCAGTATTTGAAAGATTAGAAAAATTAACAATAATAGGATGTCAGACGCTAGAATGGTTACACATATTTAGAAATTGTTCTTTTCCTTTATTAAAAAAATTTGAAGTATGTTATTATCCTTTACATCATGATCATTGGTATTGGAATTTTGTTTTTGATTTCACACAATTAGGATTACAAGGTTTATACAAAATATTATATACAATGGAAAATTTACATAAATTAATAATAGGATTTGATGTATGGTTTGATAATTTGGAAGGTCATATATATAATCCATTAGAAAGTCATAGAAATGAATTACAAGAATATCGTATAATAAATAATAATAGAAATGACAGATATAATAATATTTCTTCTTTATCTATACCACCAGCTAATGGATATCCTTCTAGAATTTTTAAAAGTTATCGTGGGAAATTATGTGAAGAAGATTTTAGTGATATATTTACAATAGCTTATTATATGTCAGGGAAATTTGGAAAATTAACTCGTATAATGATCAAGTATAGGGATTCATATGAATATTATGACGATCAAATTGGAAAAGATGAAATTGTAAATGAGTTAATATCAGAAGCATCTAATACAGCATCTACTTATTACAACTATATTTTAAATTGGTTTAGATCAGCAGATGAAATTGTACCTCGCGCTTCTTAAAAGAATTTTTTTTTTTTTTTTTTTTTTTGTGTGTGTGTAAATGCATGGATAATTAATTAAAAATGATTTATTGTCCTTTGGTTATTATATAAATATGAGTTCTACCAAAGGGACATAATATACCAAACATTGTATATATATATATATATATATATATATATATATATATGTATATATATTTTTTTTTTTTTCTTTTCTGAAGAATATCCTAAGATATTCGTCTTTTAACGCTTAGGTATTATTTTTTAAAAGTTTCCTCCATGTTTCATTTTTTTCAAAAATGGAAATAGTAAGTATATATACGAGGAAATATTTTCTTCGTAATATTATATTTAGAATATATAATAAGAAAACAAAATGTGGACGACTGAATATATAAGTATATATGTGACTAAAATTTTTACTTCAATTTTTTTCCATTTTTGAAAAAAGAGGAATTTGAAAAAATGATATCTTTTATAGCTTTAAAAATAATTAAGATAATATATATATATATATATATACATATATATATTGTTTTTTTTTGTTGATTTTTTTCTCATATATTTAAATGATATATATATGCTTTTTTAAACTCTAAAAATTAATATACACATATATGTGTTTATACATAAATGAATATGCATATATATATATATATATATATATATTATGATTTCCAAGTTTTTTTTTTTTTTTTTTTTTTTTTTTTTTTTTTTTTTTTCCCTTTAATTATTATGTTTTTATTTTGCAAAAGATATTCAACTTTTGCTTGAGTGAAAAAAAAAAAATATACGTAAATAAAAAAATAAATAAATAAATAAATAAATAAATAATAATTATATGAATAATAAATAAATAAATACTTGTAATAATAATAATAATTAGTATTATTATAATTATAATACTTATAACTTTACCAAATAAAATGGGAATTTTTGAATTAATGACGAATTAAGGAATTAACATAAAATAAAACGAAAAAATAAAAATAATTCAGGTTTATGATTATAAGATATATATATATATATATATATATATATGTATATATTTGTTATATGTTTGGGGGTATATTACCAGGTTCGAAATTTTCATTATTCGATGAATTTATATTTTGCTCATGGTTTGGTTGTCTAAATTTTATTTTTTCTACATGCAATAATGGATAATATATATCTAAATCCAGATCTTTTGAATCAATTTTTTTATTTTTGTCAATATTTTTGATAACTGTCATATCATTTGTTTGATTTAATGCTATAATTTTATGATAAACATCATCAGAAACATCAAATCGTTCTGCTTTTCTGCACTCTTCAATAGCATT
>LT990243.1:3110436-3115436 GCA_900257145.2 Plasmodium billcollinsi
TAAAAAAAGGATAGTAAATATAATTATATATATATATATATATATATATATATTTATGCATATATTGTAATGTTCAGGCATAATGTTTTAAATATTCTTCTCTAAGAAATAATATTTGAATTGTCTGTAAATAAAATATAAGAAAAGCTATTCTAAAAAATAAAAAATTATGTGTATTTCAAAAGAGAAAAAAAAAAAAGAAAAAGTACTAAAATAGAAAAAGAATAAGGTGATTAATTAATGTATATATTTTATATATGTACTTTCTCTTTTATATCTAGGTCTTCTTTTAAGGTACTTATTTTTCTTCTAAGTTTTAAAGCCATAATAGCTATATACATAGATTTGTTTAATGTCAATCTTTTGCATATTTTAATCAATTTACTATTCTTTAAATCATTTGTATAATATATGGAATTTCCTGTAATTTCCTTTATATTTGTAGCAATTTTACGTATTCCGTCTTCACCTTCTTTTTCAGCCTCTTCAATTTCTTTTAAGATTTCATCAAATGGTCTCTTTAAATTTTGTGTTTCAGCATTTTGTTCATTTTGATTTGTATTTGATTTATGTTCATATCCAACTGACACATCAAAGAATTTTTCATTATTTTCAGTTTCTTCTCCCATATCTATTTCTATATCTTTTTCTCTTGCATATTCTAATAGTACAGTTTTTATGTTATCTTCTGTTTTTTTTTCTTTTCCAAATATATGTTTTCCACATTCATTAGAATTTTTAGTGTTATCATTTTTTCTTCTATATATATTCCAACAATCAATACAAATAAAACATTTATGTTCACAAGAATTCTTATCATTATACACATCATAATTAATAGTTTTTTTACTTGATTCTTCTATGTTCTTATCCAAAATATTTTTATTCTTTTTCTCTTTATTTTTTCGAGGACCATTTTTTTCTATTTTTGTTTTTTTTCTTTCATTTTCATTAATAAATATATTCATTTTTCCATATTTTTCTTCTATCTTTAGATATGTACCGTACGCCCTTTTTCTATTTTTGTGGGGGATCACTTTTGAAAATTTTTTTCTTTTAATAAATGAATCAAATAAAGATTCATTATAATTTTTTTTTATTTCCCTTTTTCTTTCCATTTCATCAAATAGGTTACTATGTTCTTGAAAGAATTTACTGAATTTATAGAAAAGTTGTAATGTTTCGTCTTGTGCATATGATGTTTTTTCTACTTCGTTTTGTTCAGATGGTATTTTTTCTACTTCGTTTTGTTCAGATGGTATTTTTTCTACTTCGTTTTGTTCAGATGGTATTTTTTCTACTTTAATTTGTTGAGCTGCTATTTTTTCTACTTCGTTTTGTTCAGCTGGTATTTTTTCTACTTTTTTTTGTTCAGCTGGTATTTTTTCTACTTCGTTTTGTTCAGCTGGTATTTTTTCTACTTTTTTTTGTTCAGCTGGTATTTTTTCTACTTCGTCTTGTTCAGATGGTATTTTTTCTACTTTAATTTGTTCAGCTGCTATTTTTTCTACTTCGTTTTGTTCAGCTGGTATTTTTTCTACTTTTTTTTGTTCAGCTGGTATTTTTTCTACTTCGTTTTGTTCAGATGGTATTTTTTCTACTTTTTTTTGTTCAGCTGGTATTTTTTCTACTTCGTTTTGTTTAGCTGGTATTTTTTCTACTTCGTTTTGTTCAGATGGTATTTTTTCTACTTTTTTTTGTTCAGCTGGTATTTTTTCTACTTTATTTTTTCCATATGATATTTTTTCTACTTTATTTTTTCCATATGATATTTTTTCTACTTTATTTTTTCCATATGATATTTTTTCTACTTTATTTTTTCCATATGATATTTTTTCTACTTTATTTTTTCCATATGATATTTTTTCTACTTCGTCTTGTCCATATGATATTTTTTCTACTTCGTCTTGTCCATATGATATTTTTTCTACTTCTTTTTGTTCACATGATGTTTTTTCTTCTTCATTTTTTCTTTGTTGTGATTCTTCTTTTTCTTTAATAGCACCTAAAATATGTTCTGTTCTAATTTTTTTACATGGTGATTTTAGTATTTGATTCATACGGTATGACGATTCATCTGTTTCGTCCCTAATAAATATTTGTTGTCGTAATAAACGTTTTGTAGATGATTTTTCATTTGCGTTTTGTTTCTTATTTAAACTTTTAAATATTCCATTCATCCCGTCGCCTGATTTATGTGCTCGATGTATTGCACTTGACGTGTTCTGTGCTTCGTATATTCCAGTTGAAGTGTTCTGTGCTATATATGCCTTATCTGATGGATTACGAAAAGCCTTTATTCCTTCTAATGATTCTTGTACGCTACATATTTCAGCCGATGGTTTATTTATTGAATTTCTTCCTCGGAATACTTTCTGTACTCCATTTATTTCAATTCCTGATTGTGGTCTATTTTGTTTTAACTCCTCTTTGCAGAAACTTAAAAAATGCGAATTATTATGTTCACCTAATGATTCAAACAAATTGGTACCAGCAGATGTAGTGTTACATTTAGGATTTAAATTATATTCAGATAATACAGCATTATCCATATATTTGCAATTCTGAAAATTGTTTTCTTTACTCATATTAGTTTTTGTTTCAGAACTTGAATATAATCTGTGCAAACGATATGAGAATTCTTGTGTGTCCTCTTTACTTGTGTTATTTTTTCTTGTGCCATCTTTTCTTGTGTCATCTTCTTCTGCGTTATCACTAAAAGAAATCTCAAACGTTAAACTATTTTTCGTTTCATTGTTTGGATAAGGATTAATTCTATTGAGATAACCAATATGACGAGAACAAAAGTATCCTTGTCTAGGTACATATAATAAATAAGGGCATGCTTCTTCATATGAATTTCTTCCCTTACATTTATGAATATAAGCGACTATACCAACATTTATAATATCTTCTAAGTTGTACAAATAAATAGCGTCGTTTCCAGAATTTTCATTTCTATTACAAATATCTGGATTAACTAAAATTATCAAATTGCCTTCTTCTATAACTTGAACATGCGAATGTTTAAGTAAATTAACATACACAGAAACAACATTACCCATCAAATCTGAAACATCCCATTGTAAGCGATACATTTTCTTAAGAAAATCATCTTTATTATATTTGTTCACCACAACACATACAATAGCACTATGCACACCTTCACTCATATATTTCTTATATTTCTCGTAACATTTCACATAGTCTTCCAAAGAAACAATATTATATTTGTTCATCACTTTATTTAATTCTTGTTGAGAAGTTCTCCACGACAAGACATCTATGGAAACTAATCTAGTGTGAACTTTCATTTTGTTAATAATATGAAAATCTAATTAAAACATAACCTTTCGATATGTAAAAATACAGGGTGTGAATCAAATGAATTTAAAAAAAAATTAAAATAAAATGAAAAAAGAAAAAATAAAATAATATAAAATAATATAAAATAATATTTATATAAATGTGTTCAAATTTAGTAATTCTATATATATAAAATAATTCTATTTAAAAATATCAAAATATATATATATGTATATATAATATGTTCTATATATATCTTTATATATCTATGTTGATGCATACAAATGATACTATATATATATATATATATATATATATATATATATGTATATGTATTTTTATAATTTGAATATATATCTATAAATAACACAGGGGACATAAAGAATAAATATAATAATTCATATATTCATAAATAACTTTGTAAAGAGTCTTGCAATTATACAAATATCAATACTTTCTATATATATCTTTATATATGTGATAACAAATAAATTTTAGTATATATAAACGGGGATCCTTTAAATATATATCTATGTGTAACTATCTTGGGTAGAATATAAATACAAATATACATATATAGCAAAATAGATCTATATGGGGTATCCTTCAAATGAATATCTGTATATAACTGTCTTCAGTACAGAATAAATAAAAATATATGCATAAATAAATAAATAAATAAATAAATAAATATATATATATATATATATATATATATATATACAAACACGGCGATAAACAAATTTAAAAAATATATCCAAATAATCTACACATATATATCCAAATAATCTATACATATATATCCAAGTAATCTATACATATATATGCAAATAATGTATACATATATATGCAAATAATGTATACATATATAGTCAAATAATTCTATAGAGGGTATCCTTCAAATGTATATCTATATATAACTGTCTTCAGTACAGAATAAATAAAAATATAAACATAAATATATATATGAACACGGCTATAAACAAATTTAACAAAATATATCCAAATAATCTATACGTATATATTCAAATAATTCTATAGGGGGTATCCTTCAAATGTATATCTATATATAACTGTCTTCAGTACAGAATAAATAAAAATATATATATATAATATCTATACAATAAAATAATTTTATATATGGTTATCCTTTAAATATATCTTATTATGTAATTAGGGATCAGCACAAAATAATATACATATATATATATATATATATATATATATATATATATATATATATATAATATCTATACAATAAAATAATTTTATATATGGTTATCCTTTAAATATATCTTATTATGTAATTAGGGATCAGCACAAAATAATATATTTATATATATATATATATATATATATATATATATATATATATGTAAACACTGTAATAAAAGAAGTTACAAATAATATAAATATTTGAATATTTTCAATATATATTTTTATATAAATAGAGGGTTAACAAATTAAGGCATACATATAAAGGTATCGTTTCAATATATATCTATATACGGCTATGGAAAACAGGAGAAGCAATATAATTATATGTATGCGTTAAATTTATATATATATATATTTCTCTCTCTCTCTCTATATATATATATATATTTACACATCACATAAATACATATGATATACCACAATATGTTCAACTTATTTATATACTACTTATTCATATATATATATATATATATATT